>OX336353.1:4263814-4830938 GCA_946902875.1 Nematopogon swammerdamellus | reverse complement strand
ATTCAGCATAGGCTGTGCCCTGTCCTTTTTTAGGGTCCGCATCCGTACGGATGCTTATTACTCGTTACTGGTCTTTTTAACCCCCGACGAAAAGAGAGGGGTTATAGTTAAGTTCAGAAATAAATAAATCTAATTCTACAATTTTGTAACGCAGCCCAAGCAAGATGCGGTTCTTCATCTTGAGCAAACGCCGACAAAGTGGTTGCCGCCGACATGACACCTTCGACAGCTAAAAAGGCGCTTCACGTTCAATATTGGCTCACTGCAAGCTTGCAGTCTAGCTACTTAGGCACCGTACATAGCTAGCCTAAGCTAGCTGAGCGGAGGAGCTGGCCTGTATGCCGCGCGCGAAGAGCGCAGCGGAGAGCGAAGCGCGCGGTGAGCGGAGGACTCAGGAGCCAGTAGTACTGAGTCAGGTGTACAGTTTATGAGGAATAAAAACCGACTACAACGAATGAAAGAAATAAACAAGGGTAACTGATCGAAAATTCTGCAATCGCGCTATCCGTCTATTTGGAACCTTCAAAACGCGTATGTACAGCGTTTTAGATCAACTTCGCATGTTATTTCTTTCATTTTTCGTAGTCGGTTCTTACTTTTGTAAGACGCGTTTGATTTTATATTTTATTTTATTTCTAAACTATTAATTTCTCTATCGTTTCCTCCTTCCACCTTACACTTTATTAGTTTTAGTTCTTCATTAGGTTAAGTTTTATTTTTGTTTCCTATTTTACATATAAAAAATGTGTAAATGTTAAGTTAATCATATTTAAATATAAATTAATTGTTCAATTGTGGTATACTTATTATAAGTACGTATATAATACGCATGTATAAGGATGGTTATAGGATTTCGATTTCGTCAGATCGATTCATCCATGCAAAAATTCAGGCCAACAAATGGCGTAGATAGCGATCTGACTTCTAATTTTAAAGTGAGCAGCGCTCTGATTTGTAATTTAAATGGGACACATGCTAGATGTGAACATAATGGACAAGCTAATAATTCTATTGCAATTAACTCCGGACTTGTAATTAAGCAGGACTCCGGACGCAGTACTACAGGCATCGCTGCGCCGCCGGCTCACACGTACACACACACACCTCCCCCGTCCATACAGAGCCGGGTAAACTAATACCGGACTCAAGATTAATGCTTCAGTTAGTGAAAAACTTTTTTTTTCAGCGGCGGCGGCGCGCGCCGTGTGTCCGGTGGGGGGGGGGGGGGGGGGGGGGGGGGATGGTGGGGGGGAGGGGGGCGATTGCAGGGCCGCACTTATTGTTTAGTTTTTTTTTTTTCATGGAATCTGACAAGATTGGCCACATCACGTACTAACGCATGCGATGTCAGCCAATATCACAAATTGGTGAATAACATAGGTGCCATGACAGTGGTTCACTTCGATCGTGCCGAGCGTTTAGGTAGTTAGCGAACATTTTGGTAAAGTGCACATTGACAAAAAAAAAATTTTGCCAGTTCTTCTTCGCTGTCATAATCGAACTGACGAAATGTTACAATGTAAATATGACAAATCTGAGCATGATTACTAATAATAAATCTGTAAGGGATGGTCATGGAGTAAGTTACTTTGTTTTATCTGGTATTGCGTTTGTAGACTCTATGTTATGATACTAAAACTAAATTGACGATTTTTAGAAATCTTTTCTGTATGTATGCATGTTCCTCCATAACTCTTAAACTGATCATCCGAATTCGATAAAACTTAGTACGAGCACATATTTCAACTATACGTGACACAGGATAGGCTTAATTAAATTTATTTCCGGTTACGCTAAGATGTGGCTCTCATACAAACCGAATTGTTCCGCGCGCCGAAATAAAGGTACGGCAGCGGTATTACTTTTTTTTATGGAATCTGACACGGTTGGCTACATCACCTACAACATCCGTGATGCCAGCCCATAATACCGGGTGAGCTAGGTGCCATGTCAGTGCTTCCCTTCATTTCGTGTCTTACTCATTTTCTTCTTTTAAATACACTTTACTTTTATGAATTTTCTTCTGAAGCCGCGTGTGTCGCTGGAACTGAAGTGAACGCAAATGAGCTGATTAAGGTTAAGCATGTCGGGTATCCTACTACGCTTGCATGCGGGTGCCGGCGACATCGTGGCGGTAGGCACTGAATATTCTTCGCGCGTGCCACTTTCTCCCCAACCTGTATCTGTCGTGTGACGGAACGTGCGTGGTGCAACAGTAGACACATACAGGCTTTTCAAAATGTAAGAAAAATTTCATTCCATATTTTTTTTTCGAATTTACTAAAAAAAAAATATGTGGATCAGGAGTTTTATTTAATCGACAACACATTGCATATTATATACAATAATTACTTCGCAAAAAAAATAATACGAAATTTTTTAAATAATTACAAAGGCCTAACATTAAGGTCCACAATTATCACTTTAATGCTGTCATTGTGGGATCACCGGTGTATTTTTTTACAGTTTACCCTACGGAACCCTAAAAAGAAATTAAGGGGTTTTGAATCACACATTCGTAGCTCCATAAACGCCCGCAAAGCCCTTTTAATTTTAAGAAAAGTTGGTAAATATAGTTTCTGTTCATTGACATACTTAAAGAGTAGTAAGTATCAATATAGCGCGGTTTTCTCAACGGTTCACTTCGAAAGAATGCGCCGCGCACCCTCCGCTCTCCGCCGCCACCGCAATTGCCCGTCAGTACGGTGGCGGCGGAGAGCGGAGGGTGTGCGCCGCATTCTTTCGAAGTGAACGGTTGAGAAAACCGCGCTATACATACATACATATCACACACGCTGAATCCCGACCTTCGGGGTAAGCAGAGTAATCGATGTTGTGCTGCAAGATATCTGGTAAATTACAGCACAACACCGACCACCACGTTTCGCAAAGTATTCGAACAAGATTCAATCGATCAAGCAACAAGTAAGGCACCAAGACCCACCTGCTGCACGGCTCGGTGGAAGTACCGTGCCAAGGTGAGAGGTGGCGAGCCTGTCGCCCTTTAGCACGGCATCTTGTCTTATCCTTTAGTCGCCTTTTACGACACGCATGGGGAGAGATGCAGTGGGGCTATTCTTCTTAAGTACCGGCCCCACACGGTATCATGCAATGAGTATCAATACATGTAGAGGTAATTCTATTTTTGTATCTACCTATTCATAAATGTATGCATGCACGGAGAAACCTCTTTAAACCAACAACGCGAGGAAAAAAAAACTAAAAAACTGACCGACCCTATACAATGACTATGACCCTGGAGTCTGCCCCGCCCCCATCGCTGACCGGTCTAATGATTTTCTCCCTTTGCCTATCTGCTGACCCGCGCCTCCGCCCCCGCCTCCGCCCCCGCCGGCCCACAGTCCGCCCCCCGCCCCCGGGCTACTTCTCGTTCTTGCCCGAGGCGCGCCGTCGCCGCCGCTGCAGCCACTCGAGTGGTTGGTAAAGTTGAGTTTTTTCCCGTTCGAGTGGACGCCAGGAGATTTTATTACAAGCGAACGGTTCGGCGTGTGTACGGCGAGGTTGGAAGTTTTTTTTTATGGAAACTGACAAGGTTGGCTACATCACTCACTACATCTGTGATGTCAGCCGATAACACCATGGTGAACTAGGTGACACGTCAGTGTTTCCGTTCGATCGTGCCGGCTACACTGAACTGTACGGAAAATTCGAACTATTTACATAGCAGTTTCAACCGACATTTCATTCAGTGCGGTGGTACCAACCCGGGCGGGTTAAACCCTACCACTTACTACTACATTCAAGGTTTTTTTTTGTGGTGCGAAAACCTCGGTGCGCGAGTCCGACTCGCACTTGACCGTTTTTTTTTTATAAAGAACTCAATATAAATTCTTTTTTAATTGCGATTACGTAATGAATTTCTATTTAAACTTTAATATATAGAAAACATAATTCAATATTATCCCATGCTTTACAAACAAATATGTTTTTTTCTGTTTTCTCGAAAAACTACTTTTTGTAACTTACACAAGTACCTTTTAATAACCAGAGATCCTGTACCGCTTGGCTAGACGCTGGGTTGAAATGCTGCTTTGACAAATTTTCTCACGATAGCAACGCAACGCTCGAGTGCTGTTACTGCAGTTTTGCAAATTTTTCGTCAGTCAGCGCTTCGGTAAACCTGAAACAATCTCGCGGCTAACGCACAGGGCACCTATCTTCTGAAGAAGTTGGTCAAAGCAACCCGGCGTGGACGTTACACGTGGCTGCCTTTGCGATTAGTTCTCGCGTCGTCTCTCTCTCGCACGCCGCTCCGCTCGTCTGTCGTCTCGCTCACCCGCGCAGTTGTCTCACTTCGACTCGAACCCACTTTCATCTTTGTCGAGAGCGCTTCGCGATTTTGAATTTTTTTTCCACGCTGAATTTTTATAAATAAAGCTTCGAAAGACAGACTAATATGTCAATCGTCCATGCGCGCGCTTTTATATAGGTTTTTTGCGCTAACATGAAAACCGCCTGGATTTTGAGTGAAAGCCTTCCGTGCAAGTTGACCGGACTCGTACCTCGGATCAAAATCTCTGAGGTCAAGAGACCAAGTCAAGACCGCGCCGCTCAATGTCGCCGCCGATCATTAGTTAGGTGCTTGCGAGATGTTTCATCATGAGCAAGTGCAAATTGCTCGACAAATTATTATATACTAGCTTTGGCCGCGGCTTCGCTCGCGTGAAATTCGTATTTAAAAAGAAGAAAGTAAGTAATCCCGCTACCGTACCTTAATTTCGGCGCGCAGAACAATTCCGTTTGTATGAGAGCCACATCTAAGGTTAACCATAACTGAATTTTATTAGCCTATCCTGTGTTCCGTATAGTCAAATGTGCTGGTACGAAGTTTCATCGAATTTGGATGATCGGTTTAAGAGTTATGGAGGAAAATACATACATACATACATCCATACACACAGAAAAGATTTCTAAAAATCCTCAATTTAGTTTTAGTGTCATAGAGTATACAAACGCAGTATCTCATAAAACAAAGTAACTTACTCCATGACCATCCCTTACAGATTTATTATTAGTAGTATATTGATCTGCCTTCACATTAGTTTTCGCCATAGTTGGGTAAAAATATCTTTAAATTCGCTGTACTCTAGTCAGAGTCAGTGTAATTATGAAATATGACGACGGGGCGGGTCGGGGGCGCGGCCTCGGATAAGACGACCTAGTAATTACTTAAGGCGGGTGGATTGTAACCCCAGCTCGGGGTTCATCGACTTATTACACAATTTGACCTGTGTGCGCAAGGTGGCATGCCGAGCGCGACACTATTTCAATTCATTTCTTTTTACATATGTACTTACTTAAATAATTTCCCCCGAGGCCGCGGCGAGGTGCGACGCGGCGCGGTGTGGGGGCGGCCGCCTCCTTGATAGCGAGTTCCCACCCCCGCGCTGTCATACCGTCTCAAATGCGAATCAAGCTGCACTAGTGGGCGACTTCACACTTCCGATTAACTTTCGGTTAACTTTTAACTTTTTTTATCATTGAAAATGTTTATGTTTTCGTGATCGAGTATAGTGTATAGATATAGTATGTGAGATCTAGTATAGTACATAGTATATAGTATATAGTATGTGAGATCGAGTATAGTGTATAGATATAGTATGTGAGATCTAGTATAGTACATAGTATATAGTATATAGTATGTGAGATCGAGTATAGTGTATAGATATAGTATGTGAGATCGAGTATAGTGTATAGATATAGTATGTGAGATCTAGTATAGTACATAGTATATAGTATATAGTATGTGAGATCGAGTATAGTGTATAGATATAGTATGTGAGATCTAGTATAGTACATAGTATATAGTATATAGTATGTGAGATCGAGTATAGTGCCCCGATTTATGAAATTGTGACATTTGCCTGTAGTTTCGCAGATATGAGGGGTACGCGGACGGGCCAGATGTCAACATGTGCGTCTGCCAGAGGGCTTCAAAGTGCAATTTGAAATCGGTCTGTAACATTTTGAGATTTTCCAAAATTTGTCAAAAATTCAAAAAAATTTCACCGACTTGGATCGAGAATTTCCCAATAACTTTTTTTGAGATCGCTATTCAAGAAACGGAAAAAATTTAATTTCGGGATTGAGTTAAGCTACAGTTTGAACCATCTTAGGAGGCGGGCGGACAAAAACTGTAGGCGGTAGCGGGTCCCTTACGCGCGAGGTCAGTCTGCGCTCCGTTCATTTTTTCGCCAGTACGATAAAGAATGAATTCCTATTAACAAATTTGTCAAATTTTATCGTGTACTATATTTCTAAATTACATTTTTAATGCCTTTGATAGTTGCGCGTAGTGTGAGATCTGTAAATTTTTTTTATTTATCTTTTATATTTATACGCGAGACACTTGGCTCCGTCAGCGTGGATTGTTGAGCCGACGACCCCCTAAAGCATTCGGTTTCGAACGGGGGCTGCGAATGCCGTGCCGCCGCCTCGCGGTGTGACAGATGTCTTTTTACGCTTCTCTTGAAAGATCTGTTAGTTAAAGTGACATTTCTCACAGTTGACAGGAGATAACCGCATACATTTTAGCCAAAGATGGTCAAAAGGCCCGATCTAAAATTTCGGTTAATATTTACCTGCCGTAAAGTTTCGGTTAATATTTATCTGACGGCTAAAGCGACATTTCTCATTCAGATACCAGCAGTTAACAGATTTCATCAACTTTTCGGCTAAAATATGCCGGTCAACTCGTGTCAACTGTATGAGAAATGTCACTTTTACCGACAGATAAATGTCAACCGAGACTTAACCAGAGGTGCTGACATTCTGGTTAAATGTTGATAGTGTGTTGTGCAATGGGGTCGATGTTACGATAAATCCCGTGAATCGTAGTTCTTCCTAGTGCCAGATTTCCTTGTATTTTAAGGTGAGTCTACCTAGAAATTAGCTTGTTCAATTGAGTATTTAATCTACTAAGTATACTCTTTTGTGATATAGTGCGAGATGCCCGCGGCCCCGCTCGCGGAAAAGTCGGTTACACAGTAAATCAGTTTTTTATGGAAACTGACACGATCGGCTGCATCACCTACAACGTCCGTGAAGTCAGCCCATAAGACCGGGTGAACTAGGTGCCATGTCAGTGTTTCCCTTCAATTTCATGTCGGCTACACTGAACTGGACGGAAAACGCGAACTATTTACATAGCCGTTTCGACCGACGAGAAGACGAGAAGAGAAAAAAAGATATAGAGTATGGGAAGTAGATAAGAGAAGAGATAGAGATAATGAGCTGTTAATGAGTGCCTTATATGTGTCTCAAGTTATCAGCATCATCAACCAACATTCATAAAAAACATATTTTAAAGTACCAAGTATAAAAAATTCGCGATAGTGCCATGCGATTGTAAAGAAACTAAAAACATACCACACAAATCAGTACTTCCTATCGAAATATAAACATCGTCGCGCGAGATAGCGAAGGCTGGACGCCCGCCCTCCCCCGGGAGCGGTGCAGGAGCGACGAAATAAAATTTCTAAAACCACATTTTAAAATTCGTCAACTCGCGATAGTGTTTTGTGATTGTAAGAAACAAAACACGCACGAGTGTGACCAACGAATAGTGTGTGTGCGTGCCTGCCAATCGGTCCTTCCTGTCTCACTCTCTACTTATTATAAAAGGGAACGTCTGTCTGCATGAATGTATGTATGCGATTATTTCGGAAGAACGGCACAGCTATGGGGCCTCGATCTGGCACTGTACTCGCATGAGATCACTGTACTCGCAAGAGTGCAGGGATAGACGTCAGGATTTTATAGCCGAAAGGCTGGTATTTCCGGACGTCTATAAACAAAGCGTAAGAGAGAAATATGTGATAGTAAATCAATCTTGTATGAATGTATGTATGTATGTTTGAGGTAAAATTTCCGATTCCGTTTTTCCGATTTAGTTCCGGAAACCGCATCAAACTCTGTTGTAGAACAGTTGCATGCGGTTTGCGCCAGTGTAAATAGTAGTTCTTGAGGCTTAATACTGGCTGTATATACCATTACGCTAAATATCAATAGGGCCGAGCAGTATCAAAGAAATACAGTATGAACGGTACAGAAGTATAGTATGAACGGAATTTAGTGTCGAATGGTAGCGCCTGATGAAGAGGAGAGAGAAGGGCTGAGGGGAGGGGGTAGAAGGGAGAGAGAGAGAGAGATAGATAATATAAGAGAAGCGATCGTTTATTATTAAATTTGCGTTTAAATCGGATTTGCTATTGAAACCGAGTTTACCGCGAGCGAAGCCGCGGGCAAAATCTAGTCGAAATATAAACATCGTCGCGCGAGAGAACGGAGGCTGGACGCCTCGTCTTCCCCCGGGAGCTGCGGGCGGTCCGGAGTCAGGGGGGGGGGGGGGGGGGGAGGGGAGTGCTCGGACCGACCGCACGCAGGACGTTGATAAGAAGGCGGCTGCGACCGCAAACAGCTCATTATAGTTATGCACCGTATCAGCTTCTACAAGTGGACGCAAACTTCCTGTGTCGATCGATATGGGTCCTTCGGCTCGTTCGCAGAGCATATTCTCGGGAAGATGCCTGCCCCCCACGCCCCCCTCCTCACCGCCCGCAACGTCCCGCCGCGCGGCGCACGCGCAGTTCGCGATTGTGAGCGACATTATCGTGTTAAGTGGAACGGCGCGTTGAAATCTTTCGCACGAAATTGTGCGCTGGCTATTATGATACTGCTCTAGCTAGATATGACATGTATTTTGCATACAAGCCTGAATAAGTGCATACATATTATTATTCTAAGTAATACAATTGATATAAAACTAGTTTTTGCCGACGGCTTCGCTCGCGGTAGACTCGGTTTAATAACAAATCCGATTTAAACGCATATATGATAATAAACTATCGCTACTCTTGTATTCTCTCTCTCTCTCTCTCTCGTCCACTTTCTTTGATACTGCTCGACTCTAGTACTATTTAGCGTTATAGTATGTAGCCTATAATAGTGAGCCTCAAGAACTAACTACTCTTTCCATTGGTGCAAACCGCACCAAAATCTGTTCAGTGCTTCCGGAGTTTACCTCAATACCTACGCTTATATTTGCAAATTAAAATAACGAAGTAAATACTAATAATAAATCTGTAAGGGATGGTCATGGAGTAAGTTACTTTGTTTTATGAGATACTGAGTTTGTAGACTCTATTATAATATGTATGATACTAAAACTAAATTGACGATTTTTAGAAATATTTTATGTATGTATGTATGTTCCTTCATAACTCTTAAACCGATGATCCGAATTCGATGAACCTTAGTTTAAAGACATTTTACTATACGGGACACAGGATAGGCTAAATAAAATTCAGTTCCGGTTACGCTAAGATGTGGCTCTCATACAAAACGAATTGTTCCGCGCGCCGAAATAAAAGTACGGTAGCGGGCTTACTTACTTTCTTTTTTTTAAATACGAATTTCTTGCTGCTTGATCGATCGAATCTTGTTCGAATACTTTGCGAAACGTGGTGGTCGGTGTTGTGCTGTAATTTACCAGAACTCTTGCAGCACAGCACCGATTACTCTGCTTACCCCGATTGTCGGGATTCAGCGTGTGTGATATGATGATGAATTTCACTCGAGCGAAGCCGCGGGCAACAGCTAGTTATTAAATAAAGTTCTTCAGAGCAATTTGGCTAAATAAACACACATAATGAAATTGCCCAGCGCCTGAGAGGAAGCGATTAATTATAATTTTTTAAGGGTTTTAATTTTCGTATGCGACCCACCGCAATAAGCGCATTCCCACGGGAGCTGTCAATGGTCATACTAGCCCCGCGCCACTGTCGTCGTGCCGCACCCGCTTACGAGGTGCGGTGGTGCGCCCCCACGCAACGAAACCGCGCAAGAGGTGACGGCACACTGTCTGTGAACTATATTTCTATATCTGTGTCATCCAGTCTTATCCTCGTCCACAGATCATAATGATTATGGCTAGATGAACCAAGAACGCTCTGTACACGCGGTGTCGTTAAAATTCCTACCTTTTAATTTAGAGCGATCGCGGCAGGCTTTCCGTCGTCACTACGGCCAATAAGAGAGCGCAAAGAGGTCGGAATTATCTGCCCTCAGGCCAGTTTTGGCCATTGGCGGCGACAGGTGGCGTTACGCGTGATTGCACATCTAAGCATTATTCCTATGACACAGGTCATAGCCTTGCCAAATAAAATGTTCAAATTGTGTAGAATCTTTGTAAGCTTAGGGAATTTGAAAAAGGCAAGACGAAGGCAAACTCCTTACCGACCGTACCAAGGTGAGAGGTGGCGCCCTTTAGCAAGATACCTTGTCCTTGTCCCTTAGTCGCCTTTCACGACATGCACGGGGAGAGATGCAGAGGGGCTATTCTTTCAGTACTGGCCGCACATGTGTAGGTAGGCAAGCACATTTTTTTCATCAGAAAAAAACTCAATTAGTGCACCTCGGCCGAATTCGAAACTCGGACCTTGAGGTCACGAGATCAAGCCAGGACTGCCCCGACCACTGCCGCCGCGAACACGCCACTGATAAAAAGGGGCATACTACATCGAAAGGTTATCACCTTGTGAGTAAGGCCCCAAAACACATTTACTTTGGATTCGTAGTGGGCTAGATAATATTGTTTGCGCCATGTGCTAAATTTCAGGCCCATTGTTTGTTCAGATCGTGTTTTTTTATAAAAAAATTTTTTTTTTCATATTATGTACTTCATAGAACCAAATTTTTGTTTGAAGTTTTAAAAAATATAACAATTTTCGTTGTTTTGCCATATGGATCTTCTTAAGGCGCCTATAGTAGCGCCAACGGCGTAGCGCGTAGGTAGTAGTTTTCATAAGGTTTTTTTTTCATAAATTGCGATCGTTCTCATTAGAACTTTGAAAAGTGTGCGATCGATAGATATAACAAATGGCGTAATTTTGCTATAAAAATTCCATTCAAATTCTCTTTAGTTTCTGAGATCAAGTTTTCAAAGTTCACGAGGAAGAAAAAAACCGGCATTTCGTTTACCGTATAGTTTGTATATAAAATGATAACATTTTACAAACAAAAACGTGTGATCGATAGACAAAAAGAATTGTTCGATATTTTTTAGTAGTTTTTAGCCTTTGGATTGGTCTAGTTATCACGGGCTACTTCTTCAAAAATCCACAAGTAACGTTACTAGGTGCCTTAAATATTTTCTTATCCACCCCCGTTCGCCCAACATGACAGCGTCCGCACCCCGCCGCCCCCTCCCCGTCCTTCATCATCCCGCCTCGCGCCGCCTTCGCCGCCCCCGGCAAGGGGTAATTAAAAAAGTAGGTGTAAAGAAACAGCCTTATCGCAGCCCGGCGGAAGAAATTTCGTCTTTCTAATCATCGTTTTTCATTAGGCTAATTGGGAGCCCCCATATCGCGGCGTCGCGTCTAGGGGGTGTTACGTGTGTGTCGGTACAGTTGGGGAAAAGTGAAGATATTTTTTTTTTATGGAAACTGACACGGTTGGCTACATCACCTACAACATCCGTGATGTCAGGTCATAACACCGGGTGAACATGGTGCCACGTCAGTGCTTGCCTTCGGTCGTGCCGGCTGCACTGAACTGGAAGGAAAACACAAACATAGCCGTTTCGACCGACCTTTCATTCAGTGCGGTTGTATCAACCCAGTCGGCTACAATTTGAGCCTACCACCTAGTAAGGGGCAAGGGAAGGGACCTACAGTTTTACACCGGTTCCGAACGGTGAAGCAGCAGGTGTAGGTACGCACGTAAATTTTTTCGTCAGAAAAAACTCATTGGTACACGCCGACCGGATTCGAACCACGGACCTCTCGCATGAGAAGCCGATGCCCAAACCACTCGGCCCGCCGCTTGCAAAGATGACGTTGATGCGACAGGCAGACATACACCTGACCGATTTTATAAGGGTTCTTGCCAGCGTTACTCTCTACGGAACCCTTGAAACAGCTTTTCGCTACCAACTTATCGAAGTAAGTAGGTAGGAAAACCGGCCAAGTGCGAGTCAGACTCGCGCACCGAGGTTTCCGCACCACAAAAAAAAAAAAACATTGAAAAAAACACGTTTCTTGTATGGAACCCCCTTAATTTTTTACTTTTTCTATGTTTTATTATTTGTTGTTATATCCGCCATAATAACACATATTCTGTAAAAAATTCAACGGGCTACCTATTACGGTTCAAGAGATACAGCCCTCGGACAGACGGACGGACGGACATACAGACAGACGGCGTAGGCTTAGTAAATAGGCTTCCGTACGGGATACGGAAACCTAAAAATGCAATTCTGAGTGCATAAAGTTTTGTGGTCGGATTTTACGTCCGTGAAGGAAAACCACGGTGGCTGCAACGTTTCATTATCACCAGCGTGTCCGATATTTGACACGACACGTGACAAATGTGATGCTGTGCTGAACGATTTTATTGTTTATTGTTGTTGTTGTTGTTGTTGTTTATTGTTTATTGATTACTCATACGGCAGTAAAACTGCACTCGAACTTGTCACAATTTGTCCTATTTTTTTGAAGTGAAAACTTCTTTAGCGGCGCTTGGCACTTTTTTAGGTGGGTAAAAAATGTTAGACTCGCGACAGATCTCGAAAAGCGAGATTTCTTTTTATTATTTAAAATGCAACCTTAAGACATTGCATTAAGGGTTAAGTTACGATGGCTCGGGATCAATTCTGTTCGTCTCTTAGTGACAGTGGAAATCCGATATTCGTTTGTTCGATAATCAATTCAAAATGAATGTAGGGTTCCGTAACAAATGCATGTTTGTCCGTTCTACTAAATTTTACAATTTTGAACCAAGGTCCTCCGACGGTTATTTTATAATAAAAGTAGGGTTCCGTAACACGTTTATGTCTGTCCATTCTACTAAGTTCTGCAAAATGAATGTAGGGTTCCGTAACAAATGCATGTCTGTCCGTTCTACTAAATTTAACCTTTTATTTTCCCATTAATTTATTTTTTTAAAAATTATTTTTTAGGGTGTTTAGTTTTTTTATAACCACCTAAGAATTATTTTAAGAATTATTTTCGGAAATACAAAAAGTTTTCACTTCTGCCGGCACTCCCGGAGTGCAATTGAGGCTTTTTTTAACCGACTTCAAAAAAGGGTTATAAATTCGACACGTATGTATGTAATATTATTGGAACCACAATACATTCACATATGATAATCTATTATCTAGTTTGGGAGCCAAATAAATAGAAATTAATAGGAGGGAGCAATAGAAATTAACAATACTTCTCACAGAAACAAGAGAACAATAGAGTTTGGGTGATGACTGATGAGAGTAGGGTAGAGAACTCAATTCCGATTGTTTGCGCTTTGATCCGCAGACACTTACACCTTGCCGACCCCTGCCTTAAACGCATATAACTAGACCAGATCTGGTATGTGCTCCAAAAAGGATGAAATGCCTACACGAAAATGACTTCATCATATTCTGGAGGAGATTTTGCTCAAACAATCGCGTTGCATGTTTACATATGTAGCGTCGATATCTTCCTTCACCACTGTCATCAGATATCATGTAAATATTATGGTTTGTGTCCAGTGGGCGGCGCGGGTGCCTCACCCCCTGTCCCGCCTCGCCCCTTCCCCTCCCTGTACCGCACGCACGCAGTGACGCTGCGTTAATATCCCAACCGTGGAAATGAAGACTATACATAGAAAGGTCTTCTCGTAGAGGACGCGAAAGAAAAGTGCACGAAAGCTAATCACAAATAAATATCTCTTGTTACCTACACTTAATAATTGTTTGATCAAGTTGCTTTTAGTTTGCTACATCACCTAATGTCCCATGTGAACCCATCACACTTTTGTGTACTAGGTGCCATGCCAGTGCATCCCTTTGTTCGTTAGACTGAGCTGAACGGAAAATACGAACTATTTACATAGCCGCTTCGGCTGACCTTTCATTCAGTGCGCTGGTACCAATCCGGTTGGGTTAAACCCTACCACACAAGATAAGTTAAGGGAACGGACCTACAGTTTTAAGTTGAATGCGAACCGTCTTTCGGCATTTATGTTTTCTAGCTCCTTTTTCTTGTCTTAAGACAGTCCAATCTACGTTCCTGTAATTTTTTATTGAGATGAAATATACCTACGAGACCGGAGCTAAACATTTGTATTTCGACAGAAAAAACAATTAATTTTTCATTTTTTGATGTCGCGAAGTTCATTAAGCTTTATTGAGTCACCACTTAAGATATTCAAAAAATAAAAAAACAATAACGTAGATTCCTTAATACAACAAAAAAAGAATTGTAAAAACCGTTTAAAAATGGGATAAGGTTTAGTGGGGAAAAAAACATAAATGCCGAGAGACGATTTTGTATGGAGAAAGATAACTTCCGTCTCGTCTTAAGTGCACGCAGACCAAACGTTGTTTATTAGGTAACGATGGCTATGTATGATAATGACGCTTCTAAATATGAGTTTCCGTGATCCCAACGTGCACACAGCGTTCTTTCTTAATGAGTGTGATAACTTGACCGCACCTTCGCGTGTTAATTATATTATGTAGCATGTATTGTTGTTGTGTAGGCGTTGTGTGAGGAGCGTCGCGGCCGCATCGCCTCATATTTTATAATGACTTGAGCATATCCGAGCCACGATATGTAAATAGCGAGGCCGCGCCTTAGCGCACGTACTGAAACACGCTTCACGCACGCTATGAGTCGTTATACGTATTCTAAGTAAACTTTATGTTCAAATAATACAAATGCTTTAACCCAGCGGTTCCCGCTCGCGTTAAGATTCGGCATAGGAGCAGCGCCTGCTGTACGCTAATATTCATATGTTCAGTATTTTGGTCGTCGGCCTCGAGTCAAACAAAGTAGGCAAACGTTTGTACAGTATGAAAGTATAGATAGATAGATAGAAAATGCTTTATTGCTCCAGTAAACAGAAAACAGTAACAAGTACATTAGAAAATTTACATAAGGTGCAAAGGCGGACTTATCCATTACAGAGATTTCTTACAGTCAACGTTTGGATGTTCGAGATTCGATTAATATAGTGGAATGTAAGTATGTAGTAGCAAAAGAGTTGAGCGTGAGAATTGAAGATAAAATAATAATAAGAATACATATATTTTTTTTTTATGGAAACTGACACGGTTGGCTACGTCACCTACAACGTCCGTGATGTCAGCCCATAACACCGGGTGAACTAGGTGCCATGTCAGTGCTTCCCCCTTTGATCGTGCCGGTTACACTGAACTGGTCGGAAAACACAAACTATTTACATTGCCGTTTAGACCGACGTTTCATTCAGTGCGGTGGTACCAACCCGGGCGGGTTAAACCCTACCACCAAGTAAGATTAGGAGGGAAGGGACCTACAGTTTTTTACGAGGAATCCGAACCTCGGTCAGCCTCCAACGGTCAGCGGTCACCCATCCAAGTACTGACCGCACCCAGCGTTGCTTAACATTCAATAGCGACAGTTGACTGTCTGCACCACTGAGCTAACGAGGCTGACAACATATTAACAATACATATAAGTACATGCTAGTTAAATACAAGCCATACATGTGTTAATACATATGAGCAACCTGTTCCTTCTTTTCATTACATTCATAAATTAAATTAAACTAATAAAAAAATATATAAACATAATTATTCATATTATCAATTTCACATCTTTTTCTTTCTCTCTTTTGCCACTCCGTAATTAATTTTACTTACACCTGTCTCCCTGGTCAATTATATTTAATGAGGATATTATGTATCATATACATATATAATTCTCACCTTTATATTTTTGTTACTACCTACATAAATACTTTGATAAAAACATAAACTTTTCAAACGGCTAAAGTTATCCGCTGCAAGATATCTCCGCAAGATAAGTCCGCTTTTGCACTTCATATTGCTGAAACGATGAACTGTATTTTCTTTATGAACAATTTCTAGTGGAGCAATAAAGAATTTTCCAGTGTCGTAAGTGTCAAAATAAGGCTTTGAGTTCATATTAACTTTACTCATTGATATAACGTATAGTTATTCAGCTTTTTCTAGAACATTCTGGCGAAATCATTACACTCTTACTATTGCTCCATAACTATTTAATTTTAATTTAATTTTCATTATTTTCAACACTAAAAGTGACCTGTGACACTGCGGTTGACTATGAGAAGAAGGTCGCGTGTGCTTTTCGGAACACGCCTTGCGGGCTGGGGCGGGCCGCCCCGGGGGCGGGCTAGGGCGGGCTGGGGCGGGCGGGGTGTGGAGGCATGTCGTGCGCGGAAGGCGCGGGCGGAACACACCTTGGAGCCGCACAGCAAGGGTAATGATGTAATCGGCATTATTACTATTTCGTTTTGGCCCGAAATTGAAGAAAATGTTTAGTGTGTGAGAATTTATGTACGTAATTTAAAAGTAATTAGGTACCTAAGTGTGCGTTTGTCTTATTAATTAATTATTATAAATTGGCCCAAAATTGAAGAACATTTTTAGTGTGTGAGACTTTATGTACCTAGTTTAAAATTAATTAGGTAGGTATCTAAGTGTGCCTTTAGCCTTATTGATTAATTATTATAAACCTATTTTTGTCCATTGTTAAAAAAATATTTTAATAATTTGTAACCATGCATGCCATCTTTTAAGATGTGATTTTTTCTAGCAAATATATAAATAATAGCTTTTGGCCGCGGCTTCGCTCGCATAGCCTATGCCCATCCTGAAGGTTCACTCTAAATATTGGTCAAATAAGGACAAGATGCCATGCTAAAGGGCGACAGGCTCGCCACCTCTCACCTTGGCACGGCACTTCCACTGAGTCATGCAGCAGGTGGGTCTTCGTGCCTTACTTGCTGCTTGATCGATTGAATCTTGTTCGAATATTTGCGAAATGTGGTGGTCGGTGTTGTGCTGTAATTTACCAGAGTTCTTGCAGCACAACACCGATTACTCTGCTTACCCCGATTGTCGGGATTCAGTGTGTGTGAAATGTGTGTATGTAATTTTTTTTATGGGAAGCACGACATATGGCGCTCGCCAGATTGACGCAGAGGTGTAGTCCGACGGCGGCGACGGCGCCCACGGGCATTCGGATGAGTATTTTCGGAGATTACCTCCTACATCCAACCTTACAAACTGCACTCTTTATAATATAATCATTAATCAATACGTCAATATAATAATAATAAATCTGTAAGGGATGGTCATGGAGTAAGTTACTTTGTTTTATGAGATACTGAGTTTGTAGACTCTATGTATGATACTAAAACTAAATTGACGATTTTTAGATATCTTTTCTGTATGTAAGAATGTATGTTCCTCCATAAGTCTTAAACCGATCATTCGAATTCCATGAAACTTAGTACAAGTACATTTTGGTACTATACAAGACACAGGATAGGCTAAATAAAATTCAGTTACGGTTACGCTAAGATGTGGCTGGCTCTCATACAAACCGAAATTGTTCCTCGCGCCGAAATAAAGGTACGGTAGCGGGCTTACTTACTTTGTTATTTTTAAATACGAATTTCACGCAAACGAAGCCGCGCGCAAAAGCTAGTATGTAATATATATAATATATTATATATTAATATTTAAATGAAATGATTATTAATTATTATATAATTAAGTGAAGATGTAGATTAAATATACAGTAAATGAGCAGAAGCTGAAACGTGGATCCCACATAATGCATCAAAACATGTCGGCTTCATATAACGAGCGAGTGGTCGCAGGCTGGCGCAGTAAATCTCTGAAAAGCTAACTCAAGTAACGCACTCATAAGCCTTCTAGTTAAGTCTACACTAACACAGCATATATATGGCTAAAGCAGTATGGAAACTAGGCCTATTTGTTAAAATAAGTACCTACGCTCCATTGGAGCGTTAGGGATGTCAATCAAATTTTTTTGTAAAATTGTAAAATTATTATTTATTAAAACATTTATTTAGGTTCTGTAATGTAATGATCAAATAATCAATATAATCAATCATCAATAATAAGTTCAAAACGTGGTTGCTATAAATATGAATTGATATAACTTTTCTCGACTTTTGTCAACTTTTATTAACTTTTGTAAATTGTTTACAACTTTTGTCAGCTCTTGTCAACCATTGTAAATGTTTGTCAACTTTTCTCATCTTTTGCCAATTTCAGTCATCTTTTGTCAACTTTTATTGACTGTTGTCAAGTCTTGTCAATGTTTGTCAACCTTGGTAAACTTTTGTCAGCTTTCGTCAACATTTGTCAACTTTTGTCATATTTTGTCAACTTTCATTGACTGTTGTCAACTCTTGTCAATGTTTGTCAACCCTCGTCAACTTTTGTCAACTTTCGTCAATATTTGTCATCTTTTGTCATCTTTTGTTAACTTTTATCGACTGTTGTCAACTCTTGTCAATCTTTGTCAACCTTGGTCAACTGTTGTTAACTTTCGTCAACATGTGTCGACTTTTGTCATCTTTTGTCAACGTTTGTCAACTTTTGTCTATTTATCTCGATTTTTGTGAAATTATAGCCACTTTCGTCATCTTTTATCAACTTTTCTCTTCTTTTGCCAACTTCTGTCACCTTTTGTCAACTTTTATCGACTGTTGTCAACTCTTGTCAAGTTTTGTAAACTTTTGAGAACTTTTATCAACTCTCGGTAACTTATGTCAACTCTTGTCAACTTTTGTCAACATTTGTCAACTTTTGTCAACTTTTGTCAACTTTCGTCAACTTTTGTCAACTTTTGTCAACTTTCGTCATCTTTTGTCAACTTTTACTAACTTCTGTCAACTTTTAACCACTATTGTCAACTTTTGCCAAGTTCTGTCACTTTTATGAGCTTTTGTCAGCTTTCGTGAACTTTTGTCAACTCTTGTCAACTTTCGTCAACTATTGTTAATTAATGTCAACTAAGTATTGTCAACTTTTTTCATATTTTGTCAACGTTTGTCAACTTATGTCAGCTGTTTGTCAACTTTCGTCAACTTTTCCCATCTTTTGTCCAGTTTGTCAACTTTCGTTAACTCTTGTCAACTTTAGTCAACTTATGTAAACTCTTGTCAACTTTTGTCAACTCCTTGTTAACGAAAGCTGACAAAAGTTCATAAAAGTGACAAAAGTTGACAACAGTGGTTAAAATATGATAAAAGCTGACAAAAGCTGAGAGAAGTTGGCAAAAGTTGACAAAAGATGACGAAAGTGGCTATAAGTTCACAAAAGTCGAGAAAAGTATACAAAAGTTGACAAACGTTGACAAAAGATGACTAAAGTTGACAAACAACCACAAGAGTTGACAACTGTCGATAAAAGTTGACAAAGATGACAAATGTTGACGAAAGTTGACAAAAGTTGACCAAGGTTGACAAACATTGACAAGAGTTGACAACAGTCGATAAACGTTGACAAAAGGTGACAAAAGTTGACAAATATTGACGAAAGTTGACAAAAGTTGACCAAGGTGGACAAACATTGACAAGAGGTTACAACAGTCGATAAAAGTTGACAAAAGATGACAAAAGTTGACAAATATTGACGAAAGTTGACAAAAGTTGACCAAGGTTGACAAACATTGACAAGAGTTGACAACAGTCGATAAAAGTTGGCAAAAGGTGACAGAAGTGGGCAAAGATAAGAAAAATTGACAAGAGTTGACAAGAGTTGACATAAGTTACCGAGAGTTGGCAAAAGTTCTCAAAAGTTTACAAAACTTGACAACAGTCGATAAAAGTTGACAAAAGGTGACAGAAGTTGGCAAAAGATGAGAAAAGTTGACAAAAGTTGACAAGAGTTGACATAAGTTACCGACAGTTGACAAAATTTCTCAAAGGTTTACAAACTTGACAAGAGTTGACAACAGTCGATAAAAGTTGACAAAAGGTGACAGAAGTTGACAAAATATAAGAAAAGTTGACAAAAGTTGACAAGAGTTGACATAAGTTACCGAGAGTTGGCAAAAGTTCTCAAAAGTTTACAAAACTTGACAAGAGTTGACAACAGTCGATAAAAGTTGACAAAAGGTGACAGAAGTTGGCAAAAGATGAGAAAAGTTGACAAAAGTTGACAAGAGTTGACATAAATTACCGAGAGTTGACAAAAATTCTCAAAATTTTACAAAACTTGACAAGAGTTGACAACAGTCGATAAAAGTTGACAAAAGGTGACAGAAGTTGGCAAAAGATAAGAAACGTTGGCAAGAGTTGACAACAGTCGATAAAACTTGACAAAATGTGACAGAAGTTGGCAAAAGATGAGAAAAGTTGACAAAAGTTGTCAACATTTGTCAAAAGTTAATATAAAGTGACAGCAGTCGAAAAACGTTTGTAAAAATTTTTTTGCATTCTAAAAGATTGTTGACTGTCCGTGGCGCATGCAACAAAAACAAACACGACCACTCGGACGCGGCACCCGCGACTGATTGTTTGCGACATTCGCTTCGGGGCCTTGTTGAGGTGTGCGTGTGTGTGAGTGCGTCGTTTCGATCGTTTTGTACGTAGTTTCCATACTGCTTTAGCCATATATATGCTGTGACACTAATTACTCTAGCCCCCCGCCCCGCCCCGCCCCCAGCATTGAGTAACCAATCTGAAAATGACCCTAGCGCACTCGACATCTCACACCCTTGGCTTATTAAAGCCTCCTTTTTAATATATAAGCGGCGCGTGGTAGGGTGGTTTGGTCATCGGCTTCTCATGAGAGAGGTTCGAGGTTCAAAATCCGGTCGGCGTGTAACAATGGGTTTTTTCTGACGAAAAAAATTACGTGCATACCTACACCTGCTGCTTCATCGTTCGGAACCGGTGTAAAACTGTTAGTCCGCAGATATGATAAGTGGCATCGGGCTTTAGAAGTATCTAAAACTTTCAAGTACTCATTAAAATATGACAGAACATTTTTATTATCGCCGTAAAAATCATAACAAAACATTTACAGTAACAATACTTTTTTTTAAAACGATAAAGTTTATCTATTTATGTAAATCAACAATTATCTAAAAAAATATCCCACACAAAATTTGACAATTAATGAAAATAATAAAAACTTTTCGTTTTCCTTTCATTGAGACCTTAGCATTATCAATGTACCTACGATTTTCCAGATTTTTAATAAATTTTATTTATATAAAAGAAGGACAAATACTGATGCTTACATACATCAGGTATAGTCCAATAAAAATATTAAATTTATTAAGTATGTAATATTTACGTGAGCGAGCAGCGCAGTAGCCGAGCGAGCCAAGCAGAGCGAAGCGCAGCTAAGCTCTGGGCGGGGGCGGAAGGTGGGGGCGTGGGGGCGGAAGGCGGGGGCGGACGCGTGGTTCGCTTCTAAGTACGCTCATGTGACTAGTTGGATGTGTTAAAAGATTAATTGGAGCATTTCCACGGTGGGGCGGCCTCTCAGCTGTTAATTTTTTTTTCACGTGTCGCATTCTCGGTGGAGGCCCCGCCGGGTGGAGCGGGGATCGGGGGGAGGGGTGGGGGCACCTCTCGGCGCCTGCAGACCACTTCTGCGATACTTAATTGGGTAAAATTACTTAACTGCGTAAAATGCTTAACGAAACCGCGTGGTAGGAGTAATTAGCAGAGCGGACCGGGCGGGGAGGAGTGGCGGCGGGGACGACCGGTCGCTGGAGTTGTTTGTTTATTTACATCTTGAGAGCTTGCTAGCATCATCATCAGATGAGTAATATACGAAGTGTGTATTCGGATCAATTGATGTATGTATGGTCAATACATACACGGAAAAACCGCACTGCATATATTAATTATGATATGTGTAGATGAATTACATTAGAAAATTTAGAACATTAGATTGCTTGCAAATTAAATTCGTGAGTTCGTTTGTATGGAAACTGTATTTTTGGTTCAGGGTGAATTCAGAAATATTGTCTACACTTTTTTGTTCCTATTGATAAAAACACCCTGTGAGATTTGTATAAAACGACCACATTAAAATCTGACTTCTCTGCAGATAGCAGTTAGGTACAAAGTGCAAAAAAATTTTGTTTACAAATTGTTTTCTGCATTGCAAACGTTTTGGTTAACATTGAATCAGTGACTTTTTTTAATGAAAATCGGCGTGACTGCGCCGAGAGACCAAAGATGCAGTCGACAGAGCCAAATTCACCTTCCTCGCGAAACCAAGCTCAGCTAGATTCCATGCCAGCAGACTTGCGGACTGCTGCTGGGCTGTCTATCCTATTGATACGATGACATAAGGATTTTATTAGGAATCCGAACCACGGTCAAACTCCCACGGTGGAGCGCAGCGGTAACCCATCCAAGTACTGACCGCGCTCAGGGAGCTACCGAGGATGTCCTTATCTCTTAGTCACCGTCTACGACATGCACGGGAAGCCTACACAGTAAGTCAATCATTAAGAAAATAAGTCGAAAACACAGTTCTGCAGAGAAATGTCCAAGTTATGACAGCGCGGGGGCGGCATGGGGCGGTGGGGGTGGCGTGGCGGCGGCCACTCAGCGTAACATTTAATTAGTCAAGAAAAACTAAAAAAATGCCATGTTTATAATTCAAACTTGTTCACCTCTCCTTCCACCATAAATCCCTTAATGGCGGCAGAACGAGATGCTAAATCGGCAAAATATTAATACGCCTTTCGTTTACTAAAGTTTCCATTTCAAACTAAATCTTATCGCGAAGTTATCAAAGTTGATTTTTGTATAAATTAAAAGATCGGTTTAAGTTGAAGTTTGAAATTTGCAGAGGAAATAGCGTTAATTAGGCCCTAGCGAAATCGCGGGACACTTTGAAGAAGCCTTCTTTGGAAGTAGCCAGGCAGTTAAGTAGCACTTTGCTACGGAGCGGCCCGCAGGACTGCGCTCAGTCCCTGTAGACTCAACCCCCTAGGACCCTCTAGGCCTTTTCAGGGAGAGCGAGTTGAAACATTTCTGAGAATGTTCTAAGCTGTAGTTTCCAGCAAGTATCACATCTCTCGTCAAGTTTAAGCGTACGCTCACGAACTTTAACTATATATTTGAAAAGGCTCTGCTAAATTTTGTAAAAATAATGTAAAAAACCGGCCAAGTGCGAGTCAAACTCGCTCACCGAGGGTTCCGTATCGCCATGTCATGGTCAGCGCCACTCACGCCATCTATGTATTAGTTAAAATGCTCCATACTCTTTTCGGTAAATGGCGCGCAAACACTTTTTAGTTTCTTCTATGGGGAGCCCCGTGATTTTTTTACTTTTTCTCATTTTTATTATTTGTTGTTATATCGGCCATAATACCACATGTTCTGTGAAAATTTCAACGGGCTACCTATTACGGTTCAAGAGATACAGCCCTCGGACAGACGGACAGACAGACAGACAGACGGCGTAGGCTTAGTAATAGGGTCCCGTAAAGTCAACAATGATACAACATGAAAAATATTATGAGTGCGGAAGTGGCATTAGAGGTGTATCACAGCGTCGCAATTTGGAGATACGTAGACTCAGCCTACTCCGTGTTGGGAATCAGGTGTGAAGTTACGTCTAATTACTGCTCGCCTTTGGATATGTCGGGGCGGGGCGCGCGGGGGATGAGGCGTCGCGGCAGCAAGTGCCCTCGCGCTGGGGACCCTCCAGCTGAAGGTGCGAACTGCCAACCCGCAAGTGGGAAGATCGTAAAATGGGAGAAGAGGCATTGCTAAGCAGGTGAGAATGTGTTACACGAAGCCGAAATATAAATATTTACACGGTGTTACATTAATAAGTGGTTCTATGAGTTTTTATTTTTATAATATTAATTTTCTTTTTCTATCATACAAAAATGCAGAACAAAATTGAAAATTTTGATATACTTTCTTCTCGAAAAAAAAGTAATGGGTCAAAAATTATTCAGTTTCACATACAAAGTCAGTCTTCGGTGTTATCCAAAAAAGTACCACGTCATACTGAACACCGTGTACATATTTTTTATGGAACATGGTTGGCTATGTCACCTACTACACCCGTAAAATCTTGGTGATCTAGGTGTCGTATCAGTGCTTCCCTTTGGTCGTGCCGGATACACTGAACACGAACTATTTACACAGCCGCTTCGATCGAACTTTCACTCAGGGTGGTGTTTGTTATCTATCCGGACTGGTTAATCCCTACCACGCAAGGGAAGGGACCTACAGTTTTACGTGGAATTGGAACCGCGATATTTGTCTATCTCTGTCAAGGTTTTTTTTTATAAAATATAAGTCGGTGGGGTCAGAGCACATACCAATATGACCTCGGAGAAGGTACCTATATCCATATCACACCGGAGACTTTCCTTTTTATTGAATTGCTGGTTATACTGGACTAGACGACAACACACTCCGCTAGGCCGCCATCTTTCGCCCACTACGCTGGTACTAATTCGTTCGGCTACAATTTGTCCCTACCGCCTAGTAAGATGCAGTATTATCAACACGCGTATTATTAGGCGTCTGATGGAAATTGTGCGCATCTTATCTTGTGAACGAAGTAAATGCACGCAACATAAATGGTATGACAATATCAGTTCTTCCTGTTGAAATCTTTGCTCAAGTGACTTGAGGAGTTGAGGAGGGGCGAGTGTGTTGTGCGCTCAGCTCATGTCTGGTCTGGTATCTAGTAAGAATGCCTCATGGCATTAAACTCGCCTTTTGTGTCGCATGAATTTATTGGTGTGCAATAAACAATATTTTGATTTTATAAATTTGGTGATTTTATTAACACACACCCTTCGTCTTTTAATATCTTCAAGGTTAGTTCAAGTAATAAACTATTGATTGTATAACCTTGAAGTAGGTAACCAACGTTTGCATTATTTGAATCTGTTATTACATTTTCATTAGGTTAGGTACTTTTATTTTTACCATAATTTAAATTTGACTATAATATTTAGAATGCTTTTTTTTTATTTAATTAGAGCCTATACGCTTGTAATGGCGGAATAAAATCCTCGAAGATGCTGCGTTAATAAACTGTAGAGAGATACCGTGTACCACAGAGCAGCGATCGTCGGCCGTCTACCCCAGACGGTCGTCTCTAACGATTTCTTCCTCTGTGCCCTGTACGTATAATAATAAACGCACAATTTTTTCCACTATTTTATTGAAGTGAATATACACTTTTCATACAAATTACGGCATTCGTAAATAAATTGGAAAACTTTTTACTGAGCACCTGAAGATATAAATTATTTGTATAAATAAATATTCACGTTTGCGGTTGATTGTACATATGAGAAATTCGTTCGCTATGATCCTAAACCGCCAAGTGATGTACCACTGTGCATTGCTTTAATATTAGCAAAATAATTAATTGTGTGACAATATACATTTACCGAAGTTTAAACGCGTCATTATCTAGATATAGTATATATATATAGTAATTGTATATAATGTAACTAAATAATTTATAGGACGCTAACCAATGTACGTAGGAAACTATTAATAAATTATCCGGGCGGAAAGAACTGTAAATATAATTTATACTGTACTTTATAAGTACCTAGGTCATATTAAATTTATTTTAAGTTAGCTGATCATAATTTTATCTAAGAGTCTGACTAAACTTTTTTCCCACTAACGAACTTTGGCAATATTGGATACACTTTGTATCTTGTATCTTTAGATTTTTAATATGACTTCCCGTCTGGATACGGAACCCTAAAAACAGGCGAAATGTGTGTGAGGGGCTCAAGCTAAGGATCTCGAACTGAAATATATATCGTGTGGTGGCGAGTCGGACTCGCACTTGGCCCGCAATTCTCAGTTTACTTTTTAAATGTTATTAATAAGCACTTGCCATATTACATAAGATTCAAAGCCGAAAAAAAATATAAAAAAAATCACCTTTATCAAAAATATATAAAACCAACAACAAAGAAATGCAGAAAAACTGTTCATTAGACATGACACTAAAGTGCTGCTGATGCGACAAACAAGCGGAAGTTGTCCCCCTCCCCCCGTCCGCGCATACCGGAAGTGTCTCCACGATTACGATCGCCCCTGCCTAAGCCTTTACTTCAAATCGGAAGTATGTTTATATAGACCACTACCGCCACTGACTACCGCCACATTTCTCATACTACGAGGATGGTTTGTGCACTTCGGATTTTTTTTATAGTAAGCGCGACAAGTGGCGTTGAGCCACCCATAAGGTGTCTCACGACGCCCATGGACATTAGGTCGCGAACGCCATACCGGTCTGACAGGTGCCTATTCACGCCTCTCTTGAAGGACCTGAGACTGTACTTGGGGGGAATAGCTTCAAAACCGTTCTAATCCGAATGCTTTTGGGCGTCGTCGTCGTCGGCTCAACAATCCACGCTGAAAGCGCCAAGTCACTCGCGTAAAAAAAAAACAGTTTGGCGTAGATTAAATAATTTTACTTTGCATCCACTTTTTTCTGAAGATCTTGTTTCTCTGTAGGAACAATTTTATGAAAATAAGGTAACATATAAAATAATTTAATTAATTTAATTTACGAAATCTTAAATAGAAAATTCGATACCATGTAAAATGATAATACTATGCCAAATGGTTTTTATTAGGGTTCCGTAATCAGCGCAGCTAGTATCGGCTTCCGCACGGAAACCTAAAAAACGGATAGTTACAAGGTGTGGAATCATTGAGGTTAACTCCGGAGTGATGGCTTTAGTCACGTGCCCATTCTCGAAGGCATTCATACCGCGAATGGAGGTTTGAAAATTGCCTCTTTTTCAGTGTTTGAGATTGTTATCGTGGCAGGAAATGGCCGCTTTCCGTCGCCGCCCGCCCGCCGCCGTCCGCCGCCCGCCGTCCGCCGCCCGCCGTCCGCCGCCCGCCGTCCGCCGCCCGCCGTCCGCCGCCCGCACCGCGCATTAGCCGGACAATGGACTAATGGCTTTTGCGGCCGGACTTGCAATGTCTCCATGCCATGTCACTAGTTCGTGTTTATGCATAGAAAGAAGAAAATATCTACATATTTTACAAATAATATTATGAGGACCTTGGAATAACTACTTATGTATGTTTTAGGGTTCCGTACGTAAATTTATGTGTCCGGTACGGGACCCTATTACTAAGCCTACGCCGTCTGTCTGTCTGTCTGTACGTCCGTCAGTCCGTCCGTCTGTCTGTCCGAGGGCTGTATCTCTTGAGTCGTAATACGTAGCCCGTTGAATTTTTCACAGAATATGTGTTATTATGGCCGATATAACAACGAATAAAAAAAATATGAAAAAGTAAAAAATTCACGGGGGTAAATCAAAAAGTGTATGCGCGCGCGCCATCTACCGAATAGTTTGAAGCATTTTAACTAATCATGACATTTAACTAATAATTATGAAGCATTTCATAACACGCCATAGATAGCGTGAGTGGCGCTAGCCGCATGACATGGCGATAAGGAACCCTCGGCGCGCGAGTTCGACTCGCACTTGGCCGGTATTTTTATAGAAAGCGCGAAATGCAGCGACGACCCACCCATAAGGTGTCTAACAACGCCCATAGACATTAGGTCGCACGCGGGGGTTGCGAATGAAATGCCGGCCTGACAGGTGCCTATTTACGCCCCTCTTGAAGGACCCGAGGCTGTACTTGTGGGGAAATATGTGCCTGCATAACCAAAGTGTTTTTATGTATTCCTGATTAGTTGGTATCGCTAGGTACATATCTTACTCCTGAAAATATGCCAGCACTCAAGATAACAGCGTTCACCTGCTTATCAACCTGGACGCGAGTTTCCTCCGCGAGTGGGAGTGGGTGGCAATGCAACCATTTATCGAAACCTTGTGAATTTGTAGGCACTTTAATCGATATTGTCGATAGTGATTTACACGCGATATTTTTGAAACTAAAACATCGATACTTTGCATTATCACATATTTTGTAGATGGATATATGAATATTTTTATTTAAAAGTAAGCATTGTTTTTAGGGTCCCGTCGCAAAATTAATTTTGCATTTTAATTAAGTGATACAGGTACGTAGTTTGTTGTTATTTTTTTTACCTTTTTAGACGTATCAGCCTTAATTGTGTCTTTGTTTATAAATAATTAATATTTATATATTATTAATTCTTGGTAGGACTTCTAGTTTTTATATTTTAATTATTGTAGTTTTGGTAGTACAAATAAATTCATTGATAAATTATTAGCTTCAAAAATATATAGATAATTTAATATAATATACATAGATAATTAATAGATCGATATCTTATACGTATCGTTGTCATTATCGATGCTTTATGACTATCGATAAAAGTATTCGATATTTTTTGAATTGTCGATACAAAAATCAACCCGCATCCCTACGAGTTGGACATCGCGCGGCGCACTATTTACCCAACACTCGAAGACCACACTTTCATAAAACATATCTGCCTTTATTATTAAAAGTTTGCCATATCTCAAGCCAAGATTAGAAAGGGCGATAAGTACGGTATCGAAAGCTCCAAAGTGCCGGTAAAAGCTGATAATCGTTGATAGCTTTTTCTGACAAAGCGAGATAAGCCGGGGAGAGGCCGCGGGGAGAGCGAGACGTATGTACATACATACAGACAATTAAGTTAGGAACTGAAATTATAAATTTGAATTTATGAAATAACGATTGCATTATTTTCCATTTCAAGTAATATTTTTGAAGCGAAACTTATTAACGCACGTATGAGATGGGGAATTAGCTCAGAAAAAGTGATACGTCCAACGAATTAAATTATCGGGAAGTGGCATACAACGCACCGAATTGAGGCGCGCTATTTGTGAGCATTCAGCACCCTCTCCAATTGTTGTCTCTCCTTTATACATATCAAATTGCCATTTAACCGTCTCACTCTATCGACGTTCACAGAGCGGAAACGTAACGTGATGTATGAGGCGCTCGCGCACTTACGCTGTTTTAAATATTGACAATATATAGAAAAACTCCAATCGCACCTTTCTACCGGTAAAATGTATGACGAGGGCCCTTCCAGAAAGTAGAATGTCGTTGGATACGTCACGAAAGTGCGAACGGAAGTGGTAAAGCTCCTTATAGGCTGGGCAGCGCGTATTGTTACCCTGAGCGCCATCTATGATAGTCTTTTGATGTCGAACCATTGTGTAAGTTGAAAGAAATTTCCAATAGATGGCGCTATAATTGGATTTTTATGTCGGGTGTCGCACACTACTCCAACACCTCACCTTTTTTATTTTTCTTAGTCAAGTCATTCAGTCAGTCGGTCAGCGTTTTTATGTACAATGCTGAACATACGTCTTTCCATGCTTTCTACAAGTCGTTAGGTCTCTTATTTTAATGGTAGTAGTACATAGATTTTTGCAAATATTTATTTTAAAATAAGTTAAAAAAATATGTTTTTAGGTATATGATATAATTTCTTGTTTAACTCTATCACCATTTTTGTGTATAATTTATTAATTTTTTTAATGGTAGTACATACATTTTTGCAAATATTTATTTTAAAATAAGTTTTTACATAAAATAAGTTAAAAAAATATGTTTTTAGGTACATGCATATAATTTATTGTTTAACTATTATCACCATTTTTTTAAATTTATTAATTTTTTTAATGGTAGTACATACATTTTTGCAAATATTAATTTTAAAGTAAGTTTTTAAATATAATAAGTTAAAAATTTTAGTTTTTAGGGATATGCATATATGCATATAATTTCTTGTTGAAGGGTTAACTCGAAGAAAGCACTTTCACCACTTTTGTGTATAATTTATTAATTTGTTTATACAGTAGGACATTTTTGTAAATGATCACGTGAAGTATTTCAAAGTTTCTTGTTATATAGCATAATGGATGATTTGAGCCTGCCACATAGTAAGGGTTGGTGAAGGAAGGATAGGTGACAAATGAAGTTAATTTGTTTCACCAAATGCGTGTCATTATCACAGTTTATATATTATAATAAAATAACCATCACTATTTACCCAACAAAAATGCAACATTGATTGTAGAGTTATAGAGGGGGTGCCAGAACGCTAAATGTCATGATTTGGTAATTAATACAGTTGGGGGAGTCCCCTAGACGAGACCCGCTTCTGATGAGCACTAAATAAGGAAATAGTGAGTGAATAGCCACCCCTTTCTATATCAAATTATCAGAACGTTTCGCTGACTAAGAAAACTTAATTTCTACGTCTGGTAAATTGATTGAGGAGTTAATGTGTCTGGGGGTTTTGACAAAGAATAGCAGGTATGTACAAGGTGGGCCAAAAGTAATCACCTGATGTTCTTTGGCTGTATTTTTTTTTTAAAAAGGAAGACATTGGTTCTACTTATGGATCATGTTTATTTGATGAATTAGAATATTTTTCATTAAATCGAGAAAATGATATCGGTCAAGTGTCCGCCGTCAGAATTAATGACCATACGGACTCGTTTGCCATCAGAATTAATGACCATACGGGCTCGTTTTATGGCATTTTTCATCACTTGTGTCAGAACTTCCTCCGGAGATAGGTTCTTTAAGTGCTTCAAGAGTCCGAGGATTGTTTACATAAACCCGGGACTTTAAGTAACCCCACAAAAAATAGTCTGGAGCGGTCAAATCGGGTGATCTGGCCGAAGTCGGAAATCTTCGACGAAGTTCACGCTGCGTCAATACCACAGACGAATTATTGCGCAAAAAATGGATTCAATTATTCCGCGTTCTTGAGGAGAATACAGTTCCATGGCTTATTGACGTGTATTCTGCATCTGTTTACTTCACAAATGTCAAAACAGAATTTACATTTGCCGCCATTTTGAAAAGTTATAGCGTCGTCCAATAGGGTGATTACTTTTGGCCCACCTTGTATATAGATACACACTCTAATAAAAAAATATAGGGGAAAAGTGTCGCCGAATTAACTAGATATAATTTTATAGATAACTAGCTTTTGCCCGCGGCTTCGCTCGCGTCAAATTCGGATTTAAAAAGAAGAAAGTAAGAAAGATGGCCTAAATGCGTTCCTGCGTTACATTTATTTCGGCGCGCGGAAAAATAGGGTTTGTATGAGAGTCACATCTTAGCGTAACCGGAACTGAATCCTGCGTCACGTATAGTTAAATGTGATTGTACGAAGTTTCGTTAAATTCGGATGATCGGTTTAAGAGTTATGGAGGAACATACGTACATATAGAAAATATTTCTAAAAATATCAATTTAGTTTTAGTATCATACATACATAACATACAGTCTACAAACGCAGTATCTCATAAAATAAAGTAACTTACTCCATGACCATCCCTTACAGATTATTAGTATTGATTGATGATATATTTTTTTATATAAAGAAAGTAACCCTAAAATGGACTGCACTTCTTAGAGCTAGTTAGGACAACTTTAAATAAATAAAATAAAATAACTCAGGAGGAAAACAGCTGAATGTACTGAAGAACAGATCGTTGAAATAAGGAAACACAAAAAAAACCGGCCAAGTGCGAGTCGGACTCGCGCACCGAGGTTTCCGTACTATCAATTAATTGGCTTATTATTTGTTGTTATACTTTAGAATTTGCACTATAATCACCCCAAGTTTGACGCTTGTAAGTGTTAACGTTTTTACGATGAGCAAAAACCAAACAAAAAAGTTGATAAAAACACATTTCTTGTTTTGAATCCTTTAGTTTTTAATTAATTATTTTTTTATTATCCGCCAAAATAAAACATATTCTGTGAAAATTTCAACCGGCTGGCTATTACGGTTCAAGCTCTTTAAAGGTAGGACAGATGAACCTAAAACCTAAAAAAAATTAATGTATTTTATAATTTATTTCGTTTAATTATAAGCATGGAAGCCGCTTCAAAGGTGAAATGAATTAAAAACTATCCTTCATTGCACATCGTAAAGAAATATATAAAATAATAATTTAGGATTATCGCAAATCGTAATGCGCAAAAAGTCTGCACCTTAAAATAAACTAGGAATAAAAATAATTTAAGGAAGGTCAAGGTCAAAGGTGACCTTTAACCTAACCGCAGACATTTTTATCGGTTAAGGAAAACGTCACGTGGAGTCGAAAATATACGAATAAGTTTAGTGTTTGCATAATATTTTTAATGTTGCCTACCTAAACTATTTCATTAAGTGCACATGTATGCACAAAATATTGAAAATTCTGAAAACGCTAATAAACGCCCAGCGAAGGGCGTCCGACTTTATGACCATACATCGGAATCCGCGGGGCACGAATACGACCTTGTTAGGGATTGACTACGGCGATCAATAAACAATCGACACTGTTATCGATACTCATAGTTATTTGTTTATTGTATTTTATTCATGTCATATTTCATATTTCAGACCTGAATACTTATATACCTACAGTACTTATATAAACATGTATACTTTATGTTAACGATTAAGTAAATATAATACATATTTATATAAGGTCTTTCAAAATTACTTCATAGTACGCTAAGGGGGGGTTCTGTATCATATAGGGAGTAAAACCTATATAAAAATTTTTGGACCTTGGGCTTTTTTTAAGTAAAAAATTTTTTTATGTAGGTATTTCAATAAAAAAATAGGTGGTTGATTTTTATAACCTAATCGATTCAGTTTCATAACAGTAACAAAAAAGTCTTCATGACCATTATGATGTAACACGTGTAAGTTGGTAAAAAAAATTCAATTCTTTCTATTCCATACTAATAAAACTAAAATTGTGGTTTTTCACAATTTCTGAAAGAAAGAGATATACGTGTTGGAAGACTTTTTTGTTCCTAGCACGAAACCGAAACGATTAAGAAAAAATTTTTTTTACAGTTAACATAAAAAAAAATTTTTGTGAAAAAAAAAATTCTTTGTTCTTCAAAAGTGATCTATTTCCGATACAGAACCCCCCCTTAGCTTACTATGAACAAATTTTGTAAGACCAATTTTTTTGGACCTTGGCCTTTTTTTTATGTAAAATATTTTTTTATGTGTTTAAATAAAAAAATAGGTGGTTGATTTTTATAGCCTAATCGATTCAGTTTCATAACAGTAACAAAAAAGTCTTCAATATCATTATGATGTAACACGTGTAAGTTGGTAAAAAAAATCAAATTCTTTCTATTCCATACTAATAAAACTAATATTGTGGTTTGAACAGATTTGTATTGTACCTACAAAGTAAATACAACATTTGTTTATTATATCTTATTTTCTATAGAAATACTCTTAGTTTTAATAATCGACATTATTTCATATTATTCTAAAATAACGATCGATTTTCGATATTTGTGGATACATTGTCCCATCACTAAACAACCTTGAATCATTCGTGCCCCGCGGATTCCGATGTATGTTTATGACTAACTTATGCCCGAAGCTCCGCTCGCGGCAAGGTCGGTTTTACGCTCGCTGGACGGCGAGACTGGTATTTTGTGTGAGGAGCGAAAAATGTAATATTCTTAATTTATTTTAACATGCATACATACCAAACGATTTATCCCGACAATCGGGGTAAGCAGAGTAATCGGTGCTGTGCTGCAAGTACTCTTGCAAATTACCACCGACCACCACGTTCAGCAAAGTATTAGGACAAGATAACCTATCAAACAGCAAGGCACCTGCTGCATGACTCGGCGGAAGGACCGTGCCAAGGTGAGAGGTGGCTAGCCTGTCACCTTATCGCACGGCACCTTGTCCTTATCCCTTAGTCGCCGTTTACGACATGCACGGGGAGAGATGCAGTGGAGCTATTCGTTTTAAGTACCGACCCCACATGATAGGTATCTGTCGATGTCAGTCAGCTTGTAAGCGTCCACTGCTGGACATAGGCCTCTCCAATGTTCCTCCAGTCCTCCCGGCCTTCAGCGGTACGGAACCACTGCTTTCCGGCGACGTACTTGATGTCGTCAAAGAACTAAGGTAGTCGATATTGCTAAGAAAATAAGCAAGCTGAAGTGGCAGTGGGCTGGGCACGTCTGTCGTAGACGGGTGCTCGAATGGAGGTCACGTACAAGCAAACGTAGCGTGGGACGCACCCCGGCTAGGTGGACAGATGACCTAAAAAAGGTAGCCGGGAGTGGATGGATGAGAAGAGCGGAAGACCGCGTGTGGTGGCGTGCCTTGGGAGAGGCCTATGTCCAGCAGTGGATCGATACAGGCTGATGATGATGATGATGATGATGACTTGATGTCGTCGTCCCACCTAGCGATAAATAAAGTTAACGCAATCTGTACTCACCTAAAGTTGGAGAACCACTTGACTAGTTGCGCCGTGTTGTTCTTGTTGAACTTGATATCGGGGAAGTACATCTTGAGGACCGCCGAGCTCGGATACCGCACCCAGAAGAACATCAGCTTCGCCTTCCGAAGGTGCATTGGCGTCAGCGTTGACGAGTGCATCGGAGTTAAGGAACTGTCGCTTCTGCATGTGGGCGGGAGAGAAACTCAATGTATACAGGGTGCTTTTTGAAATCAATACTAATAATACATCTGTAAGGGATGGTAATGGAGTAAGTTTTTTTTTTATGTGGAAACTGACACACAACGGTGTTATGGGCTACATCACCTACAACATCCGTGATGTCAGCCCATAACACCGGATGAACTAGGTGCCATGTCAGTGCTTCCCTTCGGTTGTGCCGGTTACACTGAACTGGACGGAAAACACAAACTATATACATAGCCGTTTCGACCGACGTTTCATTCAGTGCGTTGGTACCAACCCGGGCGGGTTGAACCCTACCACCTAGTAAGGTAAGAAGGGAAGGGACCTACAGCTTTACGTGGAATCCGAAACACGGTCAGCCTCAAACGGTCGATCGGTCACCCATCCAAATACTGACCGCGCAGAGCGTTGCTTAACAATCAATACCAGTTACTTTGTTTTATGAGATATTGTGTTTGTAGACTCTATGTATGATACTAAAACTACCTACTTAAATTGAAGATTTTTATAAATCTTTTCTGTATGTATGTATGTTCCTACATAACTCTTGAACCGATCATCCGAATTCGATGAAACTTAGTATAAACGCATTTAGCTATACGTGACACAGGATAGGGTAAATTAAATTTAGCTCCGGTTACGCTAAGATGTGGCTACAAACCGGCTTCTACAAATCGAATTGTTCCGCGCGCCGAAATAAAGTAAGGCAGCGGGCTTGCTTACTTTCTTCTTTTTACATAAGAATTTCACGCGAGCGAAGCCGCGGGCATAAGCTGTTACTACATTCTGGTGGTGATTTGGAAAATGGATGGATAGATAGGAATACTTTCTTGCTTGAAGAAAATATAAATAAAAATATTTCCTGCCCACATATTTCCCCCAAGTACAGTCTCGGGTCCTTCGAGCGAGGCGTGAATAGGCAGCTGTCAGGCCGGCATGGCATTCGAAAATCCCGCGTGCGACCGAATATCTATGGGCGTCGTTAGATATCTTATGGGTGGCTCCGGAGCCACATGTCGCGATTTCAATAAAAAACAAATAATTAAGAAGAAAACCACATACAATTAAGCGAAAAATCGGGCTTATCCTTAGAGAGATTTTCTTTCAGTAAACTTTTGGTTGAGAAAAATGTGATGTGATGGGTTAGTTAGTACATAGCATAAATACGTACCTACACACAACACACGCTGTGTTTTGACAATCGGGATAAGCAGAGTGGAGGACTCATTAATGTAGTCTATTAATAATTTTTCTTAATGTTTTTTTCTATCGAATACCTAATAAATAAAAATAAATACACAAATGTGTTATTTACATAGAGTAATAATGTTTTTTTATGTAATCCCGTATGGTTGGCTGAGTCGGAGGGGCCGAAGCACATGCGCCGACCAGCCAATATCACCACCGAGAAGGTAGGTGCCATACCGAAGACTTCCCTGGATTGCTGGCTGTACTGGACTAGAGGAGAACACAAGCGAGGATGCTATGCGGCCATGTTATATCCAGTACGGTGGTACCAACCCAGTCGGCTACAATTTGAGCCTGCCACCTAGTAAGGGGCAAGGGGTGTGGACTGTGGTGCTAGTATATGAGGAGCTACTCGCGATCACAGACGAGAATGAAGCACCAGCAATACTTAATCCGCTTGTATGTAATCTTATAAAATGTACATTGGATGAACTGTAGGAGCGGCCCAGTGGTAAAGACATGTCTCGTATGCTGGAGTCGTGAGTTCGATGACTGTCCACATGTACTTACCAGCGTTTATAATTAAGAAATTTTTGTAGGTCCCTTCCCTTCTTATCTTACTAGGTGGTAGGGTGTAACCCGCCCGGATTGGTACCACTGAATGAACGGCTATGTTAATCGTGTTTACTGTCCAGTTCAGTGTAGCCGGCACGACCGGAGGGAAGCACTGACATGCCACCTAGTTCATAAAGCTGTTCGTGCCAAGCCAGTCGTGTCAGTTTCCATAAAAAATTAATAAAAATAAATTAGACGACCACTTTTCCCTGCCTTATTAGCGGGCATGGCGCCTCGCCGAGGGTGGTTTCGCGAGGGGTGGGTGTTGTTGACTGTTTCTGATCATCCGACCAACTTTTGAGAACAGCTGCCGGTACGAAAATTTTTTTTTTATATGAACTTCACATCATCTCTTTGACATTTCGAGTACTTAAGTATTACGTGAAAGAAATATATTAAGGGCCGATTGTACGAACACAGACTTAACAAGTAAGTAATTAAGGATTAAGTGGAGTTATGCACATCTTAAAGACACTTACGATAAAAGTCAGTTGTACCAAAGATGAAATGCTGTCATTAAAATCCTAAGCTGACTTAAAGTGACGTCCTCGGACATTCTAACTTTCTAACAGGCACTTAAGTCAAATTGACATCTGCCATGCAGAGTCAGCTGTCTGTCAGTTTGATTTAGGGACTGTAAAGGCGTTATTTTATAAAATTTAGCGCCATCTATGTCTTCTTAACGTTGAAGGGTAGAGAAGACACTTCTACAGAGAACACTTATCGAGTTACGAATTTAAACTGTCGTTAATTAGCGGGACTTTAGAGATATTTAAGTCTGTGTTGGCGAAAACGGCCATATGAATTATTATGATTAAGACGATACCCATAGCTGCCTGATTTGCATAGAAAAAGGTCGTAAGTCGGTGTTGTTTTTTAATTAATAAAAAATAATGATAATAAAATTTAAAAATCTACAACAATAGTGTTCTGTGCTTGTGTTTGGTTATTTTTCAGTGCAATAAAAATTTCGTTTTATTCATTCACTCTTGCGTCAGATGAAAAAAATCGAAATAAATAATTTTTTTCATCTGACGCAAAAGTGAATGACTAAAACGAAATTTTTATTGCACTGAAAAATAACCAAAACACAAGCACATAACACTATTGTTGTAGATTTTTTAATTTTATTAACATTAATTTTTTTAAATAAAAAAAATAACACCCATTTACGACCTTTTTCTATGCAAAGCAGCCAGCTATGGGTATCGTCTTAATTATACATAAACAGAGTACACAGCGGCGCGTTTCTCGCGTAAGTATAGTTCATTGCAAATGCGCTAGATGGCGGCCTAGGATATATGTAAAGCCTGGGAGCGTGAATTGTTAGGTAAGCGACCGCAACATAGGAAATTGTCAGGCTTCCTCAGAGCCATCCAGTGAAGAACGGAACTAATACGGTAAGGTGAGACCTTACAAATCGTAAGGTTAAACAATCCGAGAAATAAGATATCAGTGGGATTGCGGCCGGGCGACTGTTCTATATATGTGTGTGCAGGTAATTTCAAAGTACAAGGTATCACGATATAATACCACAGTGTACAAATAAAGTTATATTCATTTGTAAACATTTTATTGCATTTGAAATGTCATTGATTTGGTATTATTAGTTTCCGAAGTAAAAAAACTATCTTCGTTATAGTATAAAAATATAAGTATAGGCTGTATGATTTTTTTATAAACCCCATATTTATTGATAAATATTTTTTTTAATTTTGTATGTATTTTTACCTTTTCTATGAGCATAGGATAGATAAAAAATTGATAGAAAATAAATTGTTTATTTTGTATGAGGAATTTTGAATGTATTTTTAACTTTTGTATGAACATAAGATAGATAAAAAATCGATTTTGTTAATATTAATTTAAGATTAGTTTTAGTTTTAGTGTATTAGTTATTTAGTTTTAATTGAAACTAATAAATAAAAAGATAGATAAATATATAGATGGATAGACATTATTGTCATCTGAGAGAAAATTATATTCACATTTCTTACTCCAAATCGTCTGGAACGTCTTTATACACCTGATATGATATGATATAGTATAGTTATGTGTAGGTAGGTATGTATGCATAAAGCCGGATTGAAAATACACAAAGCCGATATGATTATGTCATCGGTAATAAGTTCTTGCGCGAAAAAATTGTGCAAATCAAAAGGGGAATCAAAAGGGGTGCTGCAGTTATGTCGTCTGCGAATCGAATGCGAGTAATGACATGATTGAGCTGCATTACCCCAGTGGACGACGCTTAATGTCTTCGATGCGATCAATAAGTGAGCAGGTAGATATTTTAGTCATTACGAGACCAACGAAAGTATTGGGGGGGGGGGGGGCGTTCAGTTGAGCGTTTGCACTAGGGACCCCGGCGACGCGACGTAGAGACGAGGTGGGCGTTACTGCGGTGAGGTTCGCATGTGAAACGCGAGGTCGCTCGGACAGACGGGCGGGTGACGTCCAAGGGGGTTTGCAAACAAAGAATTTGCATACATATATAATTAAATAAAATCACGCTTTATGTCGACATTCAACGTAAGCGGAGTGATAGGTGTTGTGCCGCAAGAACCCGGCAAAATGACAGCACAACAATAGATAACTAAGAAGCAGCAAATAAGGCACGAATAACTAACTGCTGCATGACTCGTTGTAACGGCAGTGCCAGGATGAAAGGTGGCTATCATGTCGCTCTTTAGCACGACATTTTGTACTTATGCCTTAGACGTCTCTTAAGACATGTATGCATTTGGGGAGAAATGCATTGGGCATATACCGAGTATTTTAATATTTTGAACACGTTTAGCAGAATGCTTTGTTTGGCAACCCTCTAAGCCTAAGTTAGATGTAGTATGTTATAGTTAACATAATTAAAAATTAACATGTAAGTTATATTTAAGCATTTAAAAAAAAAAAGCTCTGTAAGGTTTCTTGCCCGATTGTTCCTTATAGATTGATTGCTGAACTATGACGAACCATACTGAATATGCATATGTCTCAATGTAATATTGTTATTGTTGTGCGTTTTTTATGGCAAAATAAATATCTGAATCTGAATCTGAATTTAAGGTAATAAAGGGTAAGTGACGTACCGGTATATTGAAAAGGATATAGTAGGCTGTATGCCGTCGTAGGGGATGTCTGTGGAGTTGCAGTCGGAGTGCGGGTCCTGCTGCTCTAGGTGGTGGTGCCGCAGGTAGTCCGGCGTGGTGGAGGCGTGGTGAGCGGCGGCCAGCAGAGCCGGGTGTAGCAGCGCCGGCGCGTGCGGCAGCGGCGGCGAGTCCCGCTCCAGCGGCGCCGGCGGCGAGTGACCCACGCCGGCGCCCGCGCGCACACCCATCCCGCCCATCCCGCCCGCGCCGAAGAACGGCGAGTACGGCGAGAAAACTTGCGACTCGTGCAGCGACGGGTTCGGGATCGCCACAGACGTCGGCAGCGACAGACCGCCGGGGTAGGGCCGCGGCGACGGCGAATCCGGGAACTTGTCGGGCGCGGGCGACGGGCCCATGCCCTCGCCGAGGATGCGGCTGACGGTGCGCGGCGTGATGCGCGTGTCGGTCACCTTGTGCCGCTTCTTCTTGGGCGTGACGACGAGGCTGAGCGCCTCGTTCTGCTCGGGGTTGGGCTCGCGCTCGAGCCGCTCCATGCAGAAGGGCTGGCCGTTCATGGCGCCGTAGAGCGCGGGGTTGATGCCCGCCGGCGGCTTCGGCGCCTGAAACATCGCTGCGGGCGGACGCACGTGAGGGTTTTGGTTCGGATGCGGCCCGCCGGGCTCCCCGTGCATCGGCGGGAAGGGCGCCGTGCCGTTCGGTCGCGGGCCGTTCATCTGCATGCTCATCATCGGATTGTGACTGACGAAGCTCACGCCGTTCGGCATGCCTCCGCTCGAGTTAGGTATGTGATGTAGCGGTGCGTTACCTGGCATCTGTCCCGGCGGTCCGCCCGCGCGCTCCTTGCCGCCGCCCGCGCCCGGCGACTTGCGCTCCAACAGTCGCGACGCCAGCATCAGGTCCTTGTTGAGCTGCTCCGCCGCCGCCGCCGCCGCCTCCGACTGCTTGCCGAGGAATCTCCGCTGGTGCACGAACCGAGTCACTATAGAGTCCACGAGCGACGTTAGCGATGCGGTTATTTCGCTCTTCAGCACTTCCGCGAGTCCCTCGAGGTCCGCACCGGACACCGGCCCGACAGAGTTGGCGTTGTTGCGCAGCGCGTCCAGCCGCTCCGCCAGTTCGGACGAGATCGTCGGCGGCTTTTGCTGAGGCCCCACCAGCGGCCGCTGGGTCGGCGAATGCTGGCGCGACTGCGGCCTCTGCGGAGCGTGGTGCTGCTGCGGAGCTTGCTGCTGCTGCTGTTGTTGCTGCTGCTGTTGCTGTTGTTGGTGAGCGACGAAATTGTGCTCCGCGTGCTCCTTCGCCATGCGCACCTGCGCCTCCTGCTCCATGAACAGCTTCTGGCTAACGTTGAGGTACATGGCTGCGGCGCTGTTGATGTTGTGGTGCGGGTGCTGCGGAGGGTGGTGCAGCGGGTGGTGCGGCTCGTGGACGGGCGCCATGTGCGGCAGCAGCGGCAGCGAGCCGTTGAAGCCGGGCGGCAGTACGTGCGCGTGCGGCACGTGTCGGTTGGCCGACATCATCTTGCTCATCACTTGCGACAGCATGTTCGGCGGCGCGCCGCTCACCGCCGGCGGCGACTCCACCTTCATGGGCGAGGGGAGCGGCGAGGGCTTGTCGGGCACCTCGTCCGCCGGCTCCACGTCGCTCGAGGCGGCGTCCTCGTTGTCCACCGTCTCCGACTCGTGCTCCATGCGGTTGCACAGCTGCTCGTACTTCTCCTGCATTTCGGCGAGCTGCTCCTGCATGCTGCGCAGCTGCGACTTCAGCGCATTCTTATTCTCGACGAGCTTCTGCTGGATCGGCGGTCCGGGTTCGCGACCCGCTCGTTCGGCCGGCCGGTCGGTCGGAGTTCGCGGCCCGACCCGGTCCGAGTCCTCCTCGGAGTCGTCCATCGAGAGCGACTGCACGCCGTGACTGAGCCCGTAGCGCTCGGCGGCGCCGTCGTGCTGCTGCGGGTGGTAGAGCTTGCGCTTCTTGCATCCGTTTACCTGCGGCTGCGTCGCGACGGGCGGCACCGGACTCGACCGCATCGTCGACACTATGTTCTCGACGCGCGCACGTTTCACTTCGAGCGGGAGCTTGTCGCTCTTGGACGGCGTCGGCGACGCGCGCTCCTTGTCGGTCTCGTCCGGCTCGAGCTTGGGCGTGACGAGCGCCTCCACGGAGGGCGGCGAGGGCAGCGAGCGCGAGTCCGCGGCGCCGTTGAGGCAGAGGGCGGCGTCGTCGAGCAGCTCGTGTCGCTCGGCGGCGTCGGCGAGCGCCTCGCGTACCGCGTCCTCGGCGTCCGCGTCGCGGTCGCAGCGGTCGCGCTCGCAGTGGTCGCGGTCGCGCTTGTCCTTGCAGGCGGCGAGGGAGTCGTCGTTGTTGTTGTTGGTGGCGAGAACGTTGTTGTTGTCGGGCGAGGCGAGCCGCAGGTCGCGCTGCAGCTTCTTGCGGCTGTCCAGGAGGTCGCGCAGGTGGTGGGCGAGCTCGTCGCCGCCGACGCCGCTCTCCTCGTCCGCCTCCTGCTTGGGCGGGCGGCCCAGCAGCTCGTTGAGCATCTTGGCCGGCGCGTAGCCCGGCCCGAAGAGGCCGAAGTGCTGCCGGCCCTGGTTGAAGATCGCGCCGTATATTCCCCCGCTCATGAAGCCGGGTCGCGAGGTAAAGTTCGGGATAGACGAGTACGAGTTGCGCGGCTCGCCGGCGTCCACGCGCTGTCTGGCGCGCTTCTGTTTCTTCAGTAGCTTGTCTCCGCACGAGCCGTAGGAGTCGCTCTCCTCCTCCGATGACATCATAGGCCGCTATTGGCCGGACGAGCGGTGGGGGTAGCGCGGCCCCCTCGAGTCCCCCCCACCTGCCTACGCGGCGGAGGCCCGCATCGGCGGCTCTGCAACAAGAGAGGGGGGAGCGCCGTGAGCGGCGAGCGCGGCGCGCGGCCACCTGCCGCTTCCTCCGCGCGCGCGCTCACTGCGCACTATATTCACACTACGTACGCTGAGACATTGAACTGAACATTTAATATTTTATTGAGAAAATTAAAAGGTGACTTACTCAAATAATAAATAAGAAATTAAACCCATTTCGTAGCAAACAAAACACATTACTGTCGAGTTTAGAAAAAGAATAAGCCAATTTATCTATACTTACAAAAAAACTAAAAAAATTAAATTTCTCAAAAGAACCATATCTAAAATTAAATCTTTAGAGTAAAACCCAGCTAAAGAGGGAATTCCACATAAGGCTAAGTTAGAAATAATTAAACATAAAGAGGTTAAAGGAATAAAATTACTAATTCCCCTTATAAATCGAATATCTTGTTTTTCTTTTATTATACGAATTAATGCCCCAGCACATATAAACAATAAACTCTTAAATATTGCATGCGTTAATAAATGAAAGAAAGCTAAAATTCTATAACCTATACTTAAAATTCTTATATTATTAAAGTATTATGTACCTATTACTGTAGCAACAGAAACTTTATATTAATAGAGCAACATTCAGATTCGTAGGTAAAGTGCACGTTAGAATCTATCCATCTACTTCACGTAAACCTAATAATAAGAATCATGAGATTCTTGTAAGAATCTTTATTTTCGCATCGTAGTTGAAACGTACCTACGTGACGTGACACTGCGTCAGATTCAAGTGAAGTGCACGTAAGAATATATCGATCTTATTCACTTAAATCTAATACGAATCATGAGATTCTTGTAAGAATCTTTATTTTCGCATCTTAGTTGAAACGTACCTACGTGACGTGACACTGCGTCAGATTCTAGTGAAGTGCACATAAGAATATATCGATCTTATTCACTTAAATCTAATACGAATCATGAGATTCTTGTAAGAATTTTTATTTTCGCATCGTATTAATTAGTCAGCAGTTGAATCGTACGTGACACTGCGCAGACATGTATTATGTGTCGCGAGTTTCCAACTTGCCACAAATCTACGTGTACAAAGCGCGAAAACAAAGCGGCAATGACGAATTGGGCACACAGGCAGGAGGCGGAGCGGCGACCAGTCGATTCGGCGACCGACGCACCACGCTCACAGAGCGTCATTATCTGGACAGGAAGGCGTTATTTTGCATAGGCCCCGCCGGCTGTAGCTCCGCCGGCCACATTAATTTCTTTTGGAGCGTGACTTGCTCATTCAGCGGACGACAATGAAGCTAAATACGACAGATATGTTCTGTGCAGATCCACGCGACGAGACACGGCTACACTAGTCGCGATGTCACGCTATCTGACGCTAACACCAAGAAATGAAAAAAAAAATGCCCTGATAGTCGCGGGACTACCGGTAGACATAGACATGGAATCATGGGCAGACATATATGTATGTATTTCAGAAAGAGATTTTTTTTTACGTAACGAAACAAATTTCCAGTCGATCCGACCAGTAAATATTTAGGAGTTATAGGCATTTATTAATTTTCGAAGCCTTTTTTGTAAAGGCTATGACGTCATCAATTGTTCATATATTCATTGACGTTGCCATAGGTGGAAGGCGGAATCACCTGACACCTGGTTTGCTGAGATTGGTTGAGCGGTTCGTGAGATAGTGGTACGGCGAAAGTACATTAAAAATGACGGTCGATTTTTGCAAATGGCACGGGTAAGCATTACATATGAAGACCACACGGGAAGAACATTACAAAAGCCAAAAACATTATTTCGAGAAAACCGATTTTTAAAATGAAAAACGCTATATCATAATTTTGTAGGTCATCAACCCTTTAAAAAATTTCTTAAAAATCTAGACTTATTGCCCCAACTACCTAACAACCATGGTTAGGTACTCATGCAAGCAAGACACTCGAGGAAGTCCAGGTCCAATGTCAAATGAAGTCACCAACTCCTTCATAAACAGGGGAAAAACAATTCAAGTCCACATTTACACTCACTTTACACTGGAAGAACAATGTAAGTCCAACAGTAGTTAGGACCGCAGCGCTCTTTATCACTCAATAAAGAAATAGACAAGGACGCATCTAAGCTCTTCGTTGAAGCATTACAGTAGCTAGCTCGAATGCTGCGTGGCTTTAAATAAAAATTTTGGTGGACTTGAATTGATGTTCCTGTGTTTCCCGTGTTTTCCGTGGACTTGAAATGTTACTCCCGTGCACTTTAATTATTTTTTCGTCGATAGCGTCTGACTTATAATTATTATCCCAAGTTTAATATTGCCATTCGATTCTACTACTATTGTACTATAGATTACCATCAAAAAGTCGAATTCGCAAAAAAATGGACTTGCAATGTTCTTCGCGTGTGGTCTTCATATGGATTCCATGTCAAATAAATCGGCCAAGTGCGTGTCGGACCACGCACAGTGAGGAGTTCCCAAACAAATTCAGAACAAGCTACCAGAATAAAATTTTTCACCCGCGCTGTCCAGCAAGGCAGCCATTTTGTGTCTCCCGAAAAAACAAAACACCATCTCCACTCGCAGAACTAGTTTCTTTCAATTTTATTTAACATTCTAAATTTTTATTTTACAACACTGTGAAAAACATACTTTTCACGACTTTCGAAGCGCATATCTCAAGAAATATTGACTGAAACTAAAAAGTCATTTTGAAACTACCTAGATAAGACCTATCCAACGATACCCCACAAGCTAATGTGCACTGAATTTTTTTATCATCCCTCAGTTACATACGTATAGTTTGCCACCCCTAATTTCTTTTTAATTTCACCGCAACATTGTATAGCGGTTCAAAGAATACACCTTCCTTCCAAATTTCATCTATATAGTGCCAATGGTCTCCGAGTAAAGTGGCTGTGATATACGAACGGACGGACGGACAGACGAATAGGACGAAATACGGAGCCCTAAAAATTGTACCCGTCTCCTCATCAGAAAGGTTTGACTTTTGACAATGTCGACCTTTTTTCCAATGGGTTAATTTGTATAAAAAGCTAAGTGGATTCCAAAAAAGAACGTTGGCGGAATTGTTAAAAATATTGAGTTCTCTTTACACTTTCGAATTATGGGGAATGCAATATTTTTTTTTTCGAATTTCCTCACCTTTCTTTTTTATAAACTACTTTATTTAGCTTAATTTGTCAAATAATTACCTACTAATATACAAGAAGCAAGTAGGTACTTTTACCATACCATACCATACTTGGTAAGATACCATACGTAACAAACCCCGTATAAACATTATTTTCCATACTAACGTAAACAAAAATCACTTCAAAAGATAAAAAAAATAATCAAAAAATGGTTATATGAAAATAATGATATTGAATCAACCTAATATAAAAATTTGTTCTCACAGGGACACAAATCTTGACTTATAGAATAAACTATACAATGTAAATGTTTTTAACTACGCCAAATAGTTTTGATGTGATAGTTCGATTACGTAAGCATGGGAGGCCGTGGCCGAGCCGATAGAGTATGCTGCTGTTGATATATTTCCAAATTAGCGAAAATGAAATAAAATAAAAAAAAGTCATGAGAATAGGTACATCAGTGCATGTATACAAAGTCGACTAAAAAGTATTGATTTGATTAGCGATAGCTGTTACACACTTGAGGTTTCATTATTCGGTTGATACCTACATTCAGAGTATTCGATTAGCGAGAAACGAGCGAGATTGGTTTGAGCATTTCGAGCTAAAAGTGCGGTCAAATTAACCATGCCTAGTAGGCATGCTTGCATTCGGCTTAATTACCACGATAACCATCCGAACAAGGAAATCATACTGGTTGGCCATGGTAACGCATTATTAAATAATTTAAACTAAGTAGTTATATTACTTACTTATTCTTATAACACAAACTATTCTTGTTCGCCTGCATTTACTTCTCCCACGTCCTAAAGGTTAGTTAGAATAGAATGCCTCGCTGCAATAAGTTCGCCTGTTGTGCCTAATTTTTATTAATTCGTGTTCAATAAAGAATATATGTGTACATACATACATACTTATAACTACTTAATACTTTTACATAGAAGGATATATTTATGTACAAACAATTGGGTATTGGACTTTTCGGTCAGCATTTTAATCGAGAATTTTAGAAATACTGTCCATAAGGTATATAATTTGATATGACTTTTAAAAATGAATGAGGTGGGGTCCAGTATAAAGGAAGCTGGTCAGATTTACCATGTACACAAAAGGATGCTAGCTGTGAACCAGATTTACTGGAAGAAATTGTATTCAGCAATAAAGTTAGCCTTTTGAACTGCAGAAAAGTATCACATAAAAACATTTCTTAAAAAAAGGTAAATCTGGAGGTGGTCACGAAAAAAATTTAATCTAGCATGGGTGCTCTAAGTTCAAAGTCTTCGACAACTACAAAGGTTAGGTCCTTAATCCCAAAACCCGTTCCCCCTAAATATGAATAATTTACTGAATTCACATCCTGAGCCGTAATTGTTCAATATAAGGTCATGTTGGACTTTATAGCAGTTACAGGTTATAATATTTTTTCGAATGCACAATGACCCATCGACAAATACATACAATAATACAATGAGTGGCGTGTGTTCGACAACTGGATAATAAAAAACTTGTTCTCTAAATTGTAGTACTTCATATTTTCTTATACATTGACATCCTGAGCTACAATTACCCAATCCCAGGTCGTGCTGAGCGATACGCTAATTCAATCGGACGTGAGCGATAAGTGTCGCGTGGCGTGTGCTCGACAACAATTAATCAGAAAACTGGTTCTCTAAATTATGTATGGTAATTCATATTTTCTTATTCATTTACAATCTGAGCCACTATTTCTCAATCCAGGGTCGTGCTGAGTAAGCTAACGCAATTCAATCGGTCGCGAGCGATAAGTGTCGCGTGGCGTATATTCGACAACAACTTAATCCGAAAACTTGTTCTCTAAATTATGTATATTAATTCATATTTTCTTATTAATTGACAATCTGAGCCACTATTTCTCAATCCAAGGTTATGCTAAGTGATAAGCTAACGCTATTCAATCGGACGCGAGCGATAAGTTTCGCGTGGCGTGTGTTCGATTCCTAGTTAATCCGAAAACTTGTTCTCTAAATTATGTATATTCATTCATATTTTCTTATTAATTGACAATCTGAGCCACTATTTCTCAATCCAGGGCCATGCTGAGTGATAAGCTAACGCTATTCAATCGGACGCGAGCGATAAGTGTCGCGTGGCGTGTGTTTGATATTCTACTTATTCCGAAAACTTGTTCTCTAAATTATGCATAGTAATTCATATTTTCTTATTAATTGACAATCTGAGCCACTATTTCTCAATCCAAGGTCATGCTGAGTGATATGATAAGCTAACGCTATTCAATCTGACGCGAGCGATAAGTGTCGCGTGTCGTGTGTCGCGTGTGGCGCGGTGTAGCCGCTAGCGATGGACGGCGAAGTGGTCAGTGATTCCGTATCTCATTGGGCGCACAAAGGATTGCTTGCAGGTTGTGGCGACTTCCGTTGTCATTTACTGTAATTTGGAGGCAACAATGAGATATCTATCAATAGAATTTTATGCTTGTGCTTCCGATGTGCTCACAAGCTTACGGGACCATAACGTCCAGCCAGTGTGCATGTGACTGTTGCTGTAAGATAACTTTCGTGTGTGTGAGTTGTGTGTGTATGCGTGTAGATAGGTATATATAAAATATTTCCATATATAGCTACTTATAATGGCTTAGTGACTTGCCCGGGATTGCCCGTCACGGCGTGATTGCTTATGTGACTAAGAATTTGCGTTTTAACGTAGTAGAATACGATGAGTGCTATAGGGTTGCACACTGGAGATATTTTTTTATTTTTTTATGGGAAGCATGACAAATGGCGCACACCAGACTAAAGCAGAAGTGTAGTCCGACGGCGCCCACGGGCATTCGGATATTTACGGGGGCTGCAAATACCACGTCCGCCGGCTAGGTGCACCTTCACATTATGTTTGAAGGACCCCAGACTGTACATTAGAGGAAAGGATGCAGGTGGGAGTGAATTCCACATGTTGCTAACCCTGTAAATAATTTGCTCTCAATCTGTGTTTTCTATAGACTGTAAGCGAAGTTATTATGTGGTTAGTCGCTAAAATACTTGTAATAATTATATGTATAAAAAATACCCTGCGAATTTTCTTGCCGGTTCTTCTTCGTGGGTGTAATCGAACCGGATAGAACAAATTGTGATAAGTTCGAGTACAGTTTAACTGACTGTAAATGATCATAAACAATAGAATACAATTTGTGAAACGGAAATAACGCATGAAAAAATTATTTCGTGTCACACAATTTTATAAAGACTTCACCTGCTGTTTGCCCATAGGTATTTAGCCACGACACGAGATGGCCCCGTAACATGTATGTACCCTTGAGTGGGGCTCTCGTGTAAAGAGCTAACGTAACCGTTGCTTACGGTAACCTGCTAGTCTAGTACCACGGCCTGTGTTCAGTTTAATTACGGAAAGTACATCGTTCATATTTTCGTTCAGGTTATTTATACCGTGTATTTGTTTGTTTTATCTTGACCAAGGCACAACGTAGCGAAAATCGAAACGAACCGGTGAGTGTGTATTTCTGAGTCAGTTGTGCACTACGGTCATCTATAAAGCCCCATATTTGCACGCGCACCCGTATTTTTTTTTATGTAAACCAACATGGTTAGCTGTGCCGAGAGACCAACGGTGCATTCGACAGAGCCAAAAAGACCTCTCCTCGCGAAACCACGCTCAGTTAGGTCCCATGCCAGCAGATTTGCGGACTGTTGCTAGGCTGTCTAGCCTGTTAATACGACGTTTGAACGACACGTTATGCCGACACGTTAGAAGCGAGCCGTGTGTGGGCGATGACGAATTTGTACGGCGGCGCGGAGCTCGGCGTGGGGCTCGTGTAGTAAATGTGGGGCTTAAGAAAAGACGGATGTTAACTTTCTCCATACAAAATCTTTTTTCCAAAATTTCTTTCGGAATTTATGTTTTCTAGCCCCCTAAACCTTATCCGATTCTTAATTTGTTTTTTCTTTACTTAAGAACAGTCCAATCTACGTTCATATCTTTGTCGTTTTTTTTAGATGAAATATACAACACCGGAGCTAAATATTTGTATTTCGACCGAAAAAAATTGAATTGAATTTTTTGATGTCATGAATCATGATGTTCATTAAGCATTATTTAATCACTTTAGATATTAAAAAAAAAAAAAACAGGAACGTAGATTCAACTGTCCTTATTACAACAAAAAAAGAATTGTAAAAACCGGATAAGGTTTTTGGTGTAAAAAAGATAAACCCCGAAAGGCGATTTTGTATGGAGAATGTTAACTTTCGTCTCGTTTTAAGGCGAGCAAATAACTTTAAGGGCAGGAAATTAAAATTTATCAATAAATGTTCTAGATATAACTAACGACGTATTCATTAACCTATGTGTACCACTCGCATATCCATCCATGCGTTTCTGGCATTAAATTCGATTTTTGTGCCAACTCTTAGTGTAAAATGTTGGTGGTTTGGAATGTATATTTGATTTGATACTATTAGGTATGTACTAGTGCTGATTCTGGCCGTAATTCAATGTCAATATATTAATAGGATTTAGTGATTTAGGAAGCCAGAATAACAAAAAAAATTATGTAAGTATATCAATCAAATTTTACTAAGTTTTTTGCGGTCGTTGTATGATTTCTGTATTTGGTAAATTAGATATTTTTTTTTAATTGCTGTAATGTGTATTGACGATGTAAGCCTAACTACTAAATAAAAAAAAAAGATTTTTTTACTTTGACTTTTACTAATTATGATATTGGTTCTGAGATTTTTAAATATGTTAGATGAAGCGTTATTTAACTTAATCTTCCGAATAACCTACCGAAATGTTGGCCAGTCTTCTCTGAAACATTCTATCGCTTGTGGTTTTTCTGACTACAGTACGCGGAACTAAGCGGGAATCGGGACTAGAGTTGTAAAGATGCCGTTTTTTGCACTTTGATACGGATTTATTTGACTTAGGTACCGTAAAACACGGAAAGATTCGAAAAGTATTTTCATATGAGATACCTACTTGCTCTTTTCGCGTTTTATTCCTGTTCTTTGCTCGAAACCAAAAAGTGAGTGACAGAGTGACCAAAGTTCGTATTGAACAGGAACACCGTAAAAAACACGGAAAGATTCAACAGGAAAAGAAATAAGAGTCGCAAATAGCTCTATCGCAGAGAAGCTTATCATTTCCAAATTATGTAGGTACTCATAATAACTCTTTTTTTATGTAATCCGGTATGGCTGGCTGAGTCAGAGGGGTCAGAGCGCATAATCCTACCAGCCGATATCACCTCCTAGAAGGTAGGTGCCATATCGGAGACTTCCCTGGATTGCTGGCTATACTGAACTAGAGGAGAACACAACCGAGGCTACTATGCGGCCATCTTACATCCAGTACAGTGGTACCAACCCAGTCGGCTACAATTTGAGCCTACCACCTAGTAAGGGGCAAGAGAATCTTTGTTTTAATTTGTGTTTTATAGGGTTCCGTATCCGTCGTACGGTACCCTATTACTAAGCCTACGCCGTCTGTCTGTCTGTCTGTCTGTCCGTCTGACCGAAGGCTGTATCTCTTGAACCGTAATAGGTAGGTACTCCGTGAAAACTTTCACATAATAGGTATGTGTTATTATCAGGGATCGGAATTAGGTAGAGTGATTTGGTACCAAAGTAGGTAAAGTTCGCGAGAGGATATAATATGGAGTTGTTAAAACCACCACTTTGTATGGGAATTCTGAAAATTTCCTGGGAAATTTCCGGGACTGGATTTTTCTTCGGGATCGTATTTATTGACTAAATACAAGCTTCTTTTGTTCTTAGATGATTTTCTCTAGAGTGGCCGCTTATGGAGATATAATTTTTTTCATAAATTTTTATTTCTACTCAATTTACAGGAAAACCGGGGAAGATGTTATAAAATAATCTAAGAGTGTACAGAACTGCTTACAAAACAAGATCTAATTTGTTGTCGTACCATCATTGGTTCTCGATTTATTGCTCGCCGCGATTCTGAATTATCCAGGACGGCATTTGTATGGATAGCTCCGCCCCCTTTTCTGATTTAATTTCTCGAATGTTGATATTTTTTCGCCTGAATCTTATTTCTAGACAAAATATAAGACACTTTTATTCTTACACGTTTTTGAAAAAAATCGATATTTCCGGAGAAAAAAAAATCTAAAATATTTTTTTTTCAAAATGTTCTCGATTGCTAATGTTTTTTTGGCGGATTCTTATTTCTAAACGAAATATAAGACACTTTTATTCTTACACGTTTTTCCCTTAAGTCGATATTTCCGGAGAGAAAAATAAAACTACCTATTTTTTCATATTTTCTCGAATGTTGATGTTTTTTCGCCCGAATCTTATTTCTAGATGAAATACGAATCTGTAGTTTCAATCATTTAAATTATTTTCAGAATCATTTAAAAAAAGTGGCCGCCATTTTGAACTTTTTAGTTACTGGACCAATTGCTTTCAAAATCGCTATCTGGGTGTCTGTGTGGGCTCTGAATACGAATCTGTAGTCAAAATTTAAAACAAGTGGCCGCCATTTTAAACTTTTTAGTTACTGGACTGATTGCTTTCAAAATCGATATCTGGGTGTATGTGTGGACCCTGAATACGAATCTGTTGTCAACATTTATAAAAAGTGGCCGCCATTTTTAACTTTTTAGTTACTGGACCGATTGCTTTCAAAATCTATATTTGGGTGTTTCTGTGGGCTCTGAATACGAATCCGTTGTCAAAATTTTAAAAAAGTGGCCGCCCTTTTGAACCTTTTAGTTTTGACTACAAATTAATATTCAGAGCCCACACAGACACCCAGATATATCGGTCCAGTAACTAAAAAGTTCAAAATAGCGGCTTCTTCTTTTAAATTTTGACTACAGATTCGTATTCAAACCCCACACAGACACCCAGATATCGATTTTGAAAGCAATCAGTCCAGTAACTAAAAAGTTCAAAATGGCGGCCACTTCTTTTAAATTTTGACTACAGATTCGTATTCAGAGCCCACACAGACACCCAGATATCGATTTTGAAAGCAATCGGTCCAGTAACTAAAAAGTTCAAAATGGCGGCACTTTTTTAAATGTTCACTGCAGATTCGTATTTCGTCTAGAAATAAGATTCAGGCGAGAAAACATCAACATTCGAGAAAATATGAAAAAATAAGTTGTTTTATTTTTCTCTCCGGAAATATCGACTGAAGTGAAAAACGTGTAAGAATAAAAGTCTCTTATATTTCGTTTAGAAATAAGAATCCGCCAAAAAAACATCAGCAATTGAGAACATTTTGGAAAAAATAATTTTATATATTTTTTTTCTCCGGAAATATCGATTTTATTGAAAAATGTGTAAGAATAAAAGTGTCTTATATTTCATCTAGTAATAAGATTCAGGCGAAAAAATATCAACATTCGAGAAATTAAATCAGGAAAGAGGGCGGAGCTTTTCGCGGCGAAAATTTCATCCAGTATTGGTATCATACATGAAAGACACAGAAAAACCCTGTGTTTTTCGTTTTATTCAAAATGTATTTTTCGGTATTTTTCTGCCTTTACAACACTAATCGGGACGCGGCGTGCACCGCGCCGCCCGCCCGTACGACACTCGAGACCCGGTTGAGACTCCGTGACTCGCGGTCTTTCCTCGCCCTTACCGCGCCCTTCCCCCGCCCTCGCTCGCCCCGCTTCGCCCTCGTCGCGCCTCGTACGGCACGACCTGTTGATTTCGCGTCCCATATTGCACGCCGCCTGAGTGAGCTAAACCAGGCATGGGCCCAAGCCCTGCGGCACTTCGGGCCCGCTGCACTCAACTGAACGAAAAACACAAAAAGTTTCATAGCCGCCACGAGAACCTTAGTTCAGTAGGGTTTTACCTTCTTCAGCCAAATTTCATAGAAATGAGCCAATTGAATAGACTCAAAGAGTGGACTGAGTGGAAGAGTGAAATGAGCCAATTGAATAGACTCAAAGAGTGGACTGAGTGGAAGAGTGAAATGAGCCAATTGAATAGACTCAAAGAGTGGACTGAGTGGAAGAGTGAAATGAGCCAATTGAATAGACTCAAAGAGTGGACTGAGTGGAAGAGTGAAATGAGCCAATTGAATAGACTCAAAGAGTGGACTGAGTGGAAGAGTGAAATGAGCCAATTGAATAGACTCAAAGAGTGGACTGAGTGGAAGAGTGAAATGAGCCAATTGAATAGACTCAAAGAGTGGAGTGGAAGAGAAGACTGGTTTCTTTTGCCGCGGATGCGTACCGACCGTTTCTATAGATTTTTTCTCTACAGAACCGGTAAACTCTAGAACGCTCTCTCTGATCATATAGCTTGTCAGCTGGCTGGCAGAGGCTGTCAGCCTCGATAGCTCAGTGGTGCAGACCAGACAGTCGACTGTTGCTATTGACACTTTGTTCACTGTGTGACTGATACGGTGTATCCGACCATGCCAGATTTTTTTCGGAACTAGCAGGGATTCTTATCTTGTCTGGTTCTGTCAAGATAAGAATCTCGCCCGGGTTGATACCACTGCACTGAATGAAAGGTCGCGTTGAAAGGGCTATGTATATAGTTCCTGTTTTTTCGTGTTTTCAGTGTAGCCGGCACGACCGAAGGGAAGCACTGACTCGGCACCTAGTTTCACCAAGGTGTTACGGGCTGGCATCACGGATGTAGGTGATAAAAATAAAAAAAAAAAAATTATGACCTACCATTAGGAGTCCTGCTAGTCAGATTAAATAGCGGGTAAAACCTAGCTTTAAATAAAATTATAAATCTACTTTCTTCCTCAAGAGCTATGCATGCATATCGACGGCAGGAAAACGAGGCAATCCGAGTGGTTAGTAAGTGGGTAAGTGTGTAGGTAAATTTTCTTTATGTTGTGAATATCCGTTCCTATTGCGGTCAGCAAAGGAGTAATTATTTATTTATATCTTTATTAAGTATGGGTACTTACCTATTGAAGGAGGTGGAATAGATTGCTGAGGATGGTTTTTCCTTGAAAGTTATGCATTATTTACAATTTTAATATATCAATAAGGGCTAGGCTACACGGCCGATTGTATCATCAACTGAACAGTTCAGAATAGAACAGAATAGAAAATGGTTTATTGCTCCAAGAGACATTTAACAGTAATAAGCACATTATACAATTTACTTAAGGGGCAAACGCAGCCTCGGTAGCTCAGTGGTGTGGTCGGTCAACTGTTGTTAAGCAACGCTGAGCGTGGTTAGTACTTGGATGGGTGACCGCTCGACCGTTGGAGGCTGACCGTGGTTCGGATTCCACGTAAAACTGTAGGTCACTTCCCTTCTAACGTCTAGGTCGTAGGGTTTATCCCGGCCGGGTTGGTACCATCGCACTGAGCGAAACGTCGGTCGAAACGGCTATGTAAATAGTTCGTGTTTTCCGTCCAGTTCAGTGTAGCCGGCACGACCGAATGGAAGCACTGACATGGCACCTAGTTCACCCGGTGTTATTGGGCTGACGTCACGGATGTTGTAGGTGATGTAGCCAACCGTGTCAGCTTCCATAAAAAAGGCGGACTTATCACTTACAGAGATCCCTTACAGTCAACCTAGTTTAGTGGAGTTGGGCATGACAGCCGATTTCTCTCCAATCCAACTGTTTAATCGTTGAGGTTCGCGCACATGGATGATCGTTTAGTCGTTCGCTCTGCGTAGTGCAGCGTATAGGCTGAATCCCAACTTTTTAGTCGGCGGCCGACTAAAAAGTTGGCCGCCTGTAGGCGGTTCTAAAACGTTTTTATTTGTACTAACTTTTTAGTTGAGTCGTGGAGAGTCGGTGCGGACTAAACAGTTGAGTTAGCGCCGTGTGCCCTCGTCATCTTGCATGCATTTTGGAAGTTTTGTTTGATTACTACTCAACAGTTTAGTTGAATAAGAAGCGGTCGTGTGCTCGAGCCTTAAGTACTTAATGTAATAAGTCTATACGATTTATTATTAAATAATCGTACAAGTAATGACTGCTACGATGTGATTGAACAAAAACCGGTCAAGTGCGAGTTTGAATCGCTCATCGAGGGTTCCGTATCAATAAATTAGATGATAATATTTTTCTGGGTAGAAAATATTCCTACGCTCTAGATAGAAATATCCGGTGGCGCGGTGGTTTAAACGACATAATAAAAAAATTATATTTTTTAATTTTAACTTTATTGACCTCCCAGGATAATTTTTTTTAAATTTTATTCCTGGACTATTTGTAGAAAAAAGAGCCATAGGTATCTGTATTCCGAATTTCAATATTCTACTACTTCTGATTTTGGAGTTAAGGCGCTGTTAAGGCGTCTGTGGACGGATAGACAGACTACGGAGTCGCACCATAAGGGTTCTTTTGTACCATTTTGGTACGTAACAAAATTATTTTTGCTCGATGCACAATACCGCATCATAACATAATTTTGTACTATGAAATGAAGGGAAGCACCGACGTGGCACCTAGTTCCCCTGGTGTTATGGGCTGACATCACGGATGTTGTAGGTGATGTAGCCAACCGTGTCAGTTTCCATAAAAATAAAAATAAATAAAACAGACACCAACTTGAAGGAATAAAAAAAATTGGTTGGTACCAAACTTGCAAATAAGATAATAATATTTTGACGAGTATCCTAGTGCCATAGATTACAGTTTCTATACTCCTATGTGTACCAATGTTTTTTTTTTTTTAATTTAATGAATGACGAATTTCATGTACACATATCCGTCACTCCGGTGGTGGAAAACACCGCAAGAAACTCCCAACCCTTCCAATTAAGTATTGTTTTTTTCCGTTACCCCTTACTAGGCGGTAGGTTCAAATTGTAGCCGAATGCGCCGGTATCGGATGGATGTACTGGATGTAAGATGGCCGCGTAGCAGCCTCGGATGTGTTCTCTTCTAACCCAGTACAGCCAGCAATCCTAAGGGAAGTCTCCTGTATGGCATCTACCTTCTCGGCGGCGATATTGTCTGTTCGGAGCATGTGTTTTGGTCCCTCTGATTCCTCCAACCGTACCGGATCACAAAACGTTGACTAGAAGAATTTGTGAAATGAAATGAGTCCGCCTTTAGGCACAGAAGAAGAATGAAAATAGAGAAGAACTTTTTTTTAATTTCCTCAATCAGTATGTTCACATTCGTTAGATTTTCGTGCCGTTTGCCATGTAGGTAGGCAGTGGCTTCGATAATGTCGCGGGGCGGGGCGGGGCGCGCGGCGGGGCGGCTTGGGTCGCGTGCTTCAAGTCATTTCCGCGTCGCACATGGATGCCGATAGCATCTTGCTGTCTGTGTCGTGTGTGCCTTCAACGCCTCCCGCCCCCGCACCCCCCGCGGCCCCCGCCACCAGCCCCCGGTAGGTAGGTAGCACCAGCTCAGTGTTGTAGTTAGGGTGGCCGTTGATAGGGCGCGAATGACGCGGTGGTGGGCTAAGGTGAGTTCGTTATGCCAGTTCAAGAGTTGCGAGTTTACGAGTGGAATAGAATAAAATAGAATAGAATGGGATACAATATAATAGAATGGAATATAATGGAATGGAATGGAATTGAATGGAATGGAACGGAACGGAATGGAATGGAATGGAATTGAATGGAATGGAATGGAATGGAATGGAATTGAATGGAATAGAATGGCATGGAATTGAATGGAATTGAATGGAATGGAATGGAATTGAATGGAATTGAATGGAATGGAATGACATGGAATGGAATGGAATGACATGGAATGGAATGGAATTGAATGGAATGGAATGGAATTGAATGGAAATGAATGGAATTGAATGGAATGAAATGGAATGGAATGGAATAGAATGGTATAAAAGGGAATAGAATGGAATAGAATGGAATATAGTGGAATATAATGGAATATAATGGAATGGAATAGAATAGAATATTTTTCGGTACAAGCACATAACAAAAAAAAAAAAAAAGAAATACCGTAAACGCAGTGAGTCTACTCTACCAATAATGGTAGAGTAGAATCCATCAGATGGTAACTTAATTTATCTTTAAAAAAAGGTTCACCTTTATTCGTTTATAAATTAATACTGGATCACTCGATCGTGTAAGGTTAAATTTTAAATATTTTGTTAATTTAAATTTTTTTTAGTACAAAGAGAAACAAAGTACTTCCCTACTAGAGCCTATATTCGCGAAAATATTTCAGAAGAGTTTCACTCGTTGAGACTAGTCTGACGCATAGATGTTTAGCGACTGAAACTCACCTGAATCTTCATCCGAATAGACCTGCACGATTGGCGGCTCGTGCCAGAGGTCCAGGTTCGAATCATGGTCGGGATCGGGACGTATAATTGTGTCTAAATTTTTTGGCTTTGCTTTTATCTAATGGGGAAATTTTATGAATACATTTTATTTATGCTCCGTTTCATTGTCGTGTCGTTTGGCACGTAGGCTGCGGCTTCGATAACGTCGTGGGGCTGGGCGCGGTGGGTCGCGGCCCGCGACTCGCGGGCTTCGATTAATTTCCGGGTCGCATAATGGCTGCACAATCTTGCCTTCTGTGGTCGATGAAACGCTAGAATAGTTTCATCTAGAATTTATTTGGATTTTAGATAAACTATACACGGTGTTGCAACCCCAAACGTAAAACCCGAAAGGGGTGATTCTGTAAGTGAAATAGAACAGCTTTTGTTCTACGACTTTTTAATTTGAAGAAAAAAATTTTTTTTTTGTTCAAAAAATTTTTTTTTCGCCACAGAAATTGTTTAGTTTCACATTATATAGAATAACCCCCTTATGTCAGTTAAAAATATTACGGGGGCAACTGCAACACCGTGCATAATTTGATGTAAAAAATTTTCTTACTTTTTCTTTCTTTTTGGTAGGAGTTTAAGGTTCTCTTTCTTTTTTTTGTTATTCTCACAATTGTTTTTTGTCATCAATGTATGTCTAGCCTGTAAGTGAAAAAAAAGGTATTTCCCGGCAAAATGGTTTCAACTGAAAATCAGCGCAATAAGTATCTATTGCACACGCTGAGTTGAGCCCAATTTGTCGCCAATATTACTGAAAGATAAATAAACATTTCATTTCATTTCATTTTAAATAATTTGGCGCAAATTTGGCGTAACATAATATAGAGTTCGACTAGAATGAATAAGCGAGTAATAAATTGTACGGTGTAACCGTACATTTTGCCTACACAGCAGGTCAACCGCAGCGGCGGCATTAGACGCGCATGCGCGGACAGTTTAATTTCACTTCAGTAAGTAACTATTAAGTAATCTGTGCTTCAGTGTACAATATAATTTCATAAAAAACAGTCGTACTTTTATTAACCCTCGACGCAAACGGAGGGCTGTTATAAGTTTACCGTGTGTGTGTATGTGTGTATGGCATGTCTGTGGCATCGTAGCTCCTAAGCGGCTGGTCCGATTTGGATGCGGTTTTTTTAATTAGAAAGCTGGTTTAATCGGGATGGTTCTTACCTGCCTCTGGTTCTTAATCGGAACGTTTGTAATGAAGTAATAAGTAAAAAAAATTACGTATCACGGATGGACCGACTTGGATGCGGTTTTTAAAAAAAAGCTTGAAATAAAAGTTAAATTACAAATCAAAAACCCCCGACCCCTTATAAAGTAAAAAAATATTTCCATTTACTTACTTAAAGGAGTCGGGGGACCGTTAAGTAAATAAAATATGAAAACTCAGAGCTGCGCGGGATTTACTTAGCGGTCCTCCGACTCCTTTAAGTACCTAATTAAATGTAAATTATTTTTGACTTTTTAAGGGTTCTTTAAATTTAATATTATATGTCGCGCAACAGATGTAGTAAACCATACATGAACCTTTTTTTTTATGGAAACTTACACGGTAAGATACATCACCTTACAAAATACATGATGTCAGCCCATAACACCGGGTGAACTAGGTGTCGTGTCAGTGCTTCCCTTCATTTTATGTCGCCTACACTGAACTGGACGGAAAACATTTACATAGTCGTTTCGACCGACGTTTCGCCCAGTGCGGTGGTACCAACCAGACCGGGATAAACCTTACCACCTAGTAAGGTGAGAAGGGAATAAGGGACCTTCAGTTTAACGTGGAATCCGAACCACGGTCAGCCTCCAACGGTCGAGCGGTAACCCATCCAAGTACTGACCGCGCTCAGCGTTGCTTATCAACAGTCGACCGACCGTACCACTGAGCTACCGAGACTGACGAAATCGACCGTCGACAACTTTATCTGCTCGCTCACACATCCCGACCCCCGCGATGCTGCCCTGTCTCTATCTGGGGCGGAGGAGGCGGCGGGGGCGGAGGACAAAGCTCGTGCATAAGTTATGAAGGCAAGTCCACTAGCGTGCCGGCCGTCTCCGATGTGTGGCCATTATCATTTTTCCCTATGAAAAAGGACATTTTCCTGCTTATCGCGGGCAGATATCAAGCTTCGTGCGCGCCGAGGAGTATAAAACGAGAGATAAGATCTTGGGGGGCCGCGGAGGGGGAGAGGAGCGGCGGGGCCGGCCCGCAAGAAGTGCCACTTACTGAGTGGTCGACTTCGTTCACTATCGATAAATTTACGTCGAATTTAACCTGTGACAATTTATTCACTGAAATCTTCGGAAGCAGTAAAGAAGCAGAGAAGATGTTAAAGTATCTGGATCTGCAGCACGAGGTTACCAAAATGTGGCCCGTCGACTCGACGATCGTTGTGCCCCACCGTTGTGCCCATTGTAGTATCGGCGCATGGGCTGATAGCGAAGAGCCTCGACGACCACCTTAAGAAGCTATCGCTGAGTGGTTGGGTCAAGGGCCAGATCCAGAAGGAAGCCCTGCTCGACACTGCGCGTATAGTCCGGAGTCCGTAAAAATGTAAAATTATTTAAAAAGAAATGTGTGAATAAATGGATGGAATAATAATAATCAACGACTCAGTCATGGTATTTCAACGTCTCATTTTTCTTGGCCCTTAGCGGAGTAAAAATACCACCGGCCTAATAATTATTCTATAAATATATTCTAATAATTATTAGGCCGGTGGTATTTTTACTCCGCTAAGGGCCAAGAATCAAGGTCTGAGGTTCGAATCCAACCGGCGGCGTCTACCAATGAGTTTTTTTTTCGGATTTATAAAAAAAATATGTGCATACCTTCACCCACTGTTCCGTGGTTCGGATTCTATGTAAAAATGTAGGTCAACCATGTTGACCGGAGGAAATTGTCTAAGGCGATAAGCCCGCCCTTGCCACGCATTAAGTGGCATAAAGCGTATTATTTCTTTATTTTCTCGCTTTTCTAATACAATATTTATATTAATTCTTTATACAAAATTTATATAAACACAAAAACCAAAACGGCGACGCGAGACTAGCTTCGAGCGATGGGTGGTGGTACTGGACACGTAGGCCACCACCACCCCCATCTCGGTAGAGCTCCGTATCCGTCGGACCGCCGGATACCGTATTATTATTATGAAATTGTGGACTGAAATGACTAATGTCGATAGCATATGACGACCACTAGCAGCGGTGCCATACTATTCACTCTAAAGGTGTAGATATGTCACCGTGTCACAGTTATTAACTTTCTACATACCTTAAAAAATGCTCCGCACGGACAGTCAGTGCGAATTCGATATGGTTCTAGCGATGTAAATGCTTTTAGCGGGGACTTTTAGTGATACCGGCAGCGTTGGGGTGTTGGAAGGGAGGAAGAGTGCCTTATTAGGCGGGCGAATATCAAGCGATCTGTTTTCTGTATCGCTTGTGACATATGGACGGCAAACTGACCGCGACAAGAGATATATAAATAGATAGGTACATTGCATTGTCGATATAAAGCGGAAGGGTTAAACCCGTACTGTGTGGGGTCGGTAGTTAATAAGAATAGTCTCACTGCATCTCTCCCCGTGCATGTCGTAAAAGACGACTAAGGGATAAGGACAAGATGCCGTGCTAAAGGGCGACAGGATAGCCACCTCTCACCTTGGCGCGGTCTTTCTACCTAGTCATGCAGCAGGTGGGCCTTCGTGCCTTACTTGCTGCTTGATAGTTATCTTGTCCTAATACTTTGCTAAACGTGGTGTTCGAAGTTGTTTTTCAACTTTCCAGAGTTCTTGCAGCACAACACCGACTACTCTGTTTACCCTGATCGTTCGGGATACAGCGTGTGTGGTATGTATGTATGTATTAGTTTCGGTGTTAATGTTAACATATTATATACTCAGGTAGAGTAGTCGGTGTTGTGCTGCAAGTACTCTTGTACATTACAGCACAACACCAAACACCACGTTTAGCAAAGTATTAGGACAAGACAACTACTCGTTATTAAGCTACGAAGACCCCCACCTGCAGCACGACTCGGTGGAAGGACCGTGCCAAGGTGAGAGGTGGCAAGCCTGTCGCCTTTTAGCACGGCATCTCGTCCTTATCCCTTAGTCGCCTTTTACGACATGCACGGGGAGAGACGCAGTGGGGCTATTCTTTTTAAGTACCGGCCTCATACAGTACCAAAATTAATAAAACTAAAAAAAAAGAACTATTAATCAGATGATAATTTTCCCACGCACGCATAGTGATATCGGTACGTAAGTGGAATATGCGGTGTTGTTCTACCCGTCGCCGCCCCGCCTCCGCCCCGCTCCGCCTCCGCCCCGCTCCGCCTCCGCCCCGCTCCGCCGCCGCTAGTCGTAGTTGAGATTTGATGGGCGACTTCCCGCCCGGCAGAGGAGCAACAAGACTGCGTGCCCCAACCTTCCCGTTTCCTCGTTACAGCCGCCGCCGCGGACGGGATCCGCACGCAATCCCGCGTAACGCACCCGCTTGGCACAAGTAACGCGTACCCTCGTGGCACAAGTGACGCGTACCCGCGTGGCACAAGTGACGCGAACCCGCGTCGGAATCTACCACACCGATTTTTGTTAAGTAGTAATTTTTGTTGAGTAGTAGATAGAGATAGATAGAAAATATTTTATAGCTCCAAAAATATTTTCCAGACACCAGCATAATATCATATTTACATGAGCAAAGGTGGACTTATTACTTACATAGATTTCTTCCAGTGAACCTATAATAATATTTATTCTATATCCATTAATAGTAAACTTTGTTAAGTTATAAATTTTAGTTGAGTAGTATCGCTTACGTATATTGAGCATTCTCATGGCAGGAAAACTGCACTCGAACTTGTCACAATTTGTCCAATCCGGTTCGATACTTCAGTGTATTCTTGTTTTCATACATACGAGTATTATAACAAAATATATTTTAGTCACTATCCACATAATAACATCGCCTACGAAAATACAGTTTGAGAGCAAGATTAACCATATTACTGAGAGCTCTGATCAAAGACTTATTAATTGTTTATTTATTGACAAGTACTAATTTTTGGAAATAATAATAAATAGTCAGCATTAAATTAGTAAACAAGAATCATTTCAACAATTACAGGAGAGGAAAAAAAGTGGCCACAGCCTATGCTGAATTTAGTGAAGATTTTACTAGACTCAGCGCTGTATTTAAGTCCAGCCCATTTTTGTAAATTAGCAATTTTTGTTAAGTAGTAATTTTTGTTGAATAGTATTTTTTGTTGAATAGTAATTTTTGTTTAATAGTAATTTTACGATAGGCCGGTGCTATAATTGTACACTTTACGGCTTCCAGACTTTGTTCCAATATCTATAGGGTTTAATGTGTACTGATATTGTATGACGATCCATTATATAGGCTCACTAAGGCTTTTCAAGTCGTGTCGCTCAACCTAACCGCCTAAAGTCAACACATACTTGAAGTGGCCACTTGATCTAGCGGCAGTCGTGATGAGCAAGATCTTGAACTGTGTTTCGTAGGAGTCACATAACAGAGCTATCATCCAATCAGGCGACAGATGAGAGTGAGGCGCGCGCGCAAGTCAAACGGCCGCCGTGACGCGCGGTTCCGGTGAGCGAGTAAGTGAACTACCCGACTCGGTCGGCGCTGGCTACACTGACAAACAACTACCGGATATACCAACTGGGGGTCGATGTAGGAGATGAACTCATTGTACCTACATGGTGTTACATTAATGGGTAGTTTTTTTCATGTAAACCAGCGTGGGTGGCTGTGCCGAGAGACCAATGGTGCAGTCGACAGAGCCAAAATCACCTCTCCTCGCGAAACCACGCTCAGTTAGGTGCCATGTCAGCAGATTTGGTAGTGTCCGATCCGATGAGAGTGTTCTAGTTACGTACAACAATTTTTTTAGAATATTTTTTTTTTCACTTTCTTTTTTAATGTAATTCGGTCAGGTGTCAAGGTGCCATACCGGAGACTTTCTTTTGCATTGAAGGCTGTACTGGAATAGAGGAGAACACAGTGGATGCTGCTATATGACCATCTCACACACGTCCAGTATTTAAACAAAAGTACAGAAAAAAAATTTTTTGACGTAAAAAAGAATACAAGTCAAAATTGCTCAATTTCAGAAGCAGATTCAGTTTTCGGTGAAATAAAAAAAAGTACCTATACATTCTTGAGAAAAACGGGAGCGATCCCTAAAGAGAACTGCAGCTTACGGTAACACTTGGTCCGGGTCGTTTCCCACCCTACATATAATATGGTTGAAGAAGGCGATAGTGTAATCTGTCAAATTCGCGCGCGATTATGGACGCAATACTCAAGCAATGAACTTGTGAATAGAGTTTTCGATTTATTATATGCTAAATATCATTTGGCTAAAGGTTTTAAGTCCTCATTGCGACTTAGTAATACTCCTATTCTATGATAGTTATGTTTTGCGCGGGCGGCGAAAGTCAATTTGTCCTATACTTAAGAACAGTACAAGTCCGGCACTGGCGCGTACGCAAATAGTCTAGAGACGACTATTCCACATTCCCACGACCCCAGTTCAAAGTTGAACGCAACGGAACTGTATCCTTTCTGCTTCTCCACTCCCAGGCAGGGTCGCCACATGGTTCCGTTGAAAAAACCGGACATTCATGAAAGGGCCTTTGGTTTTTCAAGTACACATTTTTTCATGACCTTTACTTTTGAAAATGAATGGATGATGATAAGAGTAATAAATAAATCCGTTGAATTGATCGAACTGATTGCAAAATCGAAGAACACAGTAAGATTAGTATTAAAATGCTCTGAAAAAAAAGGAAATATTTGCGTTATATTCATCATTCATCATCATTCATCATCAGCCTGTATCGGTCTAATTATCCGCGTGTGGTGGCTTGCCTTGGGAGAGGCCTATGTCCAGCAGTGGACCGATACAGGCTGATGACGCGTCATATTACGAAGAAAAAACCGGCCGTCTTAATGATCGGTTTTTCATTATTTTGGGACCTGGACACAAGCCTCAAAAACCGGATGTCCGGTTCAAAACCAAACTGCACGGTCCAAAACCGGACTGTCCGGTCCAAAACCGGACATGTGGCAACCCTCAGACCCGAGGCGACGCGTCCTGCCTGCGCCGCGGAGCCGCGACGCGCCGACACAGGACGTTGCTAAATCAGTCGGCCGACGATTGAATCGCATCTCTCCTTATTATAGTGAACGGCCACATGGGATCCACTTACGCGCGAATGACCCAAAAGCGAGCGAGTGACTCAGGCGAACGCGACGACGCGACGCATCCGCCGGTCGACCATCGCCCCACTCCTAGAACGATAAAAAAATATGGACCCCGAATCCTATCCTCGCCAGCGTAACACGATATAAGTAAGAGCATACTTGTTTCATTGGACGGTCGCGCGCTGGCCCGTGAGTCTGTCATCGGCTGCGTTCGCAAAAATCTGTTTAAAATGCCCGCATGCTCTGTGTTTACGTGTAAAAACACTACAGCCAAGTTTAGTGTGCACAATAGTGGAATATCTTATAATCGTTAAGTACACTCCGCTCCCCGCAACTCGGCGACGCTAGTTCTCATACAAGCATTTGACAGTCCGGCGTCCATACCTTTTTTATCGTTCTAGCCCCACTCTCTCCGCAAAGCGCTGGTGACGCCCCATCCTCGGTTTGTTCATCGCTGCACTGCAGGCAGTTGGAAATTCAACGCAATCCGTCACCGCGAAGATATCATGCATTCGTACCTATTTGGGAATTCTGACTGCGGTTTTAATCGACTATGTTCATTCTTTATGTGCGTTTATGTGTGTTCAAATCTAAGCTTTTGCTCATTGGTAAAAATCTATTGTTATTACTTCGGTACAGTCACCGCGACAAGTGGAGATGCGAATTCTGGAACGCTCTCCCAGCCCATATATTTCGATCGAGGTTCGGATCCGGTCGGCTTGTACCAATCGGTGTTTGCTGATTTAAAAAGAAAATAAAAATTATCACCATTCACCAGCTGCTCCATGGTTCGGTTATCGTGTAAAAATGTAGGTCTACCGGGTTCATCATCATCAGTCTGTATCGGTCCACTGCTGGACATAGGCCTCTCCCAAGGCACGCCACCACACGCATTCATCCATCCACTCCCAGCTACGTTTTCCGGGGGGCGTCCCAAGCTACGTTTACTTGTACGTGTCCTCCATTCGAGCACCCGTCGCCGGGTTGACTGGAGGAAATTACCTTCGGCAATAAGTCCGCCCTTATCACACATTAAGCGGCATAAAGTGTGATAAGTATAATAACTATACATCAAAATATGATTTGATTTAATGGGTAAAATTGTAACCCTTTATTAAATGTAAAAGGTTAAATAAATCAAATTATAATAGATAATACTAATTTGCTGGCACAAAATTTGTTAATAATTTTAATATTATTGAATTATAATTTCTTAATTTTTTTAATGTTAAATATTGTAAAATAAATAAAACTAAATATATTTAATTTTGGTGGTGATATTGGCTGGTCGGAGCATGTGCTTTGGCCCCTCCGACTCAGGCACCCATACCGGATTACATTAAAAAAAAAAAATTTATTAATTGGCAAATGTTGGCAGCGAGCTCGACGTCTATGTGGGGCGCACATTACAGGGTTACCTGTGCTAAACTAATATTAATATTAGCTCGTATTACAAAGTGCCGTTGCTCTCGATGCAGGTTTATCTTTGATCGTGGCCGCGTCCGGGCTCCATTGTTTCGGACGTCCCTAGTCGCTGATTACCAATGTCCGGTCGAGCCGTACCAGTGTGCCGTAACTTGGCGGCGCGGGCCGGAGGCGGAGGGCGGAGGGCAGCATCGCAGGGGCGCGCCGCCCGCGCCCCGGTGGATGGGCGTTCCGGAGTAGCTATTAAGTATTCTGTGGTTTCGGTAGCATTTTTACTGTTCGTTCATATTTGGAATGGTGTACTCCAAGGGAAGGACTCTGAACGCCTTTAAACGATCTTGTCGTGGTTGGACCCAAATTGTTCAAAAATGTTCCTGATAATATAAAATCTATAAATAGTGACAATGTGTTCCAGAGTCAGCTGAAAATATTTCTCTTAGAAAATCCATTTTACAAAAGTGATTTTTTTTCTTATTGTAAATAATCATTCTGCTAAAAGTCTATGTTCTTTTTATTTTATTATATTTTTTTATGGATATATTCTCGACTTAATATTTTTAATTTTTTACTCAGACATAGTATGTTATATTTAATGTAATTAAACTTAGTATGTAAGCTATATTAAAAAAAAAACTCAATAAGGTTTCTTAGCCATAGTTCTAGCATTTTCTGAACGGGATATGGCAAAAAAAAATGACGAACCATACTGAATATTCGTATGTCTCAATGAATATATACACGACACAACATCCGTGTGTCAGATCATAACACCGGGTGAACTAGGTGCCATGTCAGTGCTTCCATTCATTTCATGTCGGCTACACTGAACTGGACTGAAAACACGAACTATTTACATAGCATTTCTTAATATTGTGTGTTCTTTATGGTGAAATAAATATTTGAATCTTGAGTCTGAATACTAAAACTTTTTTTTTTTTTTTTTATACTAAGCGCGACATGTGGCGCCGAGTCACCCATAAGGTGTCTAGCGACGCCCATGGACATTCGGACGTATGCGGGGGTTGCGAATGCCATGCCGGCCTGACAGGTGCCCATTCGCGCCTCTCTTGAAGGACCCGAGACTATACTTGGGGGGAAATATGTGGGCAGGTAGAGCGTTCCAGAGTTTGCCGGTTCTGTGGAGGAAGGATCTGCAGAACCGATTTGTACGCATCCGCAGTAAGTCCAGCGTATAGGGATGCAATCCCTGCCCAGTGCGCGTTGTACGGAGGTGGAAAGGGGACGGCGGAATCGCGTTAAACAGCTCCTCCGAGCACTCCCCGTGGAATAAGCGATAGAACACGCTTAGGGCGCCGACATCCCTACGAAGTTGCAGCGGTTCTAGATCGCGGGACACGTCGGGGTCATCCACTAGTCGCACGGCTCGACGCTGGATCGAGTCCAAAGGCGCAAGCTGGTATTTGGCTGAGCCATCCCACAGGTGCGAGCAGTACTCCAGGCAGGACCTTATCTGCGATTTATACAAAAGCAGCCTTTGGTCCGGCGTGAAGTACCGTCGAACCTTATTGAGTATGCCTAGTTTTTTTGAGGCCAGCTTGGCCTTGCCCTCGATATGGCGCCGGTAGTTTAGGTCGTGCGACAGTTCGACTCCGAGGACCCCGAGGTGGTCGCTTAATTTAAGCGACGTGTCTTGGAAGCAAGGAGCTGGTGAGAACGCCGCTCTCTTCGCACTGAACGCGCAAGCTTGTGTTTTTGAAGCGTTGAACTCGACCAAATTACTTCGGCCCCATTCGGAGATAGACCGAAGCGTTTGTTCGAGTTCAGACACAAGTCTTCGCCTCTTTTCATCCACAACCTCTCGTCTGGCTGAAGGGTGACTGGTATAGGATCCGTGTGCTGTACTGTCATCCGCATAACAACGTATGTTGCCGAGTGGCAGCATGTCATTGATATGCAGAAGAAACAGTGTGGGTGACAGTACAGATCCCTGCGGTACGCCGGCATTCACTGACATGGCATCCGACGAGCAACCGTCCACTAGGACCTGTATGCTACGCCCATGTAGGAAGTCGGCGACCCAGTCGCAGAGGCCAGAAGGAAGTCCGTACGCCGGAAGCTTGCCCAGGAGCGATTTGTGCCAAACCCTGTCGAATGCCTTGGCAATAATCTTCTTCATAATACATTTTAATGATGTGGGTACAGGCAGCAGTAAGTGAAGGTACTCAATACAAGCCGAGGTACATGCATCGCATAGCGGTGCGGACTTCCGTCTCGGTCGCACGGACCGGAGGAGGCGAGGAGGGCTCTATGAAAGGGTTAGGCTACGATTTGTTTCAATTGCCCCAAGTAAGGAAGTTGATGTAATTTCTGTCGTTCCGATTGCTTTTATTGTTTCTAATTGATTAAGCTTCGCTACGGAATTGGATGAAGTGGTTTGCTGTTCCCGGAGCTAGGCACGAGGCGGTCTATTGCCGTGCCACAAATGAGATATTACTACGTTGTATGAAGAGCGGAACGGGGTGTGAGGGCTGTGAGCACGGAAGACAATGTAAAACTGGCCAAGTTCGAGTCGGACTCGCGCACTTTTTTTTTATAGAAACGGAGACGGTTGGCTATAACCTACAACATCGGTGATGTCAGCCCATAACACCCCCGGTGAACTAGGTGCCATGTCAGTGCTTCCCTTCATTTCATGTCGGCTACACTGAACTGGCCGGAAAACACGAACTATTTACATAGCCGTTTCGACCGACCTTTCATTCAGTGCGGTGGTATCAGTCCGGGCGGGTTACACCCTACCACCTAGTAATATAAGAGGGGAGTCACATCCCTTAGTCGCCTTTTACGACATACACGGGAAGAGATGCAGTGGGGCTATTCTTTTAAAGTACCGGCCCCACACCGCTTCTTCCCCTCCAACCCCGCCCTTTCTTCTTTTTCTCCTCTCCATCCGGCACTACCATTCGACACTAAATTCAGTTCATACTATTCTTCCTTTGATACTGCCTAGTCCTACTACTATTTAGCGTAATGGAATATGGCCTTCAGTGAGCCTCAAGAACAAATTTTTACATTAGTACAAACCGCATCAAAATCTGTTCAATGGTTCCGGAGTTTACTTTAAACATACACACATACATAAGGACAGACTTTCCCTTTTATAAGAAGTAGAGAGTAGAGAAGATAGAGATAGAGAAGAAGAGATAGAGATAGAGATAGAGAAGAGATAGATTGCAATATTAGTTTATTCCATCCCATACCGTCATTTCATAGAATTTAACAGGCGACACCACTGTGTGTGACCCACATTACCCGCTCGCTCGCCGACAGATGAGCCGAGACAAGACAGACTCGCGTGTGACGCGCAAAGGTTAAATCTATTACAGAAGAAGTGCCACATCCGCGCCTCACTTCCCGTTTAAACACTAGCTTTCATACCGTACATGTAATTTGTGGCTTTGGTACCATGGACGTGCGAAAGAGCTGACAAACGTCTACTATTAAGTAATCTAACTAATAAAGCGGAAAATCAGCGAAAAGTCATCATACCCTTGCCCCTTACTAGGTGGTGGGCTTAAATTGTAGCCGACTGGGTTGTTACCACCGTACTGGATGTAAGATGGCCGCATAGCAGCCTCGGCTGTGTTCTCCTCTAATCCAGTATAGCCAGCAATCCAGGGAAGTCACCGCTATGGCACATACATTCTCGGAGGTGATATTGGCTATTCGGAGCATGCGCTTTGTCCCCTCCGACTCAGCCAGCCATACCGGATTACATAAAAAAAAAATCTATGTTCGCTTATAAGTCGAGAACTAATCAATCGATTCATGTGAGATTTTTAGTGACGTATTCTGGCACTTCTCGGTTTTCACAGTTAAATTCTGTCACTTCTCAAGATAGTTTAAGGCTATAAATAATAGTGCTTCGTCATCGGCGGCCTGAGCTGTGAGCAAAAACTCACGAGAAGCGAAGCCGCGGGCAAAAGCTAGTTCTCTTTAATTTATATTTTTATTACTTTTCCGTATAAAAATGTAGGTACAAAGGAACCGTTATATTATGACTTCGTTTTCTATTGGTCGATCTGGTTGTCACAGGGCCTAAACTCTATTACCGTCAAAACAACGCTATTTATTATTATGAGCATATTATTATCAAAATAAATAATTAATTACCTCATTAATATTTTAAAGGCTCTATGAGCATACATTTTCCCTTAATTCAGCCAACAAATTGTTATGAAAAAAATGTCACTGAAGGGAGCCAGATAAATGTGTTATACATAATTATATGTATTTGTATTTATTTTGGCGATTGATTTATATTATTTAACCTAAAAACTAAATTTTACACTTATAAGAATAAAAAAAAAGTGCTCAAAAAGGGTCAGGTGCGTAGTACTCGTAAGACGAGCATGCATGAAGAACATTATGAGACTGGAAGAGGCTCCTGAGGCGTGTCAGCATCGTGTTACGTGGAGATCCGTTGTCTTTGTCTACCTACCCCATCGGAAAACCGGTGTGACGTTATATATATGTATTTACGTAAGAATTTCAAAATATCAGCCATATTTCATGCGCGAACGTCGCTGTTACCAGCGTGCTTGTTGAAAATCACAATTCAATTCAGCCCCGAAAAACCCTCAGGGTCCCCCGGTATAGATGTTTTCGTTAATTTCTCAATGTTGATGCAATCACCATACTCTATATTTTTTTTATCAACAATCGATCTAAAATAATGTCTACTGCAGTGCAATGCAAGTCTATGGCGCAGCGCAAGCAACGAAACTCCGCCGAGTAAATTGTGTAGTGCGCGAATTAGTTGGTAAAAAGGAAATATCCTTAATGAATGATTCAGGGCTGTAATTAGAACATCTACACGAGTACAGGCGCCTCGGACGCGGCGTGCTATCTTCACTTGTAGGTGTAATTTGCAATAGATAGCGCTAGAAGCAAAGATTTAAATCGATAGAGAGGGCATTGTCAGTCTTGGTAGCTCAGTGGTGCGGCCGGTCGGCTGTTGTTAAGCAACCCAGAGGTAAATAAAATATCCTTACCTATAATAAAATCCAACGTCTGCTTTCTGTCTGAGTGTCTGAGTGTATGTCTGTCTGTCCGCTTATAACTCGAGAACCACTGAACCGATTTTAATAAAAAAAAAATCTACGGATAGCTTGATTCTTCCCATCAACTATAGGTTACCTACTATCACGCTAAATGTCTTATGAGGTTGGCAGAGAAGTCAAATATGAGAGCGGGCGGAGCCGCGGGCACAGCTAGTAAAATATAAAAACTCAGTGCTGCGCTTTACTTCGCTTTACTTATTTACTTAGCGGTCCCCCGACTCCTTTAAGTAAGTAAACGGAAAATACTTTTGAATATTCTAAGGGTCGGGGGTTTTTTAAATTTGTAATTTAACTTTTTACTATTACGTCTCAGGATGTATATATTTTTAAGACGTAATATGGTTAGACTACGCAGCTCGTATAACATTATTTTATACCAAGTTCGTGCGCGGATGACATACAAACACAGCAGGTCTCCTTGAATGTCTGTATGTGTGTCATAAATATTAATCAACATTTTCGCTTACCAAAATAAAAAGGAAGTTACTCAACTGGCCGCGGCGGCCGTCGGATGAGTAAATTTACTTGTGCTGAAATTAATCTGCGTTACACCGTTTAACTAGTGTTTTTTTTTATTGAGTACTCGTGCGTACCGTGGACCAGAAGCGTGGATGGGAAGGCACACGTTTGCCGTAAAATTTTGAGATATTGAGGTGTAGGTACCTCAGTCGTAGATTTTTTTATGATCGAAGCCTACTACAGTGGAGGACATATGGCGCCGAGCCACCCATAAGGTGTCTAACGACGCCCTTGGACATTCGGTCGTATGCGGGGGTTGCGAATACCATGCCGGCCTGACATTTGATCTAGAACGTTAATAACGGCATCTAACCTCACATACGGGCGTGTCACTGACTGACTGAGCGGCTTGTTACCTCGGTAACAATGGATCACGATTTTTTTCGCTTTGTCCGGTCTATTGTTTATGGTTGCTGTCTTATTCTAATTTGAATGTCTTTGGTTACAGGTTACGAATAAATAAAACGGTTACAGGTAATTCTTTTATGGAAACTGACACGGTTGGCTACATGACCTACAAAATCCGTTATGTCAGCCCATAACCTGTGCCATAACACCGGGTGAACTTGGTGCCACGTCAGTGCTTCCCTTCGGTCGTGCCGGCTACACTGAACTGGAAGGAAAACACAAAGTATTTACATAGCCGTTTCGACCGACCTTTCGACGACATAGGTCGACAACGGAAAACGTCTCCCGACTCAACTCGGCGGGTACGCAACAGAAGCAAGCAGATAATTGTGCTCGCTATTGCTAAAGTTGACGCAAACGACATCTTCGCGAAGCCAAAAATAGCGTTGGCTAATAGCCAGAGCCTGGCCGGAGGCTCTACTTGAAGAAGTTGAAGCGGGCTGGAGTTGGTTATGAATTGTCTGGAGCTGGCTGCGAGGGCGGACGGCGTGGGCGGGAATAGTACTGGACCAATGGGCCGGTCCAAGTAGCAGGAATCGTCAACTTAATAACTATATAGTTACACAGAGAGATTTAGCAATTAATACTAAAATGATAAGGGTGATTCTGATGCTAAAATGAACAACTTTAGTATGTAGTATTTTATTTTAATAAAAAAGAAAATTCATTCCTTTAAATTTTTTTGGCTGTAAATCGGGGGGAAAAAAATGAAAATAATTTAAAAAAAAATTTGTATCGAGATACTTAAAAAATTACAAAGGCCTAGTTGAATTTCAGATTTCCCTTAAATATTTTGTAGTAATTGCTCAATCATTCTGAAGGTATATGAGTGAGTAGCACTTTTTCACAAATTGTAATAATAGAGAAATCGGTTTTGCCATGTTAATTTTCTTTAAAAAAATTTTTTTAAGGAAAATTAACCAGCCTAGTTCTTTTAAATGTTTACCACTTTTAAATGAAGCCATTTCCTTTGTTATAAATTATAATAATATGTCTGCTTAGCTTACATTTATGGCAATAGTGCTAACTCGGCAATTTTTTTTTTTTCAAATGACTAAAAAAGAGTCAATAAAATAATAAATAAAAAAATTCAACCTTCATATTCCAGTTCTATATAAGTATATGAAACAAGAAACAAACATAAAATTCTGTTCCGAGGCTTAGCTAAAAATGATCCAAAAATGTACATGCATATCACGCTTTATCACGACAGTCGGAGTAAGCAGAGGAATCGGTGTGGTGCTGCAAGAACACAGCTAAATTACGGCACATAAGATTTATATTTCTATTTAGGTTTCCTTATCCCGTACGGAAGCCTATTATTAAGCCTACGCCGTCTGTCTGTCTGTCTGTCCTACTACCGTATCTTTGGAACCGGAATAGGTAGCCGGTTGAAATTTTCACAGAATATGTGTTATTATGGCGGATATAACAAGAAATAAAAAATTTAAAAAGGAAAAAATTAAGGGGGTTTCCCATACAAGAAACATGTTTCTTTTCAATGTTTTTTTTGTGGTGCGGAAACCTCGGTGCGCGAGTCCGACTCGCACTTGGCCGGTTTTTATTTTAATTAATAATTTTATGAATATTAAAGTTTATTTTAACGTTTAAACCAATAGGTAAATCATTTACAACATTTTGGTATATTTGTAATTGACCGCGCCCCAGGCCGGTGAACTACAGTCGGTATCCGGTATACAGCGGCGCGCCTGGCTGCATGTGTAATGCGGTAAGTTCCTCCGCAGTTGTTTAATGGACACTACAGTACAGCTTGCATGTTCCAGTTCTCTAGAGCGGCAACGCGCTTAGGGTCATAGGCGCTATGTGCTATATTCGATTTTGGGTCGTAAGAATTAGATTTTTCTCCGTTTTAAGGTAATTTTTGATACATACATACCGCAAGCTGTATTCTGACAATCGGGGTGAGCAGAGTAATCGGTGTTGTGCTGCAAGGACCCTGGTAAATACAGCACAACACCTACCTACTATACTATCAAGCAGCAAGTAAGGCATGAAGACCCACCTGCTACATGACTCGCGAATTTCTGATCTACCTAAAAATCTAATGTACAATTTTGACCGTTTGACAGTAGTTACTAGCCCTACATAAAAAAAATTGACTTGATTTTTATCCGTTAGAGATAACTTACAATTGTACATACAAATGTGACTTCGATTTTTCTCCGTTCGAAATTATTTCAAACTCTATGTACAGTCAGTCTACATTGGAGGCAGCCGGATGCTGGATACTTACTCACCTACATACTACTTAATTTTAAGATATATAGATAGGCTGAGCAGTGTCGACAGCCCGGACAAAAGTACAGAGTAGTATAATTTTTTTTAAGTATTGTTAAGAGAGTGTCAACAATATTCCACCGAATCATGCGGCAGGTGGGTCTTCGTGGCTTTTTTTTATGGTAACTGACAAAGTTGTCTACATCACCTACAACATCCGTAATTTCAGCCCGTAACACGGGTGAACTAGGTGCCATGTCAGTGCTTCCCTTCGGTCGTGCCGGCTACACTGAACTGGACGGAAAACACAAACTATTTACATAGCCGTTTCGACCGACCTTTCATTCAGTGCGGTGGTACCAACCCGGGCGGGTTAACCCTACCACCTAGTAATATAAGAAGGGAGTCATATCCCTTAGTCGCCTTTTACGACATACACGGGGAGAGATGCAGTGGGGCTATTCTTTTAAAGTACCGGCCCCACACGGCACAAATTTACAAGAATACTTGCAGCACAACACCGATTACTCTGCTTAACCCGGTTTTCGGGATACAGCGTGTGGTATGTATGTATGTATTGTCAACAGAAAAAAAACGGTACCACAACATTTTGTCTACTGTCTAAGACTGCTTCACAGTTTGTTGGCAGTGATTAAGTCCGTCTTAACGCGAGTGGAGTCGACGTCAATTGCTTATTTAATTACAATCTCATAGTTTTATTATGTCTTAGTATGGTTATTGTGTACTAAAAACAAATAACGAATTTCATCAGCCTCGGTAGCTCAGTGGTGCGGTCGGTCGACTGTTATTATAAGTAACTCTGACCGCGCTCAGTACTTGGATTGGTGACCGCTCGACCGTTGGAGGCTGACCGTCGTTCGGATTCCACGTTAAACTCCCTTCCCTTCTTACCTTACTAGGTGGTAGGGGTTATCCCGACCGGGTTGGTACCACCGCACAAAAACTGTCGTTCGCAACGGCTATGTAAATAGTTCGATTTTTCTGTCCAGTTCAGTGTAGCTGACATGAAATGAAGGGAAGCACTGACATGGCATCTAGCTCACCCGGTGTTATGGGCTGACATCACCGATGATGTTGCAGTTGATGTAGCCAACCGTGTCAGTTACCATAAAAAATCTATATGTAAACATAGATTATTTCCATTGCAAGTATGTAGTGTTGTGCCATCCCTAAACACAGGTCGCGGCGTGTACCTTAGTGTAATATCCGGTAATAACAATCCCACCCCCGGGGGTAGCGTGGGCGGGCAACTGCCTCCCGCTAGAATGCGGATTGTTGTCTTACCCGCTCCGTTCGCAACACTTGCTTCCATTATCATCTTAATCGCAGGTACATATACTTATAGGCCAGACCTCTGAGTGATTGTTTTAAAAAATTATTTTGAATGACTTGAAAAATTGTATTTTGTTTAAAAAAAATTTTTATATAAATAATGAATAAAATATTTTTTGTCATTACCAATATTTGTTTTTTTTTTTTAATATTTTAATATACCTTTTATATACTTTATAATAAAACACGCACTTCTTCTAGCATATATTCCTACTTTACATAGACATCATTAGTGTTTATCTATGCATATAATAAATAAAGAATAGTGCCAGGGCGACCGGCGGCGGCGGCGCGGCGTCTACACCTATCTAGATAAAGTTGAAAAAAAAAATACATTACCTAAATACATATGTCTATTATGTTTCGTTTAATTTTACAAAAGGTGCTAGAAGTACTTGGAGAAAATTCACACTCAATTTTAAACTTTTTTATAAAGTTTTGAAATTACCACTTTACAATAGTTTATAAAAGTAGTTTATAATAACAGTTAACAATAATTGGAAGTGTCGCTGTTGCTTTTCCCTCCCCCCCCCCCTCTCCCATCCCCCCGTTCGTCACATCCCCTTCGTAAACTTTCGTGAAATCAATCAAATATTCGTGGGACTTGAATTTTTCAGTGCAGTTAGATTTTATGTGGACGATTTTTAAAGTTTCTTTTTGTGGAAATGAGCTGGTTTTGTATTTATTCGTGTCGGTAAGTAGCGATGTAGTTGAGGAATTTTGATGACGACCAATTGTGGTGGACACAGAACATCGAATGATGCACTCTATTGGTAGCGGTCGTGGCAAATGGGCTTTTTAACCGACTTAAAAAAAAAGGAGGTTATCAATTCGACACGTGTGCATGTAATATCGTTGGAATTACACAATATTCGTATGTATGTATGTATGTATGTATGTATGTATGTATGTATGTATGTATGTATGTAGATATGTATGTATATATGCATGTATGTATGTTTGTCCACGAGTTTCTCGGAAACTAGAAATCAAATTGCCATAACTCTGGATGTACATAAAACGAACTCTTTATTGAACTTAGGCCCACTTGCACCAACACAAATTTAATATATAAACCAGTTTAACTCGTTAAGCTAGCACCCGTTGTATGTGTGAACCGCGTTTAAATCCATAACTCGCTACTTAACTTTAAACTCGTGTTGGTGCAAGTGGGCCTTAAGTATGTAACCATTCGGTCAATTAAAGTTAAAATCGAGATGCCTGACCAACTCTCGGAAACAAAACACTTCTGAAGTCGTCGCGTTCTTTTCGTTTTAAATTCAAACATTGAATTCGCGCCGAGTTGATCTTCGAAACAGTAGTGTTAGAACGGATGCTATGCCGCCATACACCGCACTCCCTGCCACGAACTTCACACAAACTACGAACATAAAACGTATTACGTTCAACGACTTAATAGAGGTGTTAAAGGCTCAAGAAACTTGCACTTCTTAACGGCTTAACTTGGCGGTGACTTTAGTGTGTACTCACAAACAGTATGTAGATGTATCCTGTTTGTAGCTATTATCACCTGCGAAAAATAGCGCAAATTGCCTTAAGAGCGTTTCGTGCAAAATGACAGGCGACGGTGCTGCCACTCAAGTAAATAATATATATCTCCTAAACAAAGCCATAACTGGAAAAAACAAGCCATGAAGCTGTAGTTGATTTTGATTATGATATTCTAAGATACTGGAAACAGTTTTGTATTGCCCTGATTATCCATAAACATAATAACGGATTACGGTGGCCATCGAAATCCGTTATAATGATTGTGCATAAACTGAGCAATACAAAACTGTTTTCAGTCAATTTATGTTTTCAGTATCTTAGAATATCAGAATCAAAAACAGCTTCATGGCTTTTTTTTCCAGTTATGGCTTTAAGAGATATATATTATTTACTTGAGTGGCAGCACCGTCGCCTGTCATTTTGCACGACACTCTCTTAAATTTTTGCATTAGTAAATAAAAAAAAAATCATGAATAGCTGTCTAAAAAAATATAAATTTTACTGTTTTTTTATTTAATATATGTACAAACAACACGCTGTATCCCCACAATCGGGGGTAAGTAGAGTAATCGACGTTGTGCTGGTAAATTACAGCACAATACCGACCGCCAGGCTTAGCAAAGTATATATTAGGAGAAGATCACTATCAAGCAGCCAGTAAGCACGAAAACCCACCGGCTGCATGACTCGGTGGATAGAAGCTGCCAAGGTGAGAGGTGGCCAGTCTGTCGCCTTTTAGCACACTATCTCGTCCTTATCCCTTAGTCGCCTTTTACGACATGCACGGGGAGAGATGCAGTGGGGCTATTAATTTAAAATACTGGCTTACACGGTACTGTTTATCATTGGAATTCGTAGGTATATTGTTTATCATTCGATATTTGTGTAATTTGGGAATGCAAAGAGAAAAAAATTTTGATACTATTATGTCATTGCCATGGAGATATTTTGTCAATGTTCTGTGCTTTTGTCCAGTCGCCTACATTTTCGTTAACGGGATTCGTAGTTCCGATGAAGGCCCATAATATACGAGCAGTCTCTATGTCGTATTCTATTTTAAGGTTTAAATCATTACGTTTATGCTCTATGCAATAGTGTCAGCAGTAGACAGGAACTGAATTTTACCACATTTACATGTATCGGTTTAGTGGCACTGCTGACTTCTCTCAACCGACAGGTAGGTACTCTCGACGCCCTGAAGACGCGACGCCGCCGCCCGCCCGCCCTACGCGGCCCCGCCCGCCAGCCCGAGCGGCAGCCTGTTACTTACGCTCATTATCTTGATTTAAATAGGCTTCAACTTTGTGCAAGTTAGCCTCGAAGCCTACATCAGATAGCGTACGCGGCGCGGCGCGGCCTCCGTGCGTTCGTGCATCGATACTGATAGTAAACCAACTTACTGTTAGTTAGTTGATGCAAATTATAGATAGATACAGATATAGATAGAGAATAATTCATTGCTCCAAAAACATTTAACAGAAACAAGTACATTTGCATGAGGGGCAAAGGCGAACTTATCCCTTAGAGTGATTCGTTTTGTTCGTCTAGTTATTGAGAGTAAACCAACTTACTGCTATTTAGTTGATACAAATTATAGATAGCTGATGCAGATATAGATAGAGAATAATGTATTGCTCCAAAAACATTTAACAGAAACAAGCAAATTTACACGAGGGGCAAAGGCGAACTTATCCCTTAGACTGATTTCGTTCAATTCGTCCAGTTATTGCGAGTAAACCAACTTACTGTTAGTTAGTTGATGCAAATTATAGATAGATAAAGATATAGATAGAGAATAATTTCTTGCTCCAAAAACATTTAACAGAAACAAGCACATTTACATGAGGGGCAAAGGCGAACTTATCCCTTAGAGTGATTTCGTTCAGTTCGTCCAGCTATTGCGAGTAAACCAACTTACTGTTAGTTAGTTGATGCAAATTATAGATAGATAAAGATATAGATAGAGAATAATTTCTTGCTCCAAAAACATTTAACAGAAACAAGCACATTTGCATGAGGGACAAAGGCGAACTTATCCCTTAGAGTGATTTCGTCCAGTTCGTCCAGTTATTGCGAGTAAACCAACTTACTGTTAGTTAGTTGATGCAAATTATAGATAGATAAAGATATAGATAGAGAATAATTTCTTGCTCCAAAAACATTTAACAGAAACAAGCACATTTGCATGAGGGACAAAGGCGAACTTATCCCTTAGAGTGATTTCGTCCAGTTCGTCCAGTTATTGCGAGTAAACCAACTTACTGTTAGTTAGTTGATACAAATTATAGATAGATAAAGATATAGATAGAGAATAATTTCTTGCTCCAAAAACATTTAACAGAAACAAGCACATGTCCAGTTCCAATTAATGGTATGAAACGCTTTATTTTGGACTAGCTTTTGCCCGTGGCTTCGCTCGCATAACCTATGACCACCCTGAAGGGTGCTGAAGGTCCATTCTAAACATTGGTCAAAGAAATTTTAAAATCGGCTAAGTATTTTTAGAGATTACTTCCTACATCCAAACTTACAAACTTACAAGATTTTTATTCAAATTAATTTGATTTATTTACGCCTTCTGTTTAAATTTTTGGTTTTACTTATAACAATAATAATTATATAGTATGGAATAAGTATGTGAACACTTTAAGAGTCCACCTATATGCCTTACTCAGCTCCTTTAAGTATCTATCTACCCGGCACGCAATACTGTTCTGAAAGCGAACGAATGCGTTTGTAAAGCCGGGCATCCACCTGATGCGATACGGCGCGATGGAATGTGATAGACACGAGCATAGTCTTCTCGATGTAAATTGAATCTTTATGGGAATGACCTCTTTATATAAAAATAAAAGAAATAGGATTCCTCATCTCCCAAAAGTTGACAGGAAGAAATCACTTGCAGTGATAATCCCACCTTTGTGGAGATATTCCTGCTTCTTGTTTATTTTGGTGTACCGTTCTTCTTTCAAATGTGTGCAATAAAACGTTTCTGTTCTATTCTACCTAAAGTACTCGCCCGTACCCAACTCGAGCAAGTGCACATTTGCTTTTAGTGCCACGCCACGTCACTGCCGGCTTTGAGGGTTCTTTTAAATACAGTGCAACTAAATGTTGGAACAATCTCCCACCGCCTAACGAGAGAAACCCTCAAAATTTGGTTTTAAGCGCTCGTGCAAAGCATGGTTACTGGCTTTGCAAAAGACACACCCCCAAAGTTGACAACTTCTTCTCATTTTAATGTTTATAATTTTTTTGTATGTTCTTTATGCTCTTGATTCTAATTTTAGTGTTTTTAACTTGTATTACTTTTAATGTTTGAATATGTGGGTTTTATGATTGTGTTTAGACAAATTAGTCTTTAAAATTTATTTTATGTAGGTAGGTAACATTCTAATGTCTAGTCGGTTATTTGGTTTTAGTCATAATATTTCATCTTTGTTATTATTTTTGCTCTTTAATGTTTTAAAGGTAGGTAGTTTTTATGTACTGGTTATTATTTTTTTTCTCTTTTAAATGAAATGCGTACATAATATTATTCTTAGTCTCATCACGTTTTAATGTTTTAAGTGTTGTTTTTGTTGTTTTAATTGAATATGCTGAGCTTTTTACTGTACTTATAATTTATACACGTTTGTTAATGTTTTATGTTTTGTTTTATGTTTTATTTTATTTTCTAATATTGTACTAAGTAATTGTATTGTATGTAACACGGGAGCCGCTGAAAATCAGCGCGCAGTTTAACTGCGTATCAGCTGAGCGGTTTCCGGTTCACCGTCCTCATGTGTAATTCGGTACCTATGTAAAAATTATTGTGTTTTACTGTTAAATGGACTGTGAATAAATAGAGAAATGTATTCTTTCTGTTCTGTTCTTTATGTTCTTTCTTTCTTTCTTTCTTTCTTTAAAGTATTTAGTCTTATGAGGAGTACATTTATTTGTCTATTTGTTACCAAAAAAATTTTTGTGCATCTTATAAAAGTATAACATTTAAAAATGATTATTAAAAAAATAATTAAGCAAAATTTTAATAGTTAACATTTTAGTAACTCAAAATTTAATTTCCTTTTTGAATATACTTACCTAGTGTTTTTTATCACCGAGAAAGCTATACCACACTCATTTATTTTTTACTTATAAGAGGAAATATACCTATTCAGTGCTTGAACGACTCTCCGTGTACATAAAATATTATATCATCAGGTGGAAGCCTTACCGGCTAAGGAGGCAGCGGCGGCGGCGCGGCGCGGCGCGGGGGAGGTCGAAGCATCTGCGCTCAACTGAAAGATCGCGACGGGGCGGAGACGGAGGCGGGGGGGGGGGGGGGGATGGGGGACGGTGGAGGCGGAGGGCGGGAAACTGCTGGGCGGGGGCGGAGACACACGGCGGGCGAGGAGTTGAAAGAAATGACATTCATTTAGATGTCGTTTTCTTAACGATCTCATGCACTACTTTAGCGTCGTCGTCGTCTCGAGTGCGACATGCGAGACACTGATACGCCGTCAACTGACGATGGTTGTGTTTGTCTTAGGTTTAGGGTTATATGAAGTCGCTATAGGGTGGCATACTGCAGATTCGAAAAACGGAAATGACGTATGATATAAGGTATAGTTAAATTATGTGTTAACAGATGGCGCTGAAGGGCGCGGAGGTGAGATGACATTTTCGTTTGCTTTTACAGCTGACAGGAGCGACTCGGCTCGACGTGTTCGGGTCGACCTTGCGGTCCTGTTAACATCGCAATCCTAATATTAAATAATTTATTTAAATCTAGTCTTTATTTTAGTTTAATTGGTACATTGGTTATTTTTAAATAAATAATATTTATTATTCATTCTTCAAATAAATAATCGCAGTTCTACTATTCGGCTATTCTTTTTAAGTACCGGCCCCAGTTGGTACTGCAGTAGGGCTATTCTCTTTTAAGTACCGGCCCCACACTGTATCATATTTACCATATTTGAGATAAATCAGATTTGCTACCGCGAGCGAAGTCGCGGGCAAAAGCTAGTCACGGATATAGTAGGTGATGTAGCCAACTTTGTCAGTTTTCTCCGTAGTCGGGTAGTAAAATAAAAAATAAACACTACAGAAGCAGGTCATAACGAGCAGAAAAGCTCACCATAAGTATGTCGATTCTCGAGTACACAGTCTAGAGAAACGTTGCACAGTCGCAAGTTCGCCAGAGTGGAGCCCCCTTCCCCCACGCCCCCTCCGCACCCAACTCCTTAACCGCTTCGTGATGAACAAAAAGAATGAATGGATTCCGTCTCTTAACGAACACACCGAGCGTCATAATGCATATATGAAAAGAATAAGGCATAGTTACTTTCAGAGCGGAAATATGGATAGAAGGTAGAGCTAGGATTTAAGAGATGGGGCTATGTTACACTACTGGTGTGTTGATAGATATGTCTGTGAGTTTATTGTTTATTGTTTATTGTATAATTTCATCCATAGGTAGGTAACCTACGCTTGGACTTGTCGAAAATTCCGCCAGTTCTAAATTCAATGCGAAGAAAAACTGACAAACAAACTTCGCAAGTCACAATGTTTCGTTAGTACCTTATAAGTATTATATTATAGTAACTTACAAATAATTAACCCATACTACCGCTCACAAGAGCATTAATATTTACAGCATAAACATGAATACTGAAGAATCTGACCACACTGCCTATTTTTACCTATATCTGGTGTATAGTGCCATCGTCAAAAAAAAGTATATTCGTCCCTTACTTGCTGCTTGATAGTTGTACGGGTGGTCGGCACGCTCTTGGCTTCGACGCTTGATCTCATGATCCGTGGTTCGAATCCGGCCGATATTTGCCTGCTGCTTCACCGTTCGGAACCAGTGTAAAACTGTAGGCCCCTTCTCATGCCTCTTACTAGATGGTAGGCTCAAATTATTGTGGCCGCGTTGCGCATAGCGGCTTCGGCTGTGTTCTCCTCTAGTCCATAGTGCAGAGAGCAATTCAAAGGAAACTCTCCGGAATGGCACCTTCTCGGCGATGATATTGACTGACTGGAGCATGACCAGGGGCTCCTCTGACTCAGCCACTCAAACCGAATTACATAAATCAAAGTTGACCGAATGTTTAATTTTCTATTTTCTTCTTTTCGTGTTTACATCAATCTACGGTAGTGCGTGTATTATATTGTGAAGAGTTTTGTATCATCTAATTCGGTTCTCGATTCGGCTGTTGTGGCAATTAATTCGCTTTAGGTATAGGTGAAATTAAACCTCCACATTGTGATTTCAAATGTAGAGTGTCTCATTGGTCAGACCTACATAACGTTTACTACTCACATTTAACAATATTAACCGACTCTCAAACATCCAAAGGCATCTACTGGGCTAACGGGAGTGGTAGGGGGTGAAAATGCAGCGGGTGAGTCTGTCGGAAGAGCCGCGTTCTCCGGCGAACGAACTAAAATCAATACGCAATGCAGAAAGTAGTTAGCGGCCCAGGACTCAACCACCGGGGGCTAGCGGTACCAACGAGACTGGCGCGGGGAGACTTTTTTCGCTTAATCGTAAGTCACACTTTTCGAAGAATGGATAATGTTTAATATACTGACATAATTACGGTGATACAAAATGACGTATCAAAGTTTGACAAAGGCTCTTTACACCTGATTCACTTAATTATAATTATAGTTATTTTAGCTCTCAAACTATAATTATAGTTATTCTAACTAACTAGAGAGAATAACTATAATTATAGTTATTCTAGCTCTCAAACTATATCTTAACACTGTAAGCGGTGTCTATTGTGTAGCTAGTCACAATCTATTGTAATTGAATACGTTAAAAAATGAACCCTGCGAAGTTTCTTGCCGGCTCTTCTTTGTGGGTGTAATCGAACCGGATTGTAAAAACTAAACAGAGTAGCAGGGTAACAGAGTAGGAGAAACTAGAGAGTTTTTTACTGTTTAGTAAAAACTAAACAGTAAAAACTAAATAGAATAACTATAATTATAGTTATTCTAGCTCTCAAACTATATCTTAACACTGTAAGCGGTGTCTATTGTGTAGCTAGTCACAATCTATTGTGATTGAAGACGTTAAAAAATGAACCCTGCGAAGTTTCTTGCCCGCTCTTCTTTGTGGGTGTAATCGAACCGGATTGTAAAAACTAAACAGAGTAGCAGAGTAACAGAGTAGGAGAAACTAGAGAGTTTTTACTGTTTAGTAAAAACTAAACAGTAAAAACTAAATAGAATAACTATAATTATAGTTATTCTAGCCCTCAAACTATATCTTAACACTGTAAGCGGTGTCTATTGTGTAACTAGTCACAAAGTATTGTAATTTTGAAGACGTTAAAAAAGAACCTGCGTAGTTTCTTGCCGGCTCTTCTTTGTGGGTGTAATCGAACAGGATTGTAAAAACTAAACAGGACAAATTCAAGCGTAGTGTACTACCATACGAATGATGAATAAATAATAAAGAATAAAGAATAAACAATTAATAAGTCTTTGTAGTCAGAACTATCAGCGAAATTGTTAATCTTGCTCTCAATCTTGTTTTTTCGATACACTGCGGGCGGTGTTATTACGTGGCTAGTCACTAAATACTGTAAAAATATGTATAAAAAAATATCCTGCGAAGTTTCTTGTCGGTTCTTCTTCGTGGGTGTAATCGAACCGGATAGAACAAATTGTGACAAGTTCGAGTGCCGTCTGCACTGCCATATGAATGATCAATAAACAATACAATTCAATTTAAAGGAAAATCCGGACTGGACGACACTGGATGAGGAAGTAGCGGTTGATATCTCGAAAGCGCAGATCAGACAGTGTACATGCGCTGGAGGGGAAATGCTAAGTATATTTCCTGTATGATTAAACTCTCCTGAAATCAGAACACTCAATCGTAGACTAGTTTTCAAACCCAATCTCTCACACGAAATGCCGGTACCTTAACCACTTCGCTACGAAGGTGATGAATCGACAACAGAACACGGCCGGACTGCACGACACTGGATAAGGAAGAAGCGTTTGATGTGTCGAAAGCGCAGATGAGACAGATTACGTGCGCTGGAAAAGATAATGCTAACTGAATTGCCGGTATTACTAAACTCTCCTGAAGTCTGAAGAACTCAATCGTAGACACCTAGTTTTCGAACCCAATTTCTCCCATGAAATGCCAGCATCATTACCATAAAGCTACGATGGTGATGTATAATGGCAGATTAGACAAATGACCACAGAAGACGGCCAGACTGCACGATAATGGATGAGGAAGCAGCGTTTGATGTCTCGATAGCGCAGATGAGACAGGTTATATGCACTGGAAGGGAGATGCTAACTAAATTTCCGGTATGACTAAACTCTCCTGAAATCCGAATAACTCAATCGTAGACACCTAGTTTTCGAAACCCTATCTTTCGTACGAAATGCCGGTATCTTTACGACAAAGCTACGAAGGTGATGTATAATGTGAGATTAGACAAACGACAACAGGAGACGGCCGGACTGCACGACACTGGATGAGGAAGCAGAGCGTTTGATGTCTCGAACGCGCAGACCAGACAGGTACGTGCGCTGGGGGGCGCGGCTGAGTGCTCGCGCGGAACAAATAGAGAACTGCTGCACCGAGACACGCACACGAACAAGGAACAAGAAAAGAAGTGCGCGTTGCAGGCGCACTTGGGATCCAGACACTTTATAATATGACTGCCTGACTATTTCACGAGCATCACGCCTGGCTGGCCCTGGCGTGATGCTCGTGGACGGGTGCTGTTTGTGAGACTGGCCTGCTCCAATTGACTATGTAGGCAGTGGCAAACACTTTTGTATATGTAGACTAAGTGGACGTAAAAAAAGTATCCAGCGAGATTTCTTGCCAGTTCTTCTTCGCTGTGATAATCGAACTATGGCAAAATACTATATTTTTTTTTATGGTAACACGGTTGGATACATCACCTACAACAGCCGTGCTGTCAGCCCATAACACCGGGTGAGGGTGCAATGTCAGTGCTTCCCTTTGGTCGTGCCGGCTACACTGAACTGGACGGAAACACAAACTATTTACATAGCCGTTTCGACCGACGTTTCATTCAGTGCGGTGGTACCAATCCGGGCGGGTTGAACCCTACCGCCGAGAAAGGTAGGAAGGGAAGGGACCTACAGTTTTACGTGGAATCCGAACCACGGTCAGCCTCCAACGAAGCGGTCACCCATCCAAATACTGACCGCGCCCAGCGTTGCTTAACAATCAATAGCAATAGTCGAGCTATCGAGGCTGAATGTTAAATGTTAAAATATGATCAATCCGAGTGCAGTGTACTGTCATTGTAACACAGCAGATTTGCTGCGCTGATCGTCCACTTACAGAACTATTAACTTACAGAACCCTAAACATCCGCCCGGAGTCTCATTTTGACTACGACACGCACTGGCTCCTCTTTAAGATACATTTCCAAAGAACCCTCTTTTTTGCACGATCTAGCACTAGAGGGCGCTATACAAACTTGCGCCAGATGAAGGGCTTCCACCCCCGCCCACACCGCCCCTTCCGCCCCCCCTGCGCCTTCAACCCTTCCGACCAAAGTCTGAGACTCGCCTCCCATTACTCACCTACCTATCCTACTATTTTTATTATAGACCGCCTCTAGTAAGTACGAGAAGGCGGGGGCGGCTGTGGGCGGGAAGGAGTAGAAGCACAGAATAGAAAAGAGTACTCCGTACAGAAGCTGCTCTGTACAAACACTCACAAAGAAATAGTTACTCTGCGACGACGCGATAAAGTACAAATTGACTCGCACAGAGCTGCATACCTAACCACGATAACCGCCTACATTTCGCTTCTCTTTCCGTCGTGTAACTCAATCTCGAAAGCGCGTCGTTCAGCGCGTTAAGGGCTGTGTCTTTGTGCTGTCTTATTGTGAGGAATAAAATGAAGATGATACCTACCAACTTTTATCGTTCTAGCTACCAACGATATGATATTTAGCTACGGCAAATTCATGCGAACAAATTCATGCATGCGTTAGCGTCACAATTAGTTTCTCACATCGAAGCGTGCATTGCGTGTAACCTTCCAGTGATAGTTTTGTTTGATCAATAAATTTAATGATCAATGATCATCTACAATGTACCTATTATCCTTATACGAATTAGGCCATATACACACCACGCTGTTCGGCGTTATCTAACTAATGTTATTGGCAATATAATAATATCATTTTAAATCAATGACCTCCTACTATATGAATAAATAAATTACTAGAAATAAATCAAAATGCTACTAAACAAAATACTTACCTTTCTTCGTCTCTCGGCAATGAAAAAAAAGACAAGTTTTCATTTGTCTGTTGACTTTTGCACCCGTCCACTGCACAATATTTACGTGATTTCGACATTTTCTAAATTCGAAAGCGCCACGCGCCCGGTCTGGCTGGATAGCGGCAGCCCACTGTTAATTGTAGATTAGCCGCTACGCCAAGCGGTAGGCATTTAACTCGCGACCTTGAGCGAGTGACGAAGGCCTGGTAGAAGGCAGGGCGGCTTCCGGTTCGCGTTTCTGACATGACGTTTTGAGAAGAGCGGGAAGAAATGTTTTTTTCTGCCCCCAAAAATTATATCCTTTCTTGTCAAATCAGACATGCATGGCTACACTTTTAATGATGCCGTCGACCCATTAAACCATGTTCCTGCTGAAGTTGCCATGCCAGTACTTCGTATTTCGATATATCTTTACAGAGACTTAAAACACACGATCTAATGCATTCTTTTAGTTCTTTCACGGTTGGCTACATCACCTTATAACATACGTGATGTCAGCCCATAACAACGGGTGAACTAGGTGCCATGTCAGTGCTTCCCTTCATTTGATGTCGGCTTAACTGAACGTGAACTGCACGGAAAACACGAATTATTTACATAGCCTTTTCGACCGACGACGTTTAATTCAGTGCGATGGTATCAACCCGGGCGGGATAAACCCTACCACTTAGTAAGGTGAGAAGGGAAGGGACCTACAGTTTTACGTGCAATCCGAACCACGGTCAGCCTCCAACGGTAGATCGGTCACCCATCCAAGTACTGACCGCGCTCAGGGTTGCTTGGGTTGGTGTACTAGGAAGCGAGATTGTGAAAGCAAAATAATGAATATCAAAACAACACGCTCAAATCAAATAGCGTACGAGCAAACACTTCACATAATTACGTAAACAGAATAAAGCGATCACTCCAAATAAGTATGAATTAGGAATTTAGGGCAAAACGACTTTGCGAATGGCCCGCCTTCGATAGCGTTCGTCTGTTCATGAGTACACATACATACTTACATTATGCCGCGCCTGTTTTCCAGTGGGGTAGGCAGAGACAACGGATCTTCACGACGTTCATCAGAAAGAATTTTATTAAGGTGATGTCAGACTGCGTCTGACTCGAATTTCAAGAAGTGTACCGCCAATATTACTTACATGACAGATTCAGTTTTAATATATGTAAAACTTCATCTATCAGCGCAGATCAATAGCTTTTTGATAAATAAACGGGGTGTAAACGAAGTACGGGTGAATAGGGTTGACAGGGCCTTAAGTGTCTGTAATACCTTATATTGGTCCCGCCATGTATTTGAAACTTCGCGTGGGAAGTCCGAATGTTGCGCCTTAAGCGAAAATATTATAACATTTTTACAGAACATCGTTAGATGTATTTTAAGAATATATTATTTTTATATAAAAAAAACAAGTAATTCAATTTGTTTTCAACCCTACACACACGCATAATTTTTCCCGCATTCGCAAAATATCGTCAGGGTTAAATTTGCTTTAAAACCAATGTAAAATCTTCACAACTATTGGTCTTAGGCGAGTGGGACAGATGCACCACCACCGGTGGGGACCGTGCATAGTCAGTGCAACGTTCTTCATTACATCAGCGGCCGCTGAATGCAGCGCCAATTAATTATATATTTATTAATTCAAGCTCATTTGCGTTGACAGGGCGGCGGGGAGGGGCGGAGAGCGGGGCGGTCGAGCGGGTCGTGGAGGACAAGACGACGTGAATAGTTTGCTCTGTAGCTTATTCCACAGACTGGGGGAAACTAACTGCTGACTAGAATACAAGCGAAGTAACTTTTTTTACCGTGTGGGGCCGGTACTTTAAAAGAATAGCCCACTGCATCTCTTCTCGTGTATGTCGTTAAAAAGGCGACTAAGGGATATGACTCCCTTCTTATATTACTAGGTGGTAGGGTTTATCCCGCCCGGGTTGGTACCACCGCACTGAATGAAAGGTCGGTCGAAACGGCTATATAAATAGTTTGTGTTTTCCGTCCAGTTCAGTGTAGCCGGCACGACCGAAGGGAAGCACTGACGTGGCACCAAGTTCACCCGGTGTTATGGGCTGACATCACGGATGTTGTAGCTGATGTAGCCAACCGTGTCAGTTTCCATAAAAAAAGAATGCGTAAAATGACGAAAAAACTATTTAGAAACAGATTATAGAGTAGGTACTATAATTAATAACATTAGGGTTATAATTAGATTATTTTTATTTAGCAAATTAGTTATTTTGAGACTAGTTTGAGTGAATAAATTTATAAACATTATTTTTGACCCCCACGTTAGTGAGGACACGATTGAGTTCGTATTACTATTGTACGGGCATGTCCTTACGGGTAAGGATGTTTCAGGATAGGGTTTCGTAACTTCAGGGTTCGAAAGGGGTTCGAAAATGTTTGAAGCGGAAAATCTCTGAAACTTTTTCCCAGATTCGGTCATTTTATAGTACTTTTTGGTTAAAATCGTGTCATCAAGATTTGGTGGACGGTTAACGTCCGCCTTTATTTAATAAAAATAAAATAATTAAATCATGGATAGAAATGGGTATGTTGCATACATAACTAGTAGAATTGAACTGCATGTAGGTAAATTCCAAACACTGAAAGTTAAATGACAACAAAAGAAAAAGGGGACTGCACTCCCTAGACTTTAAACAGCACTGTTGCCAAATTTCACCAGACTCAATGTCCATCGAGTTTTTATTACAATTTCCAATTTTTGTATGAAAAAAGGGGAATTTCAATTTGAGTGATAAGGATTTTCATCTTCTAATATTGAGTAATTTCTATTCCTGAAGTTTCTCAAGCCTATCATGAAACATATACAGGCTGTTTTGGGATAGGCTTGAGAAACTTCAGGAATAGAAAGTATATATAAGTCAATGGGTGCGGACAAGCTTAGTACAATAAATACTTAGCGATATCTAGAGCGTGCCTTGGGAGAGGCCTATGTCCAGCAGTGGACCGATACCGGCTGATGATGACGATGATGATGATGATGATATCTAGTGATCGTACTGAAGTGGCAAACTGCATCGGTTGAACTGGCTCCGCAGATCTCAACGTATTTGCATCTGGCGGTCTGAAAAACTGACGTTGTTCTTGAGGGGGGATCCTGTGTGGTGGTTGCGGGGTGGGGAGGGGAGGCTGCGCGGGAAATTGCAGGAAGGGTTGAGGCTTTGGGTGGCAAGGGGGGGGGGGGGGGGGGGGAGGGGGAAGGCTTGATGTTCGACGGACACGCGAGCCTGTCTGCTTATGGGGAAAATTTTTCGAGATAAACTTTTTAGGATTTCCGGTGAGCAATTTTTGATGAGGATTTATAAGCTCTGGAGCTGAGAGAGCAAACAGCCTCCTTCGCCTCAACCCGGCGGTAAACCGTACGTTATTAGTTATTACTTACAGCATGTGATTATAGGAATTAAAGTAGTACAAAATAATAATAAAATATTTTTTTTTCAAAAGTAGTACCTAAGTGTGAAAATAGTAAAAACACTATTCTTATTTTTTTTGGGTTTTATGGAAACTGACACGGTTGGCTACATCACCTTCAACATCCGTGATGTCAGCCCATAACACCGGGTGAACTTGGTGCCACGTCAGTGCTTCCCTTCGGTCGTGCCGGAAACTAAACTGGGGAAAACACAAACTATTTACATAGCCGTTTCGACCGACCTTTCATTCAGTGCGGTGGTACCAACCCGGGCGGGTTAAACCCTACCACCTAGTCATATAAGAAGGGAGTCATATCCCTTAGTCGCCTTTTACGACATACACGGGGAGAGCTGCAGTGGGGCTATTCTTTTAAAGTACCGGCCCCACACGGTATAGAAAAGTTTCTATTCTATTTTAAAATCATGTTTGTCGATATTTTTGAAAAACATATCAGCCAAGGTAATATAAAATGAACCTTAGATTCCAGTTACTATTAAAATAATGAAACAAAACCAACTTAATTATTCTAGCTCTCTGTGCCAAGTGGTTCCGCAAGAAGAGGCTTTTTTTTACGCGCGAGAGCCTCTCTATGGCTGTAAGGACACGGTATTGGGTGACAAGTTTCTTTATGCATAGAACCCGCGAAACTGAGCCGTACCATCACGCCTTTGTCTTCGGGGTCGGCACGGCCGCGTGGAGACATGCTTTACTTATTCAAGTACAGTTGAAAAAAAGTTAAACGAATTTGAGATTAGGTCGTTTCAGTTAAAACCACTTCCATAATACTATTGGAAACTACTTGACAATGTAAGCCTTTCTTACCTCGACTCATCGGAACCACTGCTATGGCATCTAACTCCGTCCATCATATATTAAATGAAAGACAAAATCGTAAGAAGGGAAAATAGTTTTAAAAATAGTTTTTTTATGGCTACGCGAGACACTTGGCACCGTCATGTCAGCATGGATTGTTGAGCCGACGACGCCCAAAAGCATTCGTATTAGAACGGGGGCTGCGACTGCGAATGGCGTGCCGGCGTGACAGATGCCTTTTTACGCACGTCCGTGAACCTGGAGTAGATCATCATGATAATTAGTTGAAAATGGTCTTAAAATTTTGTATTCATTTAGTATAGTTGTGCATAGTTGAAAAAAAATTCTGTATAGGTCTAGTTTAGCCGTAATATCAAAATGAAATTAGCGACTCCAGGTTCACTCTGGAGTAGTACTTACACTCTCAGAGCTGGGAGTGGTGTCAAATTTTGTATAAAATTGTGTATAGTTCTGTGTACCAAATAACTTTTTTTGCATAAGCACAGTTTTCCCGTAAAACCTGAAAAACACTTAGAACCATGTAATTCTAGTTGTGAGATTATAATACACACGTTCCGGTAAAGTTTCATAGATTTGTAACTGCGACAGGGTTCTACAAGCCGAGCAATATTAAGCTTGGTCGTCGGGTTAATTAATTTTAAACCTTATGCCTAATATATTAGAGATGAAGTCGTGGAAGACTACCAAATGCACATGAGGTCCTTTACTTACACGTCCCGAGAGAGTAAGATGACACATTCAAACGTGAGTTGGAAAGAATCTCTTCAGAGAAATAAGGGATAGATAGGCATGTTGGGCTATTATTTTAAAATAAAAGAAAGTGCATTTTTTTTACAGCGGCGGCGGCGCGGAGGCCTGGCGGCGCGCGGCGCGGCGGCGGTGCAGTTATTTATTAGAAACATGCAATTAGTTACGCGTCATGTCGGTCAAAGATCAGCTGAATGGAGGCATGTTTTATTTACGATTTATGTGTTTTGGAAGAAAGAAAAAAAAAGAAGATTTATTCTTCACACATATATGTATTTTAGAAAACAAACAAAAATAATCCTATAAACATGCAATTATTATTAGTGACGAAAATGTTGGGTTTAATTTAGTGGATTACTGTTTAGGTTCGTATCTCTGTAAGGTATCGTTTATAATGCTAAATTTGTTACTTTTAGCAATATTTACTTTATGTTTACCTTTACCGAAATATCTCAAAATTTGATAATACCAACAACACAGATACAATATATTTAGTTATAAGGAGTGCGGTTCAATCGCTTACATTTCAAATAGTTCACGCATTTTTATGTGTAATTATTAAATCAAGTTAAGTATGTATAAGTATAAAACTAACCTAACCTAACCCTAATCGACTAAAAACATGCTAACTGATGATGATACAAAAACGAGATTATTTTTTATGGAAATTGACACGGTTGGCTACATTACCTACAATATCCGTGATGTCAGCCCATAACTCCGGGTGAACTACGTGCCATGTCAGTGTTTCCCTTCATTCCATGTCGGCTACACTGAACTGGACGGAAAACACGAACTATTTACATAGCCGTTTCGACCGACGTTTCATTCAGTGCGGTGGTACCAACCCGGGCGGCATAAACCCTAACAGTTAACACCTAGTAAGGTAAGAAGCGAAGGGACCTACAGTTTAACGTTGAATCCGAATCACGGTCAGCCTCCAACGGTCGGGCGGTCACCCATCTAAACTATATAAAGGACCTAATGTGCATTTGGTAGTCTTCCACGACTTCATCTCTAATATATTAGGCATAAGGTTGAAAATTAATTAACCCGATGACCAAGCTTGATATTGCTCGGCTTGTAGAACCCTGTCGCAGTTACAAATCTATGAAACTTCACCGGAACGTGTGTATTATAATCTCACAACTAGAATTACATGGTTCTAAGTGTTTTTCAGGTGTTACGGGAAAACTGTACTTATGCAAAAAAAGTTATTTGGTACACAGAAATATACACACTTTTGTACAAAATTTGACACCACTCCCAGCTCTGAGAGTGTAAGTACTACTCCAGAGTGAACCTGGAGTCGCTAATTTCATTTTGATATTACGGCTAAACTAGACCTATACAGAATTTTCTTTCAACTATACAAAACTATACTAAATGAATACAAAATTTTATGACCATTTTCAACTAATTATCATGATGATCTACTCCAGGTTCACGGACGTTTTTTACGCTTCTCTTGAAAGATTCTAACTCGTACACTGAAGGAAACACATCGGGAGGAAGTGCATTCCAGAGTTTCGCAGTGCGGAAGATAAAAGAAATAGTGGAGCGCATAGTTCGCACTTTAGACAGCTCTAAAGTAAAAGGATGCATTCCCTGTCTGTTACGCGTGGAACTATGGTGAGATGGTGAGGTCGGAATCGTTACGAACAGCTCCTCAGAGTATTTTCCATTAAACAGTCAATAGAACACACTTAGTGAACCTATATGTCTGTAAATATTTTTTGGTTTTTTAAAGTTTGTTCTCTTTCTTGAAATTTTAGAGCATTATAGTTGACAAAATACTTTAGGAAATGAGCCTGCTCCAGAAAATATGAAGAATCTATTTTCATACACAACGATGTGAAACTAGTACGGAACGGAAAATTTCAATTTATATATTAGGCAATATGCGTCACAATAAAATACATACATACATATCACACACGCTGAGTCCCGACAATCGGGGTAAGCAGAGTAATCGGTGTCGTGCTGCAAGAACTCTGGTAAATTACAGCACAACACCGACCACCACGTTTCGCAAAGTATTCGAACAAGATTCAATCGATCAAGCAGCAAGTAAGGCACGAAGACCCAGCTGCTGCATGTCTCGGTGGAAGTACCGTGTCAAGGTGGCCAGCCTGTCGCCCTTTAGCACGCCATCTTGTCCTTATCCCTTAGTCGCCTCTTACGGCATGCATGGGGAGAGATGCAGTGGGGTTATTATTTTTAAGCACCGGCCCCACATGGTACAAATCATGAAATCTTGTATAAAATATGAGTTCAGTGTACATATCCAGTGACCGCAGTTCGTCTTGGCCGCACGGAAGAGAAAGGGATCAGCAGTACAAACAAAGGGTAAGGAAGCGACAGGCTCGACCGCAAGCCTCCGCCTACAATACTAGCGACGCTGCGGTCCGCGCGGGCCGCTGCCGTGACGCCATCCGCCATACACGCTAACATTAAGATAAATTTATTGAAATAGCAATAGGTAACCTAACCTAACAAAAAGGATAAAGTGACAAATTCGAGTGTAGTCTTACTGCCTTAAGAATGATCAACAAACAATAAACATGCATACATGCATGTATACATACTACATATATTTAGTAATTTATATAATGTATTTAACACATGTATGGCTTGTATTTAACTAGCATGTACTTATAGTATTGTTAATATGTGTTATTATTATTATTTTATCTTCAATTCTAACGCTCAACTCTTTTGCTACTACCTACTTACATTCCACTATATTATCGAATCTCAAAAATCCAAAGGTTGACTGTAAGAAATCTCTGTAAGAGATAAGTCCGCCTTTGCACCTTATGTAAATTTTCTAATGTACTTGTTACTGTTTAATGTTTACGAGAGCAATAAAGCATTTTCTATCTATTTCTATCTACATACATACCACACGCTGTATCCCGAAAATCGGGGTAAGCAGAGTAGTCGATGTTGTGCTGCAAGTACTCTCGTCAATTACAGCGCAACACCGACCACCAAATTTAAGCAAAGTATTCGGACGAGATAACTATCAATCAGCAAGTAAAGCACGAACACCCACATGCTGCATGAGTCGGCGGAGGGACCGTGCCAAGGTGAGAGGTGGCTGGCCTTTCGCCGTTTAGCACGGCATCTTGTCCATATTCCTTAGTCGCCTTTTACGACATGCACGGGCAGAGATGCAGTGGGGATATTCTTTTTAAGTACCGGCTCCACACGGTATTTTTCAGATCGTAAATATAGTTTTTAGTTTTCCGTAAATGGAATATAGTTTTTAGCCTGTCCTACAGCTGTATCTTTGTAACCCCAATAGCTAGCCATGGCCGCAGTTGAAAATTACACAGAATATGTGTAATTATAACGGATATAACAACAATTAATAAAAAATAAAAAAGTGAAAAATTGTTTTTTCAGCTTTTTTTTTATGCTGCGTTTGCCTCGCGTGGGCGAGTTCGACTCGGGCGATTGGGACGAAGTTCCTTTCGCTACATATTATGTATTAAATAACAGGCAAAAGGAAAAACACATACCCATATATATACCTACGGATACACCAGACGGCACGCCGCCGCCGCACCGCGCCGCCCGCACGTGTATACTGCAGTAATATACGAGTACCTATACATGTCATATTATTATCAAATCATATCATAAAATCAATAAATAGTGATAATGTGTTCCAGAGTCAGCTGAAAATGTTTCTCTTAGACAATCTATTTTATAAGTTAAGTGCATTTTTTTTCTTACTGTAAATAAAAATTCTTCTGACTTTGATAATTCAAATTGTTTATATGCATAAATTCAAATTTTATTAATAACTTGACTGAACCCTATGCTCTTTGTTTTGTATTTAGTTTTCTTTTTTATAGGTATATCTTGACTTAATATTAATATTTTTTGCTTTGGTATGTCTATGATTCAGATTCAGATTCAGGTTCATATATTTATTTCGCCATAAAGAACACACAACATTATTCATTGAGACATTTGCATATTCAGTATGGTTCATTATTTTTTTTTTTCATGTCCCGTTCAGCAATGCAATCTATAAGGAAGAACCGGGTAAGAAACCTTTTAGAGCTTTTTTTTTTTAATATAACTTACATACTAAGTTTTCCTTGTGGTAAATTTAACATACTGAAGAACCGGGTAAGAAACCTTGTAGAGCTTTTTATAAGGTTTCTTACCCGGTTCTTCCTTATAGACTGCATTGTTGAACGAGACATGACAAAAAAAAAATGATGAACCATACTAAATATCCATATGTCTCAATGAAATATTGTTAATCCGACCAGCCAATATCACCTCCGAGAAGGTAGGTGCCATACCGGAGACTTTCCTGAATTGCTGGCTATACTGGACTAGAGGAGAACACAACCGAGGCTGCTATGCGGCCATCTTACATCCAGTAAGATGGTACCAACCCAGTCGGCTACAAATTGAGCCTACCACTTAGTAAGGAGCAAGGGAAGGGACCTACAGTTTTGTATAGTGTGAAACAGCAGTGTAGGTATGCACGTAAATTTTTTCGTCTAAAAAAGCTCATTGGTACACGCCGACCGGATTCGAACCTCGGAGCTCTCGCATGAGAAGCCATGCCCAAACCACTCGGCCACACGCCGCCGCTTGTACTTTTCTAGTATAAAATTATAGAAGGTAATCATGTTTTCCAGGAAGAGAACGATTGGTTAGCCGAGCGGTCCCGGCGTGTCGTCGATTTCAAAATGGTGATTTAGGTTAAGGAAACTTATTATGAAACATAATTAGCGAGGATTATTGTTTGATTGTTAAAATCCAAAAATAAACAGCCGAGGTCACCGCGATAACAGCTTTTTATAGAGTTCCGTAGTCAACCACGCCGGTAGGAGTCCTCCGAAATGGCCAAGTGCGAGTCGGACTTGCGCACGTACGAGGTAATCGCAGCACAAAAAACAAGTTGAAAAAACAATTTGTCACTTTTTTATGTTTTATCAATTGTTGTTATATCCGTTATAATTACACATATTCTGTGTAATTTTCAACTGCAGCCATGGCTAGCTATTGGGGTTCCAAAGATAGAGCTGTAGGACAGACAGACAGATAGACATGCAGACAGACGGCGTAGGCTTCCATACGGGGTACGAAAACCTAAAAACTATATTTACGACCTGAAAAAAAAAGCTTTCTAGTGGAATGCGGAGCGGCGGCCACGCGCGATGTAGCTGGTTTTTTTTATAGAAAGTGCGACATTTAGCTCTCTGCCACCCACATAGTGTCTAACGACACCCATGGACATTCGGTCGCATGCGGGGGTTGCGAATGCCATGATGTCACGTCACGCTTCTCTTGAAGGACCTGAGACTGTACTTGGGGGGAAATATGTTTTTTTTTATGGAAACTGACACGGTTGGCTACATCACCTACAACACCCGTGATGGCAGCCCATAACACCGGGTGAACTAGGTGCCATGTCAGTGCTTTCCTTCATTTCGCACCGGCTACACTGGACGGAAAACATGAACTATTTACATAGTCGTTTCGACCGACGTTTCGCTCAGTGCGGTGGTACCAACCCGGCCGGGATAAACCCTACCACCTAGTTAGGTAAGAAGGGAAGGGACCTACAGTTTAATGTGGAATCCGAAACACGGTCAGCCTCCTACGGTCGAGCGGTCACCCATCCAAGGACTGACCGCTCAGCGTTGCCTAACAACAGTCGACTGACCGCACCACGTGGCACCACTGAGCTACCGAGGCTGACGAATTTCCTTATCCCTTAGTCGACTTTTACGACATGCAACGGGGAGAGATACAGCGGGGCTATTCTTTTTAAGTACATGGTGGATGCTGGGTATGCTAACTTAAGCGGCGGTGGGTGGTCGAGTGGTTTGGGCATCGGCTTCTCATGCGAGAGGTCCGAGGTTCGATCCCGGTCGGCGTGTACCAATGAGTTTTCTTCTGACGAAAAAATTTACCTGCATACCTGCACATTGCTGCTATTTTTTTTAAGTCTAGTCAATAAATACATGAACGTAACGTAACCAATGCAAGGTTTTGAAAAAAATAAAAGATTAATTCGTTTAACTATGTATGTATGTGTGTTGGTGTTGGTAGCTTTTTTCGTAGTTTTGTATAAAAAAAAAAACCAAAATAGTATTTCTGCTTACGCTCAAAAATTTCGTGCGTGCTTGCACCCGCGGAATTCGCATCGTGCTTGCTTACCCTTTATAGACTTTTTTTATGGAAACTGACACGGTTGGCTACATCACCTACAGCCCATAACACCGGGTGAACTTGGTGCCACGTCAGTGCTTCCCTTCAAAACACAAACTATTTACATAGCCGTTTCGGTCGACCTTTCATTCAGTGCGGTGGTACCAACCCGGGCGGGCTAAACCCTACCACCTAGTAATATAGAAGGGAGTCATATCCCTTACTCACACTCACACCCACAACCTATTAAGGTGTTAAGGTATGATGTCAATGCATCTGTTTGGCAGGAGCGTGCGCACGCGCCGTTCCGCCGCCGCCGCCGCCGTCACGCCATTGGTCACCGCGTCACATGGAAACTTCCTCTCCCGTGCTCCGGTCGATGGTCTTCACAAGCCATCGCCGCCGGAAGCGAAGCCGGAAAGCAAGATGGCGGCCGTCCGGGCCCCTCGTTCCTTCCGGTAGCGGCTCCATTGTAAGGCCGGCGCGTAATGTGAGATTGTTTGATTTTTAAAGTGGGGTCATCGGACAGGAATGATTTATGCAATGACTATGACAAGGTATTGAAAGCGCTTGACTTTTTGATAGAGTACAGGTACATATTGTGTAGGTAATTCGTAGGTTTTGTCAGCCTCGGTAGCTGGTGGTGGTGCGGTCGGTCGACTGTTGGTCGGATCATAAGCACACCTGGGCGCAGTCAGTGAATGGATAGGTGATCGCTTGACCGTTGGAGGCAAAACTGTAGGTCCCTTCCCTTCTTACCTTACTAGGCGGTAGAGTTTAACCCACCCGGCTCCGTAACACCGCACTGAATGAAAGGTCTGTTGAACCGGCTATGTAAATAGTTCGTGTTTTCCGTCGAGTTCAGTGTAGCCGGCACGATCGAAGGGAAGCACTGACATGGCACCTAGTTCACCAAGGTGTTATGGGCTGACATCACGGATGTAGTAGGTGATGTAGCCAACCGTGTCAGTTTCCATAAGAAAAAGGTAACATTTGGCACAGCGAGTAGGTTGTGATAAAACGTGTGTAATTTAATTAGTAAAATTTTAATAAAAAGTAAAAAAAAAATAAACATTTTCTTAATCTTATCGTCCGCATCCCCTTCAAGTAATAAAAACAAACAATGAATAAAAATCACATCACCAGTAATCCCACGGTGGTGGCGGCGGCGGCGGTCAATCTCCCCCGCCCAGACAGTCTTGCAAGTTCCCACGCTGGGGGCGGCGTTCTCACGCGTCGTCTTACATCCACCTACACACTTCCTTCCGCCCATTACTTACCGCATTCAACGCTTACGACCTTTCCTCACCGCCACTACGAATTCAGTGTATTTTGTACCTTATTTCTTTAAAATTAAGAACTATATTACTTTTGTCATGGTTGTTGCCGCTTAATGTCTTCTGAAATTTATAAAATGTTTATATTTTTTTCAAATTTCGTATCAATGTCTTATACGCTAAGGTCGATAATGGCACAGCTTGTGGTCGCGTCTTCAAAAGTAATGTATGTATGGTGGTTAGGGGGTAATGGACACCTGCTAAATAATCGTTTGCCGCCGCGTGAACAGGCAGGACATGGTGCTAGGAGCGACCTCATCGGAAATCACATCCCCTAATGTGTGAAGGGCCTTTGACAATGTTGCACTTGGGAACCGGGTAGAAGGAAGTAAGGAAGGTTGAAGTGTTTATTTTAAGCGATCAGATTTTTTGTTATTGTGTATTTTTTTTTTATTTATTTAGTTTCCAACCTGGATGAACAATAGTAGGTATGTATATATATTTAATTATATTCAATATAAAATGTTTTTTGTATGTTTCTTAATATAAATAAAGTAAAAAACTTTGAAATTTTTTTTTGTTATATAAAAAAAACTAAATTATTATAATAATACAATATATATTTGTTGTTATATCCGCCTTAATAACACATATTCTGTGAAAATTTCAACCGGCTAAGTACTTATTACGGTTCCAAAGATTCAGCCGTCGGACGGGCGGACGGACGAACAGATAGACAAACACACAGACAGACGGCGAAGGCTACTAGTTAATTAATTATAAAATAAACTAATTAGATAAAAAAAAATCGTGGCTGCCGTGGTCCCCAGGTAGGAAGAATAATGGTATTCCCTCTTTGAATTTCTAGCCTTATGCGTCGTATCGTAGGTCCTATGAAGAAAGGCTTGGCACGCAGGTTACTGAACGGAAATTAATTTTTTGAACTAAGTACGAGTACAGTTCCCGGCAGAAAATAATGCGTGTCGGGCTTCAGAAAGGGACAATCGGGTTGTAGAGCGTCGTCCCTGTCGCACAGAGGCTCGCTAGTTCGCGCGACGGGAACAACGCGGATGGTTACATACCACACACGCTGTACCCCGACGATCAGAGTAAGCAGAGTAATCGGTGTTGTGCTGCAAGAACTCTAGAAAATTGCAACACAACATCGACCACCACGTTTAGCAAAGTATTCGGACAAAATCAACTATCAAGCAGCAAGTAAGGCACAAAGACACACCTGCTGCACGACTCGGTGGAAGGACCGTGCCCAGGCGAGAGGTGGCAAGCCTGTCGCCCTTTAGCACGGCATCTCGTCCTTATCCCTTAGTCGCCTTTTACGATATGCACGGGGAGAGACGCAGTGGGGCTATTCTTTTTAAGTACCGGCCTCACCGGATGGTCTGTTTCTAAAGCTCGACACGCATTACTTGCTGCCGGGACATGTACGTCGGTTTGTAAATATGTAAATAGTTTTTCCACTATGGTGGTCGGTGTTGTGCTGTAATTTACCAGAGTTCTTGCAGCGCAACACCGATTACTCTGCTTACCACGATTGTCGGGATTCAGCGTGTGTGATATGTACGTATGTATGTATTTCTCCACTACAACGCAACAGCATATGATTTTACGCAGAATTTTTGCTGTAGACCACGTGTAACAGCATCTGTTACGACACCATATTGAATTAATTTGATAATATATTCTTGTAGTTTACAGAGACGGTTTTCTAGTCTTCGTGGTAGTTTAGGGCAATGGTCGATTTTTGTAAATTCGCCGTAGTTATTAGTTACTGGCAATATTTCAGATATTATGGCAACTCCCCAACAAATTTCGTAAAATTTCGTAGTTTTTGGTAGTGATCTGCCGAATCTATGGCTAGTGGTGAACCTGTTTGAACTCCACTGTGTAAAATAGTAAGATTTTGAATATGGCCTAATAGTGATACAAAGGGGGTCATAACTTTCTCACGGGAAGGTTTCGTATGCGCTCTGCGACTGTTTGCAAAGGATCTTGATAAAAACAAAAGGGAACAATAGCGTCTCCTTAGCCGAGAGGCTACTCACCCGCCGCCGCCAGCGACCGCACGACACTCGATACTCTATGGCCCATCGTAAGCTAACGATCTACCCGTATCACACGGGGTAAAAAATAATTGATAGATTATTAAACAATTTTTGAAACTGTTTTAAACAGTTCGTAAAAACTTAAAACCTTAAAAACATGTTATTATTGCGTAAACGTCTATAAGTATAAGAATCTCGGACTCTCGGACGTGGCGTGGGATGATTTTTTTGACGTGATGACGTCACGTCTTATAATTGATGGACACCGGCTGCACACACGAAAAAGTGTCACGTTCCATCTGAGCCTGTGTGTGCAAGCGAGAGCGCGTAACAAGCGATACAGAGGCACAATCGGTATAGTCAAAGTTACCATGGAAACGTCTTAAGAAGTAAAACTGTCAAGATCAGACAACAGAAGTTTATTGATGGCCAGTCACAAGATAATTAATCTTTCTACTGGAAATAAAATTACTGATCTTTGCTCTATGTACTACGATTATTCCACGTCATCACGTAAAACTATCGTCCGTAAACCGCCTTTACAGACAACCGATTTTTATGTAATCCGGTATGGTTGGCTGAGTCGTATCGCATGCTCCGACCAGCAAATATCACCTCCGAGAAGGTAGGTGCCATACCGGAGACTTCCCTGGATTGCTGGCTATACTGGACTAGAGGAGAACACAGCCGAGGCTGCTATGCGGCCATCTTACATCCAGTACGGTTGTAACAACCCGGTCGGCTACAATTTGAGCCTACGACCTAGTAAGGGGCAAGGGAATGTGCCGTGTTTCAGTCGCATGAATTTTGAAATCATGACGCGCGACAACTTCAATTGGGAGGAATCCTGCAAGTTGTCGCCGTTGTGGAGTCCAGTCATAGCGCCGCTCAAGAGGAAGAAGTTTATGGATCGAATGTGAGTGGAAGAGTCGTGAGGAGTCGTCCTAGACGCACGTACCTGGACCAGATCGGGCATGTGCTCAGAAAGGGTCAAGTGCATAGTACCCGTAACCGAAGAGCATGTACGAAGAACATTACGAGAGTGGAAGAGGCGGTAGAGGTGTTTGGATCGTGGCACGTGGAGATCCGTTGTCTCCGCCTACTCCATCGGGAAAACAGGCGTGACGCTATGTATGTATGTAATCCCATTCGACTCGTACTACTTAAAGAAACCACCACTCATACATACCTAATATGAAATGGCTGCGTGTCGTCGCCCAGCGGTCCGACGGATACGGAGCTCTCCGAGATGGGGGTGGTGGTGGCCTACGAGTCTAGTACCACCACCTATCGCTCGTAGCTTGCCTCGCGTCGTCTCGGAGAGCTCCGTAGCCACGGCCTGCGCCCGCCGGCGTGCTTGGAGGCCTGTCTCCCGCCGCCGGCGATAAGGCCGTTTTATTGTACATAGATAGGTGGTGTTATTATATTAATTTTGTGTATTTTAATATTTTTAGGTACATAGAATTAATGTAAAAATTTATTTTTATCCTATCTTGTACAAATAATGTGAAAATAAATGAAATAAGTTGCCTTCATATAAATTCGCCGCACAAACGTCAGTTAAGGTGCGTTCACACGAAAGACGTTTGCGCCATATTGCGCGCGGGCATAATGTCTGCTCAGATGCGACGCAGTTGTGGAGGCGGTCCGCTCGGCGCCCCACCGCGAGCAGCGGCGCGCGCGCACCCGCCCGGAACGAAACTAACTAGAGGTCACTCATTCGTACAGAGCAGTGAACACATCTCTAAATTGTCTCGCTCGACAACTATATTGTATAAATATCTGCGGCCCTTGGCAACACTTATGTGGGACAGATTTGATGCCCTAACCCCGCTTAAATGAATATTTTCAAAACCGGCCAAGTGCGAGTCGAGCTCGCGCACCGAGGGTTCCGTATCGCCATGTCATGGTCAGCGCCACTCACGCCATCTATGTATTAGTCAAAATGCTTCATACTCTTTTCGGTAGATGGCGCGCACACACTTTTTAGTTTCTTGTATGGGGATCCCGTGATTTTTTTACTTTTTCTTATTTTTATTATTTGTTTCTGTATTTAATCTTTATTATTTGTCTGTGATAGGGACTTTACAATAGCGTTAGTAAGTGCTATAAGGGTGGGACAAGAGCTCTACAGTAGTGACGCGCTATATTAATCCAATATACCTCTTTAAGATCTAAAAGAACCTGCCGTTAGCACCAATTTGTTTGTTGGGCTACAGTTTTACACCGGTTCCGAACGGCGACGCAGCAGCAGGTGTAGGTATGCAAGTAAATTTTTTCGTCAGAAAAAAAGTCATTCATACACGGCGACCGGATTCGAACCTTGGACCACCGGATTCTATGCCCAAAGCACTCGGCCACCCGCCGCGGATAACATAAAACGAAATGCTACCTCTGCGTCAACGCATTGAACTATGCCCCACGTGTGCCTTACCTTCGATATAGTTCCGTCCGTGCAATAATGACTAGCAACGGAAACGCAAGCTGTCACTCCACGGTGACCTACCGGCTCTGCCTGGCACATCTGGCACACTCTGACCGTTATATATTGTCTTATCTTGGGAGTAGGGCTTCACCTGTGAACGCGGCCGAATGGAGGTTAGTTCCCACGGCCGAAGGCGCTTCCGGTTCCGACCTCGGTACAGTAAATACGTCTTGCAGATAGAGTTTCTTGTCAGACTTTGTAACTAAGCCAAGTAAGAGTTTGTGAAAACAATATTGCGAATTTTTCTTTCTTGTTTTTAGTTTTATCATCATCATCATCATCAGCCTGTATCGGTCCACTGTGTAGTTTATAGGAGATATAAATTTTTTAATTTTTATTAAAAAAAAATATGATTAAATATTGTATCTTAATTTTTCACACTCAAGTCTTTTGCTACTATCTACTTACTTACATTTCACCATAGGTTATAATATCAATGCATTTAACTAAGTATATCGACTCTCAAACATCCAGAGGTTAACTGAATGAAAAATTGATGAGTGATAAGTCCACCTTTGCACCTCATTTAAATGCTACTGTAAAATGTTTTTGAGCAATAAAACTAATTTCTATATATCAGTTTTTCTCATGAACTCTTAAACTTGAATAATGGAATTTTTTTCCAAAATTTCTTATTCTATCTACTAGCTACCTATTTATATATATTAATATAATATTTGTTTAATTATAGGTTGCAATGCAACACCATTTCTGACATTTGGTTACTCAGGTAATTTGTGAATTAAAGAACGAAGAACGATAACGCTAATTTTGACCATAACAGAAAACATTAATTTTGCCCATCTAGTCTGTCTATAATGTGATGTTTATTTTTTTCTCCAAGGAATGAGTGGCCGAACTAGAAAATTCTAAAGGATTTCTAAGGAGCATAATATGGTTCACTGCATCCTACGTCAAATTTTAAGCCCGTAATGACAGCCAATTTCTCCTTGTTCCTGTAGGAAACAAAGTGCCATGCCGGTGCTTCCCCAATATTAATATCGCTTCCCATTATAATGATCTCAAAAAAACAATTAACGAAAGTTCGCTTCACTGGCCACGTCTCGAACCATCGTTCTGGAAAGAAATATCAATTTCCTTAAAACCCTTGATCCATGTGCCTGAACAGGAAGCACGAACGAATGTCCGTCCGCTATAGGCAAACTATTTGTTCAATCAACCTTAGTTCATTAGACCTCATGTTCTATCCGCGGAGACCCTCAGCTTGCTCCTTACAAGGGTGCACAAATTAGACAATCATTGTACTCAATGCCGTGTCATTTGAAAAGGGGTCGGCCGATACTGCGGAAAAGAAATACCAGAACATGGATAATAAATAAAATGACACGTTAAATGGAGTAGGCATTTGAGTATTTTATTGATGTTTACCATCTTAGCTCTCGGTAGGAGCAGTCATTGTGTGAATAAGTGACGTGGAAGTGACGAAGCACCGCGTGTCAACAGCTTTACACCGTGCTAGATTTCTTGCTAGACATCTTTGGCAATTACTGTAAGAGTAGTTTTTTAATGAAATTTTTGTCTTTGTGATAAAAAAGACGGAGTTGTGTCAGATAGGGATCTCCTAAGGCATGGCACCACGCGCGGTGTTCCACTATTCTCATCCATCCACTCCGTGTTACCTTTTATCTAGGTCGTTTTACGTGGTCTCCATTCGAGAACTCGTCTACACCAGCGGTTATAGGGTCTGCGACAGACAGTCTGCCCACTGCCTCAGCAGCTTGCAAGTTTTTCTTAGCAATGTCGACTAATTTGGTTATATGCTGTATTTCTTCATTATGGATTTTATCGATCAATGAAATGCATGCCGATCATTGAATTATTTCCAACCGAGTTCTTTTCATAGCCCGTTGAGAGACGCCTGCGTCCACGTTTCAGCTACTTACGTCATTACAGGTAGAACGCACGGATTTATAGGTTAAAGACATAATGTTCTACATGCTGCCAATTTTGGATTATCGAGATGTGTTTGCGCGGGTTTGGCGACACTGATGGAGTTTCGGAGTACATGTTCACTGTGTTGATAAACGCCGGTTTTTGCCACTTCTGGTGGACTGAGTATGATTTTTTTCTCTATAGGCGATACGCTTAAGGGTACGCCGATCTAAGAAAGGTATCAATTGTCTTTGAGAAATAAAAAAATATGCCTAATCATTGTCTGATGTCTCGAGATGTGATGTGGGTTGTATCGAATCGGCGATCGAGGGGTGTGTCAAAACAATAGCTTGGACGCGGCTTGAAGTGTCGAGTCATGGCGACATATGCATACGAACGCGGGTGGATAGCAACTGCGAGGGCAACAGTTGTTCTTTGCGTTACTTGACATACTAAATTAGTGAGAGAAATTGTTCAAAAATTATTCCCTACGCTTAGTTAGAAGTAAATAGTAATAGTTTGAGTGTGTACCGTGTGGGGCCGGTACTTAATAAAAAGAATAGCCTCACTGCATCTCTCCCCGTGCATGTCGTAAAAGGCGACTAAGGGATAAGGACAAGATGCCGTGCTAAAGGGCGACAGGCTCGCCACCTCTCACCTTGGCATGGTACTTCCACCGAGTCATGCAGCAGGTGGGTCTTCGTGCCTTACCTATTTGCTGCTTGATCGATTGAATCTTGTTCGAATAATTTGCGAAACGTGGTGGTCGGTGTTGTGCTGTAATTTACAAGAGTTCTTGCAGCACAACACCGATTACTCTGCTTACCCCGATTGTCGGGATTCAGCGTGTGTGATATGTATGTATGTATTTGAGTGTGTTTTCCGACACTTTCAACCTGGGGGTCTTCAAACTTCACATTAACAATTTAGATAGGGCTTTTATTTATTACTAGCTTTTGCCCGCGGCTTCGCTTGCGTGAAATTCGTATTTAAAGAAAAAAAGTAGTAAGCCCGCCCGCGCCATCGTGCCTTTATTTCTTCACGCGGAACAATCCGGTTTGTATGAGAGCCACATCTTAGCGTAACCGGAAATGAATTTGTTTAGTCTATCCTGTGACTCGTATAGCTAAATGTGCTTGTACTAAGTTTCATTGAATTCGGATGATCGGTTTAAGAGTTATTGAGGAATACATACATACAGAAAAGATTTCTAAAAATCGTCAATTTAGTTTTAGTATCATACATAGAGTCTACAAACTCAATATCTCATAAAACAAAGTAACTTACTCCATGACCATGTCTTACAGATTTATTATTAGTATTGATTGATAGTCCGCAAATCTGCGTTGCTGGGCGCGGTTTCGCGAGGTGAGGTGAATTTGGGAATTTGGCTGCGTCGACTTAGAGGTCGACAATAATTTACTTTTTGTTTGTAATGTTTCTTTTCCTGTGTATTTTTATTTATTTATTTATTAATTTTTGAAGTGAAAACTTCTTTAGCGGCGCTTGGCACTTTTTTTAGATGGGTAAAAAATGTTAAACTCGCGTCAGATCTGTAGCCTGATCGAAAAAGCGTAAGATTCGTCGAAATTATGGATGAAAGTTGATTTTTCTGAGAAATAAACTTTTTGATGTATAACAATTTTAAAAAACATAAAGCCGACTTCCTAAAAAAAGTAGAACTAAAAAACTATTTAAAATAAAAATATAAAAACCGCCTTCAAAAATTTAAGAAATAAAAACCTAAAAAAAGAACGAACCCTAGAGTTAAAGGCGGTGCTAAAAAGACTCCACAAATCACAAAGGATATCATTGACTCATGTTTTCTTTCATGCATAATTTTTGCTTGCTTTAGCACCGCCTTCAACTCTAGGGTTCAAAAAGGGTTCTAGGGGGAAAAAAATACAGTCGAATTGAGAACCTCCTCCTTTTTTGGAAGTCGGTTAAATAATTATAATAGTGCTGTAGTGTTAAATTTTTTTAAGTAATATAAATTGTCATGTTTGTCTACGATAGCGCAATAAATGAATATTGTATTTTACCACATAAATGATAGTACTTTTATACTGATAAATAAAACAATTCGTGCGAAATTATTCCCTAACCATTCCAAAATATTCAAAAATGCACAACGTTGATGTTTAAGTTTTCACTTCTGCCGGCACTCCCGGAGTGCAACCTTAGGCTTTTTATTTTATTAGCTACGTCCAGATCTCAACTGTGAGCACTCAAATTGTTTTTTTCCAATTCGATCACTTCTCATCCTCTGGTTAGCCTCTATGAGTATTAAGGAAAGTGCCCATAATAATTTGCTGACATTTTGTAGATAATTATGTCCGCGTTTAATAGGCTTTTTTTTTTTATGGAAACTGACACGGTTGGCTACATCACCTACAACATCCGTGATGTCAGCCCATAACACCGGGTGAACTTGGTGCCATGTCAGTGGTTCCCTTCGGTCGTGCCGGCTACACTGAACTGGACGGAAAACACAAAATATTTACATACCCGTTTCGACCGACCTTTCATTCAGTGCGGTGGTATCAACCCGGGCGGGTTGAACCCTACCACCTAGTGATATAAGAAGGGAGTCATATCCCTTAGTCGCCTTTTACGACATACACGGGGAGAGATGCAGTGGGGCTATTCTTTTAAAGTACCGGCCCCACACAGTACAAAAGGCTGATGAGTTCTCACGTTATAAGCGTAGAATCAGACAGATGAATGGTAAACCATATATTTTATGTTATTATCGAGAAGAAGACAACGCTAATGTTACTAGTTACATATGTACATATAAACCACAGTCGCCAAGTTTAAAGCAGATTTTGATACATTGATAATTTTTTTTAATAAAGAGGAATCCGGGCCCCGATATGTGTGATAGGTCTATCGCACTCACATCACGACTCGCGAAGCGGACCCCTCGCTTCAAAATTTGTAAAACCTCATCGCGATAGTTAAATCCAATAGAGCAGGGGTTCTGAAGCTTTTTTTCAGGTACCACTAAGACCAGTATGTTTGGCGGCGTACCTTAGCCTACAAGAAGCTAATAATAATACTTATCTTTTATATCTACATACTTAAATTCTCTTTGGAGGTTAGCATCACACGAAAGCTCAATTAATGATTCTCTTTCCCCAATGCAAGTATATATAAATCTAAGAATTAATTTCTTATCTATCACATTTAGTTCTGAAAATTTTCGTTTAAAATATTCTTCGGAACCCGCTATGAGCATTTGACAGTGGGTTTTCATATCGCTAGGAACATCAGAATTAAAATTATATTTATGTTCATCAACAAAACTTTCTAAATTAGGATTATGGCACTTTTTATTGCCGCTTATAAAATTTTTTTTGAGCATAATGTTTGATCGATGAGCATAATTTTTTTCGCGTACCACCTCGAAGTATTCTGCGTACCACTGTTGGTACGCGTAACATAGATTGAGAACCGCTGCAATAGAGGACCAAATATGAGCTTGTACGTTCGTCCAGCCAGATGCACCCCGGACCCATTCTGTGCCACGTAAATACACGCATACCGAAGCAGCTTCCACATACGCACGGTTCAATTTGCAAATAGTGCGTGTGGGTGTATTGGTTCGGCTAGTTTCAGTGCGCCCCCACCGCCCCCTCCCGACCCCTGAAGCCGGGGGTGGGGCGGAGGGGGTGGTGGGTGCAGTCGGTTGCATAATACCCAGTGGCAGACTGAATGCGTTTTTGTCCATGCCGCACTTTAGTTAGGTGTGCGATCTAATATAATATAAATAGGCATTCGTTTGTCGCGTTCGGCGAATTTCGTTTCACAGTACATACAATTCTTTATTCTTTATTCATCATTCGTATGGTAGTACACTACGCTTGAATTTGTCCTGTTTAGTTTTTACAATATTACCTATTGGACTGATAAAGCATTTGATAATACCCTAAAATCCATCTAAAACGAAACGAAAATTAGCAAGGTATAAGAGGTTCTCACGAATTCGGCTTCTTTCTAATTTAGACAAGCCGCCCCGGAACGAAAACAAAACGCAGTCCCTCCGAGCGCGGAGCGGCCGCATTCAAATAGACGCCTGAAAAGGGCGCGTCGTTTACTTCATTAAGAAGAAAAAGGACTGCGCAAAAGGGCTAAAGCGTTCGGACACTAGATGAATGACATAGGCCTCCCGGAGGCGACTGCAGCCGACTCGACTCGTTCCAAATTCGAATAGACTTGCACGCACACAGAGGCGGAGCGTTGCCGCCCGATACATTTTATCCGGTAGCCCCCCCCCCCCCCCCCCGCCTAACCCCTCCTCCGGTTCTCTGAGTCCCCTACGTCCACTCTGCTAGATATTAGTGAATAAAGTGAACGAACGGCCGACCGCCTCGCCACCGCCGCCGCCGCGCCGCACAGACTGGTATTTTCACCTAAAACGTGGCCAAAAATATTCGGGCTCTTTTTCTACACTGAGAGGGTATATATTAACTAAAAACCATATCTGTTAAGGTTTACAACAGATGGCATTTATTTTTACTGATAAATGAAAAACATTAAAAAATTCAAAAGACGTAAATGTTTATTTTCTTAAATATAACAGTATGTTAAAATAACTTTTAACATAAGTTAAAACACAGCGGAAGTATGGTTCTTTATTGAGCGTCGCGAATACAGAAGTGCATCGTTAACGAGCGCTAGGTTCAGACCGCTACTGGCGCGGCGGACTGAGACGGCCTTCGCTGATAGGAACTTTACCAAATAATGCCTACGTTATCTAACTGTTTTGAGACACAATCTTAGCTTGATGGATACATTTTGACAAATTTCATTTATGTCCACGTTTTAGGTGAGAATACCAGTCTGTGCGCCGTCCGCTCCGCACTGCCCGCCCAGTGGTTATCCGCCATATACACTATCGCTCTTTATTATCTGCCAGCTTTACTACCAGAGTGTCATTTTCTTTTTATTCCTTTGCGTTTATCTGGTACAGTTCCAGTGTACTTATTCTATGCTATTATAAATAAAATTTAGGTAGGCCTTCTTACGTCTTTCCGTTCAATAAATAGATTTGAAATTTTTATGCCAGCGAAGCTGCGGGCAAAAGCCAGCATAGCCGGGCAAAGTTAAAATCATCCGGGAACCGGGGAAAGGGTTGACCTTTCCCCGGTTCCCGCGTCGCTTCCCTGCGCTCGCCTGGTGAGTACGGTCAGAAACATAACAAAGTATACAGGCGTGTTCGAAATCAATAAATACTTGCATAATATTATTATTATTTTATACATTTATTCACTCATTTATTTTTATATAAATTTAACATTTTTACAAAATTAAAACCTCAAATTGATTTAAAAACAAATGCAGTTTCCACCACCGGCGGCGGGGCGAGCCCAGGCTACCGATGGTCGGGTCCCAAAGAGAGAAACCTCCGGACTATACCAAAGTATTCTGTGACTATACGACTATATGTCGAGCAGAGCTGCTTTCTGGAAGGTGGTCGTCGAGGCTCTTCGCTATGATCGATACGATCGTCGAGTCGACGGGACAATAAACAATGACGGCCTATCACATCATATATAGCTATATATATATAATCCGCCTAGCTAGCTAGTCGAATTGACCGTGTTTGTATCGCTATAGTATAGTAACAGGTATGTAAATTCGTTTTGTCGATGCGCCTCGCACTTTCCGCGCGCCCAATGAATTTTCCTCTGCCTACAGAAAGTGCACGGCGCTGCCGCCCGGTCAAGCCTCCCGCCCCTGCGTCCCTCTCCCCCTCCCCCCGCCCCCTACACACTCACACCTACACAACGACGAAAAACTACGCACAAACATCGGGCGGCGCCGGGCGCGGAGGCCCGAGCCGGCTGCAATTTACAGATTGAACTATAGCAAATTTTCTCTTAGCCGGCCAGAAAATACGCACACACTCACGCAGCGGTAGGCACGCACACATTCGCCCCCGCACACGTACGTGTTCCAATGAAATCCTCGGACGCGGAGCGAGTTTTATCTCAAAACGTAGGCACGCACACATGCACAGCGGACGATGTACCTACACTTTTACGCAGTGGCGGGGCAAGACCTAAATTTGATGTGGGCAAGATATATTTTGCGAGACCTTTTCTGTTGGCATGGATTTTATGGATTTTCACTGTTGAAATGGATTTCCGGTATACTGATCAAATAAAAAAAAATTGTGAGCATATCTTTCGTCGATGAAAGTAAACATAAACAAATTGCAATAATGCAGCCTTCACTGCCTCTTTCCTGCTCCCATCTTGTGTCTGATAAAGGCTTTAGTTTGACTTTGATTAAGTCTAAACATTTTTACTCGGGGTCTCTTTTAATAGATCTAGCTGAATATTTTTCATGAATCAAAACTGCATGAACTTTCGAGGCGCGAGGCCCCTCGGGCCGCGAGGCCGTGGGCGGTGGCCCACGTCGCCCACGCCTTGCGCCGCCTCTGCAGTTTTACATATCGGCACGTGAATGAATGTGCGCGTGTGTTCCTACGTACTCCGGTCGGCCATTTCGTGTCCTGCCGAGATTTATGCTCGCATGTACGCCGCTAGGGTCAGAAGGCTGCGCTTCGCTATCGCCTCTGTCCGCCCAGTCGAGGTACCGCGCCCCACCCCGCCGTCGCCGCCGCCGCCACTCTATTCCTGCAGGCTGCAAGCGGTCGCTTTCCAGACCAATGATCTTAAAATAGTAACCTTCAAAACACATTATAAAAATACCTGTTACAATTACAGAAGACCATCAACCACTAAATCTATTATTTTTATAATCTTATTCAATAAATACCCACACCTACTACTACCTTGACACAACAGCATTTTTAACACTATTCACTCATATTTTAACACATCGCCTATCCTTTCTTTCTTTTCTAATACCTACCTTTCACTTACATTATTGTCACCTTTGGGTTTTTAGTTAAGTACCTACAAGGTTAGGCTTAAAGTCAGCGGCACTGAAATGCCAGTGCCACATGCTGCGCCTACACCTTTTTTTCAATTCACAACATGTATATGGTATAAAGATTGTATGTTAAATTAATAAGGGAATTGAAAAATAAATAATTTTGAATTTGAATTTGAATCTTCTTGTTTCAGACTTGCAAGTATAGTCTTGGATCCTTCAAGAGAGTCGTGAATAGGCACCTGTCTGTGTATGTCCATGGGCGTCGTTAGACACCTTATGGGTGGCTCGGCGCCACATGTCGCGCTTTCTATAATATAAAAAAAGTTATACACCTTCTGTCAAAAAAGTACCGGGAATTGATAATTTAATTCTAATTTCAAATTCAATTCAAATAATTCTTTTTGTCGGTAAGTTGGCAGAACTATTTTCTATATTGGCACGGAGTTTGAGCCTCATCTGTCATTTAGTTTGTTTATAGTGCTCGATTTTGTTAGTTCATCTCAAGTGTGTTTTGCGATTTTTATAATGAACAAGCTGTGCCCGCGGCTCCGCCCGCTCTCATATTTCACTTCACTGCTAACCTCATAAGCCATTTAGCGTGATAGTAAGTAGCCTATAGTTGATGGGAAGAATCAAGCTATCCGTAGATTTTTTTTTATTAAGACAGACATACACTCAGACACTCAGACACTCTGACACTCAGACACTCAGACACTCAGACAGAAAGCAGACGTTGCATTTTATTATAGGTAAGGATAAAAATATCGAACAAAGAGTTTGTCTCAAATTTTGCATCGAAAATGGAATTTTGTATTCCGACTCGCTGAAAATGTTACAGAAAGCTTACGGTGAATAGATTTTATCAAAAACACGTGTACATAAGTAGTACAGTGCATTCAAAAGCGGTCGAGATGTACTGGAAGATTTGCCTCGCTCTGGTCGGCCATCGACATCTTCAACTGAGTTAATATAGCTAAAGTGAAGGAAATGGTGACTGAAAATCCTCATTCAAGTTTGAGAGATATAGCCGCTCAACTTTCTGTGTCTCACGAATCGATTCGTACTATTTTAAACGATCGCTTGGGCATGAAACACGTTGCCTCTCGAGATTTGAATTTTCTTCAAAAACTCAATCGCTTAAGGCCATCATTGTGGACGAATTTTTGGCCAAAAACTCGACAAATACCATCGAATATACCATATTCACCAGACATGGCTCCGGCCGACATTTTTCTGTTTCCAAAACTCAAATTGTGGTAATTTGAGGCACCCTTTTTCACTCTATAGAAGACATAAAAGAGAATTCGCGGTGAGAACTGAAGTCGATTCCGGAAAATGCATTTAAAAAATATTTTGTTAATTGGATTATTCGTTGACGTAAGTGTATTATTTCGGAAGGGGCCTACTTTGAAGGCGATAGCATAAATTTGGAAGAATAATTAATATTTTGTGTATTATTGAACTTTTCCCGGTACTTTCTTGACAGAGTAGTATATTATCCGGTGACGACCGGCGCCCATGGAAGATTGTGAGTGCCATGCCGGCTTCACAAGTGCCAGTTACTCGGGGCAGTGCGAGAAAGCGATACTCCAAAATTCAATCAAAATAATTTACAAACAATGGCAGCTCAAAATGCATTGCTCGCCTCCTAAAAAACAGTTCAGTAACTGCATCGAGCCTGCAGACAGAGGGTACCTAGGTAATACAATCGTTGGGGCATTATTTCAGAGCGAAGCCTACGGGGTGTGCGCAGGGTTGCCAGCTGTTGCCAACTGGCGGCCGTGGCCAGAAAAACGGAGTGTGAGAAGACCACCCGCCAGGTGGGACGACGACATCAAGTGCGTCGGCGGGAAGCAGTGGTTCCGTACCGCTGAAAGCCGGGAGCACTGGACGAAAATTGGAGAGGAGTATGCCCAGCAGTGTATACACGCAGCAATACACGCTGACTGCTGAACTTTTAAGATCAGGATTTTTTAATTACCGTGGCTGATATTATTAGAAATTTAACGGTTTTAAAAACAGGGTCGTCTCCGAGCTATGTGGCTCAACATTTCGGGCCAAACGCATTGGCCGTCTTCACGAGCGCTCTGCTTGGTGCGACGGTTGGCAAAGAACTGTCGGTGAGGGGCGGACAACTGACAGTTCTCTGCCAACCGTCGCACCTGGCAGAGATGGGCCATACTTTGGCCCGAAACGTCGAGCCACATAAGTAGCTCGAAGACAACCGTGAGTAATGCCGTTAAATTTTTTAATAATGTTTTAAGATCAGTTTGTTTTGCATATACTGTTGTTTATTTTCACCGTTAGTTTTTGTTTTGATATAGTTTTAGTTTTTTTTTGTTATAGTTCTTTTCTACTTTTTTTAAATTTAGTTAGTTTCTCTCATGGGTCCTGCCTGATTCGTGCCAACTCGTACACTGTCCACCTATCATGACCGGTTACTTTTCTTGTCTGTCACTTAATTTTCTCAATTATTTTTACCTACCCTTAAATCGGCAGCTAGCTTCACTTTAGATTTTTCGCAAATATGAGGGTAGCTCTTAATACTTCAATTCCAAGATCGACCTAGAGGTGACTGCATCGTTTTTCACCCCATCACCGGGGAAAAACATTGAACGGATATATTTTACGAGCTGACTGCAGCAGATAACCCAGTGCGTAATACTAGAATAGTCCTATCTGGATCAGCTAACGATTTCGGGAAGGAGCCCCGCCATCCATAAATACAGTCCACTCCGCCAACCACACAGCTCCGCTGTCGCATCACCAGGTCGGTTCCTTTTTTTATCCATCCCCAACACCTCGTCCTACAGTTCTACAACCAGTCCTACAACTGTCATAGTGTCGTTTTCATGGTCTAAGTAAATGAACTTAAATAATTTTTTTTATTTTAAAATGAAATTTCCGGGAATTAACCAAAGAAAATGTGCCAACCCTACGCGTGCGCCGGGTGGTTGGGCGGGAGGGTGAGAGGGTGGGGTCATCCTTGTTTATCTATTGCCGCATTTCTCTCATTCACTCGCTGCATTTTCCGATGCGCCCCCCCTCGACCTGCGACCGAAGAGGGCGGAGAGAGGGGGTGCCATCTCCATCTCCCACCTCCATACACCCCGGAGGCTCGATCGGAAGCTCATAACCGACACGACAGGTCTTATCGGAGCAGAGCTCGCCTAGGCGAGGCACGGCGCAGCACTTTCCCAAAATACTTCTATAACTCGCGTGCGACTTGAGCCGCTCGATCGAGCCGAACCTTACCTAAGATGAAATGAAGGGAAGCACTGACATGGCACCTAATTTACTAAGGTGTTATGAACTGACATCACGGATGTTGTAGGTGGTGTAGCCAACCGTGTCGGTTTAGTGTTGAACAACTTTTTTTTTTGTTGAACCAACTTTTTCATTGAGTCGTGCAGAGTCGTGCAGAGTCGTTACGACGACTCAACAGATTCGTTGGATAAGAATTGGTCATCTGCTCGAGCCCTAATCTGACAGCAAAATATTGAGTGTATATAGAGCCCGTTGTAAAAGTAAGAAATAGTTAGCGTACCAGCTAAGCTACCTAGTAAACACCAATCGAAGAGTAGGCGGGAACGCGATGGTGCTGAGCGCTATTTGCAGGGTAGTCCATTTATCGTTATTAACGCTATCTTCAGCGGTTTGTTTGATGGATGCGTCTTATCGACGACGGGGCTCGGGGTTCACGGGATCGACATTACGTATCTGGTATTCGATCATTGCTGAAAATTGCTGCAAAGGTAAAACGGCATCAAGCGGAACTGCACGGCAGCAGCGGCGCGGGACAGACTTGGAAAATGTTTATGTTCTAAATTACTTTCTGAATTTCTATCCTTAAGAATACTCAAAATGTGTAAAGACCGGCCGACCGACGAAACGGTAGGGAGTCCGACTCGCACTTGTTCTTCCTAATATTTTTTATTGTTTACTAGCATTTGCCCGCGGCTTTGCTCGCGTGAAAATCGTAGTTAAAAAGAGTAAAGTAAGAAAGGCCGAGTTGCGTTTCTGCGTTACCTTTATGAATAAATAACTGAATTTTTTTTGTCTATCCTGTATCACGTATAGTTAAATGTGTTTGTTCTAAGTTTCATAGAATTCGAATGATCGGTTTAAGAGTTATGGAGGAACACATACATACATACATACATGCAGAAAATATTTATAAAAATCGTCAATTTTGTTTTAGTATCATACATAGACTCTACAGACGCAGTATCTCATAAAACAAAGTCACTTACTCCATGACCATCCCTTACTATACTATACTTACATCCCTTATTATAAGTATTGATATTGATTGATATTTGAAGATCGCAGGACTATAAATTAAATGTTATGTAGGCCTGTAATTCCTGTAATAACGTGTTTCCCCTGATGTTTTGTATATTGTACTGTTGGTTTACTTATAAGTAAATACATTACATTACGCATACTGATTCATACACGAGTGCAAAAGCTCATGAGCAAAATTAAAAATTGGCTATGAATTGGCTAATAGGCTCGCGCTGCGCTTATCCCCCGCCCATCAGAGTCGACGTGCGAAAATGTCGCATAGCAGAATTGGCTATTCGAGTAGATATGCCGTGGGTAGGTTTTATCTAGCGTATTGTAGAAATAATAGATAGCAGCGTGGGCATCATTTAGCGTGTCGGTGCGAAAATTTCGCCTTTCAAATATTCACCGGTTTTTCAAAACGCGAGGGGGCGTGCGGTCGCAAAAACGTTGGGAAAACTGAGTTGCGATATACGTTAGGTAGGCTTCTACGTCTGATGCCGGTGCGTTCGCGAACCGGCGGGCGGTGGGAGGTGAGGGGCAGACGGGCTGGACCGTGGAGGCAGCACCGCCGGGCTGGTGTACACGGTGCCCCGAATCGATCGTATAATATTATCACCACACGATTCCTTGGCTCATAATAAGCTTCAATTTTTTTATTGTTGCAGCTTATCCGGGCGTACTTGCTTTATGTGCAGTTTCACGTTTTTCAGGATTTTATGTGGTTAGGTAATTAAAGTTCCAAAAGCGATCTGTCGTGCAGTAATGATAATATTTTTTTTTCAGTAATGATAATATATCATTTAGAATACAAGTAATAAATTGGATAACCTAAAAATATGTGATTTCCATTATGATGTGGTAATTGAGAAAAAATAAAAAATTAATGGACGACAGAGATCTCTTAGCATATAGGTACTTTGCCGCATAAAATCTTGTTAAACTTGGAAACTTTAAATGGGATACAAAATTGTGTTTTTATAGCTTATAAGCTACTACCTGTGCCCGAGGCTCCGCTCACGGTAAATTGTATTGTTTTATTTATTGATCATTCATATGGCAGTTACACTGCACTCGAATTTGTAACAATTATTTCTATCCGATTCGATTACACCCACGAAGAAGAACTGACAAGAAACTTCGCAGAGTAGATTTTATACATAATTATTATTACAAGAATTTTAGTGACTAGCCACATAATAACATCGCTTACAGTCTATCGAAAACACAGTTTGAAAGCAATATTAACAATTTTGCTGTGAGTTACGACTACAAAGACTTATTTAATAGTAAGTATTTATTTAATATCACGTGTAATCGAAAGTAAACTGCGTTCACATCCGAGTCCACTTCTTCGCTATGAATAATGGAGTGATGCCATAACCTGGCGGACACATGTCGCGTTATACAGGCAAAAACTTCAAGGGGATAGGTTAAGCCGTTCTTGAGTTATAGGCGAACGTACCTACATATATACACACGTTTGATCTTATAATATTTAGGAAGGGAAGGGAAGATATTATATCCCCGTGTATGTCATAAAAGGCGACTAAGGGATATGACTCCCTTCTTATATTACTAGGTGGTAGGGTTTACCACCGCACCGAATGAAAGGTCGGTCGAAACGGCGATGTAAATAGTTTATGTTTTCCGTCCAGTTCAGTGTAGCCGACACGACCGAAGGGAAGCGCTGACGTGGCACCAAGTTCACCCGGTGTTATGGGCTGACATCACGGATGTTTTAGGTGATGTAGCCAACCGTGTCAGTTTCCTTTAAAAAAAAAAATTGTTGTCTGTAAAGGCGGTTTACGGACGATAGTTTTACGTGATGACGTGGAATAATCGTAGTACATAGAACAAAAATCAGTAATTTCTATTTCCAGTAGAACGATTAATCAATCATCTTGTGACTGACCATCAAAAAACTTCTGTTGTCTGATCTTGACAGTTTTACTTCTTAAGACGTTTCCATGCTAACTTTGACTATACCGATTGTGCCTCTCTATCGCTTGTTACGCGCTCTCGCTTGCACACACAGGCTCAGATGGAACGTGACACTTTTTCGTGTGTGCAGCCGGTGTTCATCAATTTATAAGACGTGACGTCATCACGTCAAAAAAAGAAATCCACATTGGAAGAAAATTATGCAGCCAATCTGGGGCACCCTGTATAGACTGTGTAGGCAGACTGGCCGCTGATTATTTCAAAATGCATGCGATGTCGAAGTTCTGTCAGGATGGTTGAAAGAGAGCCGACGTGAGGCGGCGGAGGGGGAGGGGGTTGGGGCTTTTATTTCCGAACTTCCGAAATACCTATCTTGCAGTATTTTTTTTTTAAATCACACTCCGGGCGAGGGTAAGCGCTTTTCACTAGACTCCGCGGACTGTGCATTAGTTATGTGCTGCGGGGGGCGGATCGACTAGCTTACCTATAGGATATTTCATTGTTGAATAGTTATGCAGGCGGATAAAATACGGTTAATTTGATGATCTTTCTTTCAGTGCGGTGTTGTCAACCCGGGTCGGTTAAACTCTACCACCTAGTAAGGTAAGAAGGGAAAGGACCTAAAGTTTTACGTGGAATCCGAACCACGGTCAACTTCCAACGAGTGAACGGTTATTCGTCCAGCTCTGGCAGGCAGATAGACATGGTGACTACAACAACATTTAAATGTATAACAAGATCCCTGATGCTATTAAAGCTCTGCCATTAGGTATATTTAAGAGAAAAATCTAGAATATTTTGACAGACAATGTAATGTATAATTTAAATTAATATTTTGACGAAAAATGTAATTGGTTTGATAAAAACTGACGGCATAGGAATACATTCTGTATGTTAATTTATATGTCTAAATGTTTATTATTGTCACACTCTATATTCATAGAAATGAGATGTTGATTATGTAATCATCCAATTTGACGATTTCGATAGCATTGGGTCCATATGGATCCCAAAAAAATGCTCAATGAAATAAAAATGATTGACTTTGACTTTGACTTTGCTCTGACCAGGTGTGCTTATGATCGCGAACTACAGTCGACCGATCGCACCACTGAGCTACCGAGGCTGACAAGAATCGGCATTATAATCTTAAAAATCTATCTGTTACTGTTGCCTGAACGAACTCACTGAAACATTTGTGAATTTAAGGTGACGTGAGACTGCGTCTGACTCGAATTTCAAGAAGTTTACCACCAATACCTATTACTCGCCTGACAGATTCAGTTTTAAATTAAGTAATACTTGATCTATTAGCGCTTTGAAAACACAAATTGATTAACTTCGCTAGATAGAAAAAAAATCATGAACATGCCTTTGAATTTAGTTATAAAAACATATTTATGGCAACGTGACCAAATCAAGGCTTTGGAAAAAAATGTATTTTATTTGTTGAATATTTATATCTAAATCCGTAGCTTTTTACTTTTTTTTTCTTGGTTTCGATCTGCAGTTTTGGAATAAAAAAATAAAAACCTAGTGTTTGATTGATTGTGTTGCATCCTACTCCAAACAGCGAAAGCGGCGCCTTGAAAGAGGAGTACCGGTGAATACGGGTTAACAGGGCCTTAAATCGTTCGAAATTTGTAAAATGCAGGTTACGTCATGCTCGGTGGTTAAATATTGTATCATGATGGCACTTTAATGCCGGAAGCGTTTAATTAAATCTCTATTGCTTCAAACGACATTTCCAAAGAAGTAAAAAAAAAACAAACAATTATATGCGGTGTGCTTTTATACCTTGAATCTGAATGTTGTGATGCCGCACGGTAGTATCTAACTAAACTTTAAGCTATTGAGATGCGCGTGAGTGTCTGGACTCACCATTAATTACAAGTGTTGGTCACGTGGTGTTGAGAGTGCGCCCGCGGCCACGTCGCGTCGTCTGATCGTTCTGTAACAATTGAGAGAGACATTTGTTAGAATCAAGCGTGAATAGCTATTTTTAATTATTTTTAAAATACATATTGAAAAAAGAAAAAATACCTTGTATTAATAGTGAATAATTAGAATAACAGAAGCAGAGATGATGTTAAAGTATCTGGATCTACAGCACGAGGTTACCAAAATGTGGCCCGTCGACTCGACGATCGTTGTGACCATCTTCGTTTCGGCGCATGGGTTGATAGCGAAAAGCCTCGACGACCACCTTAAGAAGCTCTCGCTGAGTGGTTGGGTCAAGGGCCAGATCCAGAAGGCAGCCCTGCTCGACACTGCACGCATCGTCCGGAGGTTTCTCTCTTTAGGACCCGACCATCGGTAGCCAGGGTTATAAATAAATGCATATAATAATACAGAGAGCAAAACCGTTCTTTTAGTTTTTTAAGTGGGTAATCTTTTTTTCTTTATGTCCAGGTAAAATAAACATAAACAATATTACACTTTATGCCACTTAATTTGTGGCAAGAGCGCACTTTTTTCCTTAGCAATTGCTTCTAGTCAACACATGCGGCTCGCGGCGTCGTCGAGTGGCTATATGTAAATAAGTAGTTCTTTTTTTCCGTCCAGTTCAATGTAGTCGGCAAAACCAAAGGAAAGCACTGACATGGCACCTAGATCACACAAAGTGTTAAGGGCTGACGTCACGGATGTCGAAGGTGATGTAGCCAACAGTGTCAGTTTCCATATAAAAATAAACGCTCTTCCACAAGCGACCCACCAAAGCATCCAAAGTTACAATCAGCAAACGGATCTGCCAATAACATCTTTAAAAAAAAAACTTAACGCAGAAGGACTGTCGATAAAAACGGGTCCCTTGTCTCAAAGCTCCGTGCGGCCACGGCGACAGCCCACACCATAGCACGCGCCTAAGATATTTTTTTTTTCAACCCCTATACCAATTTTTTATGGCCGGATATATTATCTTGTCACTAACAAGATATCTTTGCGAGTTAACTAATCTACACTAACATTATTATTAGTATAAAGAGGTAAAGTTTGTAAGTTTGGATGTAGAAGGTATTCTCCGAAAATAACTACTCATCCGATTTCAAACATTCTTTGACCAATAATTTAGAATGAACCTTCAGGATGGACACAGGCCATGCGAGCGAACCCGCAAAGCCACAGATTACTTAATAGTTACTTAGTAACAGATAAATCACTCCATAGAAAAAGTTCCGCAATGCTAGTACGGCGTAATTTTTAACCATAGAGATAGATAGGCGTTGTTCTTTTATACTAAGAATGCACATCAATGAATATGCAGATATACATATTACTCTGAAATATTAATTTAATGCAATTTCTACTTTTTTTATCGATGGTTTCTTCCAAATCAAACCAAAGAAGCTAGAAGGCCGTGATTGACAGACAGACGGAAAGTCGGACAGACGATCTGACATGTTAGCAAGTCTAATAATAAGGTACTTGGTTGTTTTTAGGGTTCCTTATCCGTCGTACGGGACCCTATTACTAAGCCTACGCCGTCTGTCTGTCTGTCCGAGGGCTGTATCTCTCGAACCATAATAAATAACCCTGTTGAAATTTTCACAAAATATGTGTTATTTATTATAGCCGATATAACAACAAATAAGAAACAGTAAATAATTCACGGGGTCCCCATACAAGCAACTAAAAAGTGTATACTATCTACCGAAAATAGTATGAAGCATTTTAACTAACCCAAGATGGCCTGAGTGGCGCTGACCATGACATGGCGATACGGAACCCTCGGTGCGCGTGTTCGACTCGCACTTGGCCGGTTTTTTTTAGGTTTCCCTGTACGGAGGCCTACATTTATATATCTGTCTTACCTGTTCGTCCGTCCGTCCGATGACTGTATCTTTGGAATCGTAATAGGTAGCCGGTTCAAATTTTCACAGAATGTGTTTTATTATGGCGGATACAACAACAAATGATAAAACATTGGAAAAGTTAAAAATTAAGAGGGACCCGTAAGTAACGTGTGTTTTCAAAGTTTTTTTTTGTGGTGCGGAAACCTCGGTTCATGAGTCCGCTAACACACTGCTACCACCTATGAGCAGGCTGCAGTAGTGGTGTGAGTGTTGATGGAGGGCAGGGGGGGGGGGGGACCAGGTGCCAACCCCACCACTCACCAACCTCACCCTCTTCACACAAATACAAAATAACAACATTTTATTGGTTTCATTGAGAAGTTTTTGCGCAAAGTTTCTTAATTGAGAAGAGATCCGCTAAGTACCGGAAGATATTTGTGATTTCCTTACAAATCGATCGGCCATTGAGTGTTGCCCATATTGTACTCAGTTGTTGCCCGGGAGGGAGCGGTAGGGTCGCGGGGTATGGCACCTACTCAACAAAGCACAGCCGATATAACACACTCCAACAGAAGTGGCAGATGATCAGGTTTTTTTTTTATCTTATGACGACTTGAGTGAGATATACAAATGGGCAGCTTGCAGTGTATTTTTTTTATATAAAAACAGGCATGGGTGGCTGTGCCGAGGGACAAATGGTACAGTCAACAGAGCCAAAATAACATTTCCTCTCAAAATCACGCTCAGTGAGGCGCCATGCCAGCAGATTTGCGAACTGTTGATGGGCTTCATTTCAGCCTCGGTAGCTGAGTGGTGCGGTCGGTCGACTGTCGTCGGTCGTGATCATAAGCACGCCTGGGCGCGGTCAGTACTTGGATGGGTGATCGCTTGATCGTTGGAGGCTGATCGTGGTTCGGATTGCACGTAAAACTGTAGGTCCCTTCCCTTCTTACCTGGTAGGATTTAGCCTAATGAAAGGTCGGTTGAGACGGCTGTGTTCGTGTTTTCCGTTTAGTTCAGTGTAGCCGGCACGACCGGGAAGCACTGACCTGACATCTAGTTCCAGAAAGTGTGGGCTGACATCTAGGATGATGATGTAGGTGATGAAGCCAAACGTGTCAGTTTTCTTAAAAAAAAAACTAAAACAGGCTGTCTAGTCTAGCCTGTTAATACGACGCTTGAAGACACCCAGGTTAAAAGTATTCGGGAAACACTCGCTGGAAGACATTTCCACACCCTAGCGGTGCGATAAATATCAAATTTTTTTGTGATAGAAGAATGTTTAACAGGACAACATATTCAACAATATATCAAGGATATGTGCGTATATGTGTCCACTCCATTCTATAAATGTTGCATTATTCTCTGGTAAGCATCTTGCGCCGAACAAATTTGTTTCGACTCGTGCCGAATGCTGAAGATTCGGGATTAATAGGATTAATAGGCGAAATAGGCACTAATAATTTTGTTTAGTTATATTTATGACTTCTCCACTCCATCTGCTCTAGCACTTCCTTTACTACTTCCTATACTAAATCATAAGATAAGATTCATATTCATTATTTTTCCTATTTCAAATGTGATTCTAATGACAATATCTATAGATTTAAAATGTTATCCTTATTAAAGTAGATAAATTTTATATTGCATAAAACAGCTTCGCTTCGCATGTTTAGGATTTTACCTTTTTGCTCACAGCTCAGGCCGCCGATAACGCAGCGTTATGGTTTAAACGCTAAAATCATCTTGAGAAGTAACAGAATGTAACAATGAAACCAACATGTAAATCGATAAAGTGGTTCTAGAGTTGGATATTCATATATTGACGCACGTTACACGGCCGTAGAAACTTCGCTTTATTTATTAGGATCTATCTTCTCCGTTCAAGCATCTTAAAAAGCTATTCTCGTCGCTTAATACACTAAACGGTTTTGCTCATTTAAAAGTCACATTTGCTCTAATTTGTGAACTGAACTAGAAACAAGAAGCCATTCGAAAATAAATTCACACAATTACTTTTCTTCCAACCAAATCTGTCCATTTATATCAATGGGGCCAAATCTGACAAGCGATTCCCGTCCGATGCGGGTGCACCCGACTTTCGACCGAATAATGCTAAAGAAATACTTCTCGACCCACAATAGTAAGGACCGGAATTAGATCACTTTAGTTTAATTGCCACTATATTTGACAATGCCCTCATCCTTACCACAACGAGGGCTCGCGAAAGAAGCCCGCATGTGGTTTTGTAGTGTATTGGGCCAGTGTTGCCCAAACTATTTATAGTGAGAGGCGATGCTCGGGTCAGCAAAAACCACAAAGGTATGTGCAAATAAAAAAGGAAAAGATATTTTGCACTATTTACGAAATAGTATTTAGAAATAGCTGGATCGATAGTTATAACAAATTATTGTGATGATTTGAATAGTCTACATATTTATGTAATTTATTTGACAAAATCATTTGACCATTTTTATTTCCTGTATTAATTTTTATCTTTCTATTTAATTTTATCTTTATTATTTACAATATTTGACAAATATTTTATTATTAGAATTAAGATTTTTTTTTTACAATTTTAGACTTTGACTTTATTCTAACTGTTAAAATATCGTATAATTTTTCAACGTGCGGTATTTTGTGATTTAAATCAATTATAAAATACTCAATTTATTTTAAAAACTACAAATATAAACTAAAACTACCTAAATTAACTATACTAACTATACTAACTGTATATACTATTCTAACTGTTATAGTTATTGAATTCCTATTCTGAAAATTAATTTAAATTTTTTTTTTTATTGTTATTTAAATTATGATAACAAACTTGATCACCGAAGTTGTGTTATCTTATCTGGTTTAGTTGATTGACCATGGTCTATTTCTTGTTTGGACCATAAAATTGAACCGTAGAACTATACACATTTTTAAGTATTTTATTGTATTGTATATTTTGACGAACCTAAGTGTAACTTGTTACCTAACGAGAATAAATTGAATTGAATTGGAATTGCTATGTCTATTTTTGTGTACATTTTATCACCAAACTAAATACTAGAAGAGGCAAATACAATACAAATATATTAAAATTATAATATAACAATTTGAAAATGCATACTTTAAAACAAACTAGGTCTCAAAAAGCTAAACGAAAATCCTAAGTCTTACAGTTCTTACGGAAAAACGAATGGTACGGAACTCCACGCAAGTTCGACTCACACTTGAACGTTTTTTTTCTTGATTTCCCTGAAAACAATTATCAACTGTATGAATCGATCAGGTTCACCCTAAATATGTTTTAGCAGCTTCATTCTTCATATAAAAGTATGAAAATCACTGGTGTAGTGTGAAGGACACCCCGCCGCCGCCGCCGCGCCGGGCCCCCCGCGGTGCCAATACTATGTATGACGCTTAACAAATTACTCGGACTCTGCCGATTGTCGTAAATCAAGATTCACTGTTGCTGTCCTTGCTACGCTTGGGTCAGACGGACCAGTTGGGTCGAATAACGATCACGCAGACGAAACGGCGCCATGTTCGACTGTAATCTAAAATGCTTGTGAAAAGGGATAAAAGTTGGAGTTCCCACGTTAGCTTCCAATTCAATCAGCAATGTATGATTCTGAAATGAAATGAAAATATACTTTATTGTAGACCACATTATATATAAAAGGGCCGCAAAAGGCTAGTTTAATGCATTGCGGCATTCTTTAAGGACTAACCTTTGGTATGTGGAAAACACGTATGGGGGGACAATGGAGTACTCAAGAGTGGACAGTAGTATGAAATATAAATAAACAACTTACATAGACAAATTGTACAAAGGTAGGTATATATACCTATATGCATCCTATATGCATTTTGTCAGCCTCGATAGCTCAGTGGTGCAGACAGTCAACTGTCGCTATTGAATGTTAAGCAACGCTGGGTGCGGTCAGTACTTGGATGGGTGACCGCTGACCGTTGGAGGCTGACCGAGGTTCGGATTCCTCGTAAAACTGTAGGTCCCTTCCCTCCTAATCTTACTTGGTGGTAGGGTTTAACCCGCCCGGGTTGGTACCACCGCACTGAATGAAACGTCGGTCAAAACGGCTATGTAAATAGTTTGCGTTTTCCGACCAGTTCAGTGTAGCCGGCACGATCAAAGGGGGAAGCACTGACATGGCACCTAGTTCACCCGGTGTTATGGGCTGACATCACGGACGTTGTAGGTGATGTAGCCAACCGTGTCAGTTTCCATAAAAAAAAAACAAAATATGCATATAAGGAAGGATGCATCCTTACTTAAACATAATTTCATGTACCTATACAATAAGAAAAATAAGTATACAATACCTGTATCATACATATCATATACCTATATCAACTCTTATATACTATACATACATACATACTTTACATATATTTTAACTGGATTTAAGATGCAAGGGAATTGATGAGATGAGTTTATATTGATTTTACCTACCTACTCATTGTCATGTGGTATCAAAAATCGTTTGTGGATTCTTTGAACATGTCCACATGCATGTATGTGGATGGATAGTAGTGGAACGTCGTATCTGCTCAGAAAGCTGATTCCACATGCGAGCTGAAATGACTGTACTTGTACGGATTCTGTACCCTAATCACGAGGTTTAATCTACTACGCTACGCTACGCTACGCCGTGTTCTCCGCATCATTTTGTATGGAGAAACGGAGCAGCGCCTCTAGTGATAGATTTGCGAACTTCGTTTCTCCATACAAAATGATGCGGAGGACACGGCCGCGGCGGCGTAACATAGTAGGTTAAATCTCGTGATTAGGGTACTGTTACCGCTGAATATGTTTTCGTTTTCGAAGGCACGCCCGGGAAGAGAACGACGTAAGCGCCAACACGGCGCGGCGGCGGGCGTAGCGTAGCGTAACGTAGCGTAGTAGGTTAAATCTCGTGATTAGGGTACTGTTACCGCTGAATATGTTTTCGTTTTCGAAGGCACGCGCGGGAAGAGAACGACGTAAGCGCCAACACGGCGCGGCGGCGGGCGTAGCGTAGCGTAGTAGGTTAAATCTCGTGATTAGGGTACTGTTACCGCTGAATATGTTTTCGTTTTCGAAGGCACGCGCGGGAAGAGAACGACGTAAGCGCCAACACGGCGCGGAGGCGGGCGTAGCGTAGCGTAACGTAGCGTAGTAGGTTAAATCTCGTGATTAGGGTACTGTTTCCGCTGATAAATACATATGTTTTCGTTTACGAAGGCACGCGCGGGAAGTGATATAGAACGACGTAAGCGCTACAGCGGGCGTGCGTGGCGAGTTAGACATTTTTGCGTTTCGTTTATGAACTTCACGGAACCGCGTCAAGCAACCGTGCCCTCGTAAATAGGAAAACATTTCTACAACTTGTATAATTTGAATGTGAAACTATTTTTAAGTCCTACTTTAAGGTTTAAAACCATGTCACTTGCTTGTGAATGCAGTCTTTCTTATGCATCGACGATACTAAATAAAAAATATATATACATTTTCTATTTACACAAATTCCTTTTATAATATGTAAAGAACAAGTTTTATCTTATCACATCGTAGCTGCGGTTCTAACGTACCTTCAAACCTCAAATTTCACCAGCATATTCCATAACACACAATTATTCGAATTCAAAAGTATTCCAATGTCATATCATTATTCAATTTGGATCGTAAAAGGCACGCGCCCGCGTTCTTAATTCAAACGTAGAGGATCACAACATTGCGCCGCCCATCTGCGATGGTATAGTGTGTCATTATCTGTGTCAGATCGCGACCGCGGCCCGCCTCCTTCCGTTGTTGGCACTTGCGTTGCGCTTGCGCAAGCAAGACGGCGAGTGTCGCCGGATGTGACGTCAGAAGGTCGTCTGCTCACTGCTTAACATAAGGACGCGAGCACACGATTCTCAGTACCGGACGAAATCCATTCAAGCTATTTAATTTTTCCTAAATGTTTCTCCATTCGATTATTTTAGTCGGTACTAGTTATTTCCCGCGGCTTCACTTTGCGTGTTTAGGGTTTTAACTTTTTGCTCACAGCTCAGGCCGCTGATGATGTAGCGTTATGGTTTGAAAACTAAAACCATCTTGAGATGTGACAGAATGTAACAGTGAAATCTCTATATAAATCAATAAAGTGGTTCTAGAGTTATAAGGATATTCATATATTGACGTACGTTACATGGTCAGTCGCCGGTCGCCCGTAGAAACTTTGCTTTATTTATTACTATTTTAATTATTTTATTTAAGAGACATTTATTTATGACAAAATAAAAGTGAAATTTCGGCGTCCTGCGGCAACTGAGCAATCGAGCGCAGTGCGCGCGTTTATATGGTGAATTTTGTAGTTTTTATTTTTTTTGAAATTATTAGGATGTTTTTTTTTCAAATAATGCTGCTTTAGTGTCTAGAAAATTAAATTCCCTATACAATGACGTAAATTTTATTAAAAAATAATTATCCAGTATGGAGCTAGCTCGACATAAGGAATTCAAATAGAGTCACATTCAGAAATGTTTTTCACCATGAAAAAATACTGTAAATTTAAAAAGCCTGCTTCAGTGTTTAGTACATATTATCTAGTTAAATTTTTTTTTCCATATTTTATACTTCATAGAACAAAATTTTTGTTTGAAGTTTTAAAAAATATAACAATTTTCGTTTAATGTCCTATAGATTCCTCTTAAGTTTTCCTAATAAAATAAATTAAAACAAACTCCTCGATATAATAATGTTTACGATACACGCATTAGATTTACAATTCCGCGAACGAAATATATCCGGAGCATTCGCACGTCTGAGAGGGCCCGCGCAATCGGATTGCCCGGCCAAAGTCTCCCCCGCCCCGTCGCGCCGCCTCCACCGCCGCGCTCCAGGAAATGACGTAAGAAGGTCGTTTGTCTTGTCTTGAACGATTCACGCACACATACGCACTCTATACAGTTGCGTTGTCTTGTAGTGTGCATTTATGAATGAACGTAAGCGGGACGTAGTAGCCGGCTTAGCAGGTCGTTTATGGATGTTTATAAACATTGTCTGATTGGGCCGTAGATCCGTGTATGATTTGATTTGACACAATGAGGCGCTGAGCAGACGAGACGACGCGACGACGTTCTTTTTGAGTGATCTAGAAATGTATTACTTGACATCCTTATTTGGTAGTACAGTTCCCGGCAGAAAATAATGCGCGTCGAGCTTTAGAAAGACACAATCGGGTTGTAGAGCGTCGTCCCTGTCGCACAGAGACGTGCGAGAGAGAGACGTTCGTGTCGACTTAGTAGTTCTTTTTACGCGGCGCATGCTTTGCTTCATATAATTTAGTGTTGTTCATTTTCGCATGCAAAAAGTATGTTAAAGAAAGAACGAAAGAGAAAGAAAGAAAAACGTTTATTCAGCTAAAAATATAGCTATAAAATAACAACAGTGCTAACAAGTTTCTTTTAAGCCTGAATGTACAAGTATGTATGTAAATATGTTTAGACTCAAGGCTTTTGATACTTCGCTACTTACATTTCAGAACATAAGTACCTTCTTGACTTTCGAACATTCAAAGGTTCACTGGAATAAATCTCTCTTAGGGATAAGTCCGCCTTTGCCCCTCATGTAAACTAACAAATGTTGAATCAGTTCCAAGTATATAAATACACATTAATAATTCTTACTTATACTTATAAACGAATGATAATTTCGACAAAGCTTTCGTTTGTCGTTATAGAGTTCAACGAAAGACAGGTTTTTTTTTTATTGAAACTGACATGCTTGGCTACTTCACCTACAACATCCGTGATGTCAGCCCACAACACCGGGTGAACTTGGTGCCACGTCAGTGCTTCCCTTCGGTCGTGCCGGCTACACTGAACTGGACGGAAAACACAAACTATTTACATAGCCGTTTCGACCGACCTTTCATTCAGTGCGGTGGTACCAACCCGGGCGGGTTAAACCCTACCACCCAGTAATATAAGAAGGGAGTCATATCCCTTAGTCGCCTTTTACGACATACACGGGGAGAGATGCAGTGGGGCTATTCTTTTGAAAGTACCGGCCCCACACGGTACTAAATAAAGGTGATAAAATAAAAAAGTTAAGAGCATGCCGGACTTAGGCATAATATAATAATAATGTACTGTGACTTAATTCTACAAATTTTCTGCATAATATATCAATTTTAATATTAATACATTTAATAAATGTATTTTTAAGTAATTTGATAAAATTGTTCGTACAGAGACTTGTTGAATTTTCTACTGAAATTGTTCCTATCTTTAGTAGAATGTTTAACCCTAAGTATGACGAACTGTTTTGAAGCAATCATTTATTAGGTTAGTTAGTATGGGCATAGGATGGTGCCTGAGGCGCATAGAATGATCATTTCCACTTGGAAAGTGATAATTTGCATTTCTAATAATCATACATTACTTATAATTTTAATTTTTTTTTTTTAATCTGAATTTTACTCTGAAGCTCTCGATTGAGATGTTATGTCGGCATATAGTCAGTAACACAATCGTACCTATCCCTCTTAACAATTCGCGTCTAATTTCGGCTACCACCCAGCTTAGTAAAAAGTATAACTTTTAATACAAAGACACAATTTTCGCCACCGCCGCGCGCTCCCTTCCCCTCCGAAGCGTCCCGGTGGCGTGGAGTGTGCACGGAGGGGTCGCGACTCGAACCCGGGGCCCTGGGGCAGGTGTGCCCGGCAGATGTCTTCGAATAATTCGAGTAGGGCGCGCCATAAGGCACACATCGCGAGTTTGATGACCGCTCACCTTAATTGTGGTGTGGAGCATTATGACTGCGACCGCCCCGCCGCGCCGCCGCCGCCGCCGCCGCCGCGCGCCGCGCCGAGGCTGGGCGCACGCGCGTTCCAATTTGACGCTTGATTACAGACGCCGTGTCTGCTGTTCCAATTTTGAATTTAAACGGCTATAGACGATTTTAGTTTAAAATGTAATTGTTCTTACGAATGTCATTACGTGTATATATTTTGAGGGTTAAGGCGTAACGTAATATTTAAATTTAGAATTTAAATTTGAAGTAGATTAATAGGCGTTCTCTTCCAACCCCCAAATGTTGGTTCGAAGAGAACGAACATCAAGGAAGTGAGTAACTCTGTGATTTCTTTCTGCGGATACCTACAATTTGAAATAAAGAAAGTTATAATATTGCAATGATTTAACGGTAAAATTTGATTTTAATTTTTGTTTAAGCCATTGGAAATATAGAATATAGATTTGATAATAAAATACACATTAAAATAAGAACTTAAATCTAAAAATAAAAACAATATAAACGTAGCCTGCTTTTTCCTAAACCCTATCCCTAACCTAATATAACCTATAAACTAGCCAGGAGGCTGTATCATAGGTAGAATAATTTAAGTAGTTTTGCCAAAACACCGAAATATGAACGAGCGAGATCGTTTCTCCTGTAAATGCCAATGATTTGATCTGCGTTGTTACCTGCCTATAGATATTGTGTGCTGTGTATGTGGAGTCAGGAAGTTATGCTTCGAAAGTTGCTCAAAAATAACAGTACGCTCAAAAAAAAAACACTGACCAAAAGGAACAATGAATAACGGTAAAGGTAGCCGCCTCTAACTAAGCGTGAGTTGCAGATACCACAGAACAAAAATTATGATAGAATGGGAATATAATGAGATAGACCTTTAGAATGGACGTATGTGTGTATAATATATTCTTTATTGAACACCAATATTCGTATGAATTAGGTACAACAGGCGAGCTTAATGCAGTGAGGCATTCTATTCTAACTAACCTTAAGGATGTGGGAGAAGTACATGCAGGCAAAATAGAATATTTTGTCGCAATGTTTGGTTTTTATTTAAACTGAAAGACACGGTTGGCTACATCACCTACTACATTCGTGATGTTAGCCCATTAAACCTTGGTCACAGATTACTTAATAGTTACTTCGTAACAGATAAATCACTCCATAGAAAAAGTTCCATACCTTCGACGTTAATAGCCTACTGTTTCACGTCGCCAATCGCTGCGTGCGAAAATGTACCTAAACGATCAAGTGTAAAGTGATTATTGCTTTGCAGCTGCGCGCAGTTGCGTGGGCGAGCGTGTAGGTATGCTTCGCGCGGCTGACGAATTTCCACTGAATAAGACCGCCGCCGGCGCCGGCGGCGGCGCGGCGGCCCGCTGGGCGGTAGGTAGTTAGCGCGCGCAAGTACATAGAATGCGTGAGGCCTGCCTTGGTGAACTAGGTGCCATGTCAGTGCTTTAACTGGACGAAAAACGCGAAATATTTATGTTCGAAAATTAGAATGGACTGTATTAAAAATGTGATATTTGGCACAAATAAGCAAACAGGAAAGGGCTACATTGCTGTGGAGTCGGAGGTGCTTACTGGCGCCCTGGGACGCCGTTACCTGGGTCCTTCCGCCGGTTAGGGGCCCCGCCGCCGTGGAGATCGCCAAGGTAGACACCTTATAGGGCACCAGTGAAGGAAGACTTTGCGCAGGAAGAATTTTGATGATTAAGAATTATCGAGAAGCTTGTGTACGCACGGTATTATAACGAGAACCGAGAGAATGAAGGTAGATGACAATGATGATGCGAAAAAAGTAAAAATTAAAAATATTTTAAATTGGAGATTATTTTCATTCTACCCACAGGGTACACTGGATAGTTTTAAGGCTACACATACGAAAACTGAACAATTTACATAACCCTACATTATAATGGACATACTTTATTTAGTAGGCTTAGTAATTCGAGGAGTATGGCATGGCGGATTTGAGTTTTCGTTTGTCACTTCTAGGTATAAAGCGTAGGTACGCGATTCGATGTTCCATTGTTTATGTCGTATGAACATGTGGGTGGGTTCTGGTGTGTGGGTGGGTTGGTGTGAATGGTGTGTGGGAGCGCCATTGAGCGTTGTGCGTGTGTATGTGCAGCTTCCCAGTTAAATTATAAACATACGAGAAATTTATCAACAAAAAGTTGAACACAGACGGGTCAGGGAGACATTCTCTCTGTTCCCAGCCGGTGACACCAGTTTCTAGGTTTTTGTTTTTCTTTCTAACGTTCAAATTAAAATCTAGATTACTACTAGGCACTTCGAGAGGTGCTGACATGTCAACCTTTTTAATTTGAGAAAAGGCTTTCCTGTGTCACGGGTTTTGGAAAAGGACATTTAATGAAGAATTTGCAGCAAAGTGTTAAAATGCAAAATCAATTATTTTGTGATTTCAATTATTTCAACGATATGCTGTTGCAATAGAAGAAAACATACATGTTTATATGGTCTGTATCATATATCTTATGGTGAGATTCCGTCGTCTGTATATCTGTTCGTTTTCATTAATTTATTACAAAACTATAGACGGCACCGGAGGCGTAGCGTACATCTGTTGTCCGTGGCGAGTGAACATTTACTTCAGATTAAATAAATATGTTATGTGCTCCGACATACAGGCGGCGACACTGAAAGTGGGGATACACAAGTCTAGAACAGTCTAGATGTAACTCCAGCACACCACCGTCTAGAAATTGTCATTAGTGATACATACATACATAACACACGCTGTATCCCGACAATCAGGGTAAGTAGAGTAATCGGTGTTCTGCTATAAGGACTCTGGTAAATTACAGCACAACACCGACCACCACGTTTAGCAAACTATACGGACAAGACAACTATCAAGTAGCAAGTAAGGCACGAAGAACCCACCTGCTGCATGACCAGGTGGAAGGACTGCGCCAAGGTGAGAAGTGGCTAGCCTGTCACCATTTAGCGCAGTATCTTGTCCTTATCCCTTAGTCGCCTCTTACGACATGCACGGGGAGAGATGCAGTGGGGCTATTCTTTTTAAATACCGGTCCCAAACGGTCATCATTAGTGATGTCAGCTACAAATGCATTTCCACTTTCGGCGCTTACTGTACCACGCGGCGCGCGCTAGCGCTGCTACACTCAACAGCAGCGCGTCCTCGCGCGGGACGCGTCGCAAGCGCACGCACGCACGAGAAGGGCGTACGGAGGAGGGTGGCACCCCACTCTCCCCCTACGGCTTTATCTTCACATTCGAAGTTTGTTTGCAAGATAAAGGCGAAGGGGAGGCAGCGGGGCGATGGGGGATTTCTTTATTCTTCACTTTCTGCTTTTGTTCGGGGTTTTATTATTATTTTTTAGATATTATTGCAGTGATTGTGTGCGGACGCGTGCGAGGGGCGCGGCGCCCGCGCACATGCCACGCCGCCGATCCGTCGGCGCATTATGGATGAAAAATCAATATTAGGAAGACCTTTGCAATGTTACCTATATCTGTTCAAACATCCAAAGGTTGACTGTAAGAAATCTTTGTAAGGGATAAGTCCGCCTTTGCACCTTATGTAAATTTTCTAATGTACTTGTTACTGTTTAATGTTTAGTGGAGCAATAAAGCATTTTCTATCTATCTATCTATCTATCTATCTGTTCAGGAGCTTTACTATTCTCAGTGGATGCTAAATACTAATCTTTGCACTACTGTACAGTTTACTTATTATGACGTACATACAACTTAAAACTGTAGGTCCCTTTCCTTCTTACCTTACTAGGTGGTAGGTTTCAACCCGCCAGGGTTGGTACCACCATACTGAATAAAATTTCGATTGAAACCGCTGTGTAAATAGTTCGTGTTTTCCGTCCAGTTCAGTGTAACCGGCAAGACAGAAGGGAAGCACTGACATGGCACCTAGTTCATCAAAGTATTATAGGCTGACATCACGTAGCCCTATGCACTTCCGAGTGAGAAAGAATGGTGTGGATAAGGTGGAGAGGGACCAAGGCTGCATCCCTTAACATGTTTCCTAGTCTTATTATTATTATGTTAGACGTTAAAAAAATAATTTAAATTAATTTCAATGAGGAACAGGCAATTTTTTTTAGTTCTTTCTAAAACTGGTTTTTGCCCCACTGTGCGGAGTCGCGTGCGCGTTGCGTCTCTCGTAGAATAAGTAATGTAATGAGTATGATGAATCTGTGAACACCTCTCGTACACGTTTCGTTAGTTTTCATTGAAATTAGGCCGTTTGAATAATTCAATATACCTACACTTCTATTTTAATATATTAGGCAGATAAATACATCTTGGTGGAGGTAAATAATATGATATTTTGCATAGGGCCGGGCAATAGTCGTAAATTCGTATCTTGTCTAACTAACCTAACCCAACCTAACCTAACCTAATAATTCAATTCAATTCATTTACTGGTCTATTTGGAACATTGATGCACTTAGAAAAGTCAAAATATTGTTATCAAACTGTTGCTATTCTATTTAGATCAAAGCAAAAATAGGCTATCGTCAAAATATCTAACAATTTTCAATAAAAAAAAAACTTAAATACTTATCTAACAACACTTAAATACTTATCTAACAACTTATACCTATCTAACAATTAAAATCAAACCTAACAATACATAACATAACCAACAATTATAATTCTACCACATTTTTACATTCTACTTAAACCTATTTTTAATTTTATGCACTTGAAAGTAGACATTGTTTTATAATATATACTTATCGATAAAAAAATATAAAATAAAACAGAAAAGAAGTACAATGTGGGATCGGTACTTAAAAATAATAGCCCCACTGCATGGCCCCCCGTGCATGTCGTAAAAGGCGACTAAGCGATAAGGACAAGATGCCCTGCATAAGTGCGACGGGCTAGCCACCTCTCACCTTGGCGCGGTTCTTCCAACGAGTCATGTAGCAGGTGGGTCTTCGTGTCTTACTTGCTGCTTGATAGTTATCTTGTCCTAATTGCTAAATGTGGTGTTCGGCGTTGTGCTGTACTTCAAAAGAATACTGGCAGCACAACACTGACTGCTCTGCTTACACCGGTTGTCGGGATACAGCGTGTGGTATCAAAATCAAAATCAAAATGTACTGTATGTATGTATGTATAAAATCTGGCCATTCCGTAGTATCAACCGAACACAAGAACGATACCGATCAAAATCATATCTTTTTTTCAATAAAGATATATTGCAATACACCTTTAATCACAAAAAAACTCCCACGCGCTAATTTGTACTCTAATTTCATTGAGCGAAGGTTTAAATTCTTAATAGCGCGGGTGAAAGATGGAAGCAAGGTGAAGATCCCGTAACACGTATACAAAACCGCAAGGAGCTGTGCGTCTCACAAGATAAACTCATCCGGGGATAGCGCGATCCCGTGATTAAATTTGACAAAAACGGTTTTGCCTTAAAACCGAGGCGAAACATTTGATTGGCCATTCGAGTATATTTGTAATTGAATTTTGGAAAACGTTCATTGAAAATAATACATATGAGCATGCATAGATGCAACGATATACGACCAAAGGAAGGCCCTGGCGTGCCACTTAGTTCACTAAGGGGTGATGGGCTGACATTAGGGGAGTAGTAGGTGATGTAGCCATCCATGTCAGGGTACCTACATACAAATATAAATCACATAAGTAATGGTCAAATATTGGTTAGCTAGTCTTACTTCTGAAATTAATTTATCAAAAAAAAAAAATTAAAATCTAATCAAATCAATAAATTATTGATCAGGCACAGATACATACATTAGAGATGCCTTGCACATAATAATACATGAAACATGGCAAATAGTACGCATATACGGTGGTTCCGGAGTTTACCTCAAACATACATATAGACAGATGAACCTTTTATAAGAAGTATAAAAAGATAGAGAAGATAGAGAAGATGTTGGTACTGTACCGCGAGATCCAGAGTAAAAATTATTTTATTTATTTATTTATTTTATTTATTTCCAGAACAGAGTGTTTGGACAAGTGTTTTGAAAATATGGCTTGATGAAAAGATTAATTCATATCCTCAGATCGGTGTGAAGACTGTGTCTTCGTGTCATACTGTCGTCTCGCTCCGCCCGCCTTGCCACGTGATATTTGGGCTCTCCCGCGCAAGGTGAGGTGCGTATTTTTTGTGACAACATGTGTAGGCGCCGGATCGTCTTCAACTTGTGAGGATTTGCATATTAATAAACATTATTTATTTATTGAAAAATAAAATTTACAGTATGCGTACTAGCTCGCCCATTGTACCTAATTTATGAATTTATTTATTTAGACTTACTTAAAAATACAATATAGATTTTTCCATATTTTATTTACGCGACTTTTAATTGAAATACTATTTTCCTTTATTTATTAAACGAACACTTTAGGTATTTATAATCTATATATTTATAAACGCATACTCTTAATACATCGAAATCGAGTATACCTAGGTAGTTTCTGTATGTAATTAAAATATTTTGTATGCCTTTAACAGTCTCTAAAATGTGTATAAATGTGTGCATTTGACATAAACAAATTTATTTTTATTTATTTTTTGTTGTTTATCGAAAGCGCAGCATGTGGCATCGTTTCACCTACCAGTAGGTGTCTAACGATATCCATGGACATTCTGTGATGCACGGGGATTGCGAATGCCATGCCGGTCTGACAGGAGTCTTTTCACGCACCCACGCACACATACTTGGGAGGAAGTAGATAGACGAGGATTTCCTACTATTTTGTCGTGGCTCATGACGAAATAATTAATTTATATTACAAACTAGCTTTTGCCCGCGGCTTCGCTAGCGTGAAATTCGTATTTAAAAAGAAGAAAGTAAGTAAGCCCGCTACCGTACCTTATTTCGGCCCGCGGAACAATTAGGTTTGTATGGGAGCCACATCTTAGCGGAACCGGAACTGAATTTTATTTAGCCTATCCTGTGTCAGGTATAGTTAAATGTGCGTGTACTAAGTTTAATCGAATTTGGATGATCGGTTTAAGACTTATGGATGAACATACATACATACATACAGAAAAGATTTCTAAAAATGGTCAATTTAATTTTAGTATCATATATAGAGTCTACAAACGCAGTATTTCATAAAACAAAGTAACTTACTCCATGACCAGATTTATTATTAGTATTGATGATTGATGATGAATTTGCTATTAAAATACTTTGGTTATCTTACCTTAGACTGTCCAAAGACGAACTAAATCTCCTGCGTTAGTTCAGTTTCAAATTGAAAAGGCGAGCAGTTTGAGAAAGTTTAATTCAAAACACATTTTTTGTTTGTTTATTCAACTCAATGACAGATTCAAAATCGACCCATTTCCATTTACACAACCTACGGGCGACCTACTCACAATCACTGCACACCTTCGCGGGAAGGCTTTGTGCCGCATCCGCCCCAATGAGTGCGTCTCTCGGGGATGAAAGAGTTCCATTGTCCCCGTATTTCGCCACCTTGCCCCGAGTGCGTTCGCCGTTTCTTTCAATATGAAGTCGGTTAATGTAAATTTTTGGAACGAAGTTTCTTTTTCGCGTGTTACCTACACCACAGATTACTTAATAGTTACTTCGTAATAGATAAATCACTCCATAGAATAAGTTCCATACCTTCGGAAATTTAATTTATAAATTACTTCTAAATTTTCATAGAAATGTGTTATTATGGCCGATATAACAAGAAATAATAAAAATAAGAAAAAGTAAAAAAATTCACGGGGTCCCTTACAAGAAACAAAAAATTATATGGGCGCCATCTACCTGTATGAATCATTTTAACTAATTATGAATTTTAACTAATATACGCCACTCACGCCATAGATGGCGTGAGTGGCGCTACGGAACCCTCAGTGCGCGAGTTCGACTCGCACTTGGCCGGTTTGTTTTCAATTAACCTATTCAGTGTTTAAATGTTAGCATTAGCGCATGATGGGAATGGATAATGCTATCCAAAATCCATTCTAACCAAAGGGCGGCAGTGTTGAAGTGAATTTGACAACCTACCCCCCTGCTGTTAGATGCGATTTCTTTACAAACGAGCGAAATCGCCGAGTAATAATACAGGATCAGCTACGAAAGGGGTCGGCAGCACCTTTCCATGCGGAGAGAGATGCGATGCTCTTCGGAATTATTTTAACGCGCCTGGGTTGGTACCATCGCACTGAAGAAACGGCTATGTAAATAAATAGTTCGTGTATTCATGCACTTGACATGCACCTAGTTCACCCGGTATTATGGGCTGACATCACGGATGTAGTAGAGGTGATGTAGCCAACCGTGTCAGTTTCCATAAAAAAAAAACCGGCCAAGTGCGAGTCGGACTCGCGCACCGAGGTTTCCGCACCACAAAAAAACATTGAAAAAAAAAACACTCTTCTTGTGTGGGAAGCCTTTACGTTTTCTATTTTTAATTATTTGTTGTTGTATCCGCCATACAAATTTCAACCGGCTACTTATTACGGTTCCAAGGATACAGCAGTAGGACAGACAGACAGACAGACGGCGTAGGCTTAGTAAATAAGCTTCTGTAACGGAAACCTAAAAAACGAGAAAACTTGTAATAAAATATGACTAAAAGAAATTGTGTTCACATTAATTTGGAGAGAGAGAGAGGAGAGTGTATTGCGAGTGTGACTTGGTCTATGCTAGGGTTGACTTGACACATAGAAAGTTAGCGGTTTGCAAAGAGCACAGCAGCGGTCGGAGCTTAGCGCGTGCCGCGACAGATGTTCAATCAATTTCACTGGACGATATTTTGCATTCATCTCATATCGTACAATATTTCATAGCTGATTTATCGCTAGCTGTTCTCGCGAATTTACTTTGCGGCAAAATATCGACCCATAGTTAGAAGCCACCCATATTGGTTTATTTATTTATTTATTTATTTATTTAAGGTTCACCAACAGGTCGGACACATTTAGATTCAAGTATGTATAAGTACAACGTATTTAAAGCTATAGTGTGGACCCAATGACGGGCCAACACCTCCTTCAATATTTGCTGGCATCACATTGCTTATAAATAGGTATATAATTTCTTCTACCCACTTAACAAAACTAAAAAACTATTTAAAAAAATATAAAAACCGCCTTCAAAAATGTATGAAATAAACAAATTAAAATCGAACCCTAGAGTTGAAGGCGGTCGGTGGTGCTAAAGCAAGCAAAAATAACCGACCGCCTTCAACTCTAGGGTTCGATTTTTATTTTTTTATTTCATACATTTTTGAAGGCGGTTTTTATATTTTTTTAAATAGTTTTTTATTTCACAGTTTTTTTAGTAATTTTTATTTGCTATTAATGTACTCGGCGGAATCGCTCGGCCTTCGGCCTCGCGATTCCGCCTCGCTTTCCAATCCGATCTTGACCAAAAAAAAATGGGACCACCTTGGAGACTGAACCGAACACAAAAAGAATCATCGAAATCGGTTCACAATTGGGGAAGATATTGCTGAACATATATAAAAAAAAATACATACAACCGAACATAGAACCTCCTCCTTTTTTGAAGTCGGAGTCCCTAACAGTGATTTCTTCTTGACATGCACCTAGTTCACCCGGTATTATGGGCTGACATCACGGATGTATTAGAGGTGATGTAGCCAACCGTGTCAGTTTCCATAAAAAAAAACTAAAATGACTGCCCATAGGAGCCAAACGATGCTGTGGCGAAACGCAAGTGTGAGTCGAACTCGCGCACCGAGGGTTCCGTATCGCCATGTCATGGTCAGCGCTGCTTCATACTGTTTTTGGTAGATGGCGCGTATACACTTTTTAGATACTTGTATGGGGACCCCCGTCGATTTTTTACTTTTTCTTATTTGTTGTTATATCGGCAATAATAACCCATTATTCTGTGAAAATTTCAACGGGCTACCTATTACGGTTCAAAAGATACAGCCCTCGGACAGACAGAGAGACGGACAGACGTTGTAGGCGGTAATAGGGTCCCGTACGACGGATACGGAACCCTAAAAAAACACCCTGTGCTGTTTCTTCTCTAGTCCACTATAGCCATCAATACTATGGGAAGTCTCCGGTATGTCGTCGCCTACCTTCTCAGAGGTAATATTGGCTGGTCGGAGCGTGCGCTTTGGCCTCGGCTTTGGCTCCTCTGACACAGCCAGCCATGCCGGATTACGCATAAAAAAATTAAAACAATCAACTATCGTCTTATGTGGGATATTTTTAATCGAGTCACTATTAGTCTGACATCTATTAGGATGAATGACATCTATGAAGTGAATCTATTCGAAATGCTCCTTCGGACGGTATCTTCTCATCTAAGCTCAAGGAGTTTCTGGTCACCAAAGCATACTACTCCGCAGAGGAGTTCTTAGACCGGGATGATTTCATAAAATAATAATATAAATAGGATAATCAATAAAATTCCATGTAATTGGTAGTATTTTATATTATTGAATTTTATATTCTTTATTATATACTTACACTAAAATTATATAATATTATTGTTCCATAATAATAATAATATTTTTAGGTGTAATAATTATGACATTATTATGATTTGTAATATGAAAAATTATTATTAATAAAAAATCTGAAACTGAATCTGAATCTGGTGGCACCGTTCCAATTTAACGAGAAAACCGGCACTTAAAACTCCGACTTCAATACGATACAAAAGAATATTTTCAATATCTTTGCATTTAATTATCCTCTATCGGCTCCCGTTCAATTTATTTTTTTCCCTCATCATTCGCTAAAGTTTAGAAATAAATTAGAATTTTTTCACCACAAATGCGATACGCCTGGCTCGATGCACATTGCGAAACAAGCATCTGGCGAGTCGCGTGCGCATCTTTCGAGTCGCGTTTTTGTGAAAGGTGTTTCTGGTTTGTAGAGCAAATATGAGAAATTGATGTTTTTGCATTGGGCCTATTGGCAGACGATGCACCGATGCATCTTCCTTTGATCAAACCACCTTTAAAGGGGTCTTTGTTTGAAAAAAAAAAAACTTAAATTTTAGCGATTAAGAGTCGGATACTCGCTAGATTATCTTACTTTTGTATGTGAAACACACACAAACACAAACACACGTTAAACTTATAACACCTCTCTTTTTGCGTTGGGGGTTAAAAAGGTTATTCTTACCTATTAATAAGATAGAGCAAGTAATTCAGGGCAACGCTGCCAACATATTGGGCATTGTGGGGGAGTCAGCTGAGTTCGACAAATTCGAGGACAAAATTTTACTTACAGTAGCCTACCCACGCTTCTCTCTGCTTCCACCGGTGTAGTGGGTGTGCACACGCACATTCCCTTTCCCCATTCCACCCCTCCACCCTTACATTTAATTATATTTAGTTTCAGATTAGGTTGTTTAGTTATTGATAGTACGCAATAATATTTTGCAATAATTGTTTTGTAATAAAATTTTCAGCAGGTGGGGGTCTTCGTGACTTATTTGCTGATTAATACTTTGCTAAGCCGTCGTGGTCGGCGTTGTGCTGTAATTTACCGGAGCTCTTGCAGCAAAACACAGATTACTCTGCTTATCACCGATTTTCGGGATACAGCGTGTGGTACCTATGTAATATTAATTTAATTTTAAATTTTACGGTAAGTAAAGTACCGTGTGGGGCCGGTACTTTAAAAGAATAGCCCCACTGCATCTCTCCCCGTGTATGTCGTAAAAGGCGACTAAGGGATATGACTCCCTTCTTATACCACCGCACTGAATGAAAGGTCGGTCGAAACGGCTATGTATATAGTTCTCCGTTCAGTTCAGTGTAGCCGACATGAAGTGCAGGTAAGAACTGACGTGGCACCAAGTTCAACCAGTGTTATGGGCCGACATCACGGATGTTGTAGGTGATGTAGCCAACCGTGTCAGTTTCGATAAAAAAAACAAAAAAGTATGTATGTGCCTTGTAAATATATGTATTACTAACTACCTTTTGCCCGCAGCTTTGCTCGCGGTATACTCGGTTTAATAGCAAATCCGATTTACCTATAATTAATGAATGCTACTCTTATATTCTCTCTCTCTCTCCCGTCCATACAATAGTTTCTTTGATACTGCTCAGCCCTAAGGTTATTTAAGCGTGAATGTATATAGTCTATAGTGAACCTCAGGAATACTCTTTCCATTGGTGCAAACCGCATTAAAATCTGTTCAGTGATTCCGGAGTTTACTTCAAACATACATACATACAGACAGACTTTCCATTTTATAAGAAGTAGAGAAGTTAGAGATAGAGATAGAGAAGAGACAGAGATAGAGATAGAGATACTATTCTTGAAACTATTAAATTTTCATGTGACTCGAAATATCCAGTGTGAAAGTACCGTGTATAGGGCCGGTACTTAAAAAGAATATCCACACTGCGTCTCTCCGCATGCATGTCGTAAAAAGCGACTAAGGGATAAGGACAAGATGCCGTGCTAAAGGGCGACAGGCTCGACACCTCTCACCTTGGCACGGTACTTCCACCGAGTCATGCAGCAGGTGGTTCTTCGTGCCTTACTTGCTGCTTGATCGATTGAATCTTGTTCGAATACTTTGCGAAACGTGGTGGTCGATGTTGTGCTGTAATTTACCAGAGATCTTGCAGAACAACACCGATTACTCTGCTTACCCCGATGGTCGGGATTCAGCGTGTGTGATATGTATGTATGTATCGAAATATTCAATATTCATATCGACCTGAGACCTCAATGTGAATGGATTGTAAGTGGCTAACAATCAGACACACATGAACGGCCCGCAGCTTGCTTGCACATTTTTTCCTGAGCGGTATTGTGATATGCCCTTGCGCACGTCGCGGCGGCGCGACGCGGCGTCGCGTCATCGCGGCAACCGGCAGCTGCAGGGCACCCCCTACCCACGACTAGAGGGTCAAAGGTGGTGTTCTTCTAACAAAAGCGGGTTGCAAGTAAAGCACCGGGGTAGATATACCCCCTGCGACGCCGTGTGGGGGACGAACAAGTACGAGATATCTGACAGATTAGGACGCCATTTTGAAAACTCACGCGCCGATCGATACGACCCCCTACATACCGGTTGCCGCGCGCAAGAGTTCGATTTATTTAGAATTTGGAATGAAGCGAATTTAAACGTTCGATTTGATACGAGTAACAATGATATTAAATATTAAAAAAAAAAGGAGATTGAAATCTGATGTGAAATTCGGATTACTTACACACTTGTGTGTGGGACACACAAACATGTACGCATATGGGTAAGCAGAGTTTATCGGCGTTGTGCTGCAAGAACTCTGGTTTATTTCAGAGCAACACCGATCGATAATCACGTTTAACAAAATATTAGGGCAAGAAAGTTAACAAGCAGACAAGAAGGCAAGAATAGCAAGCATCTAGTGCATGACTGTGGAAGGACCGTGCCAAGGCAAGAGGTGGCTAGTTTGTAGCTCTTTGAAACTGCATTTTGTCCTTAACTCTTGGTCGCCTTTTGCGAGATGCACGGGAAGAGATGCGGTGGACCTATTCTTTTAACGTAGCGCTACTTTCGGATTACTTATAAACAGAATACCTATGATTTTTTTTTGGAACTGTAATATGAAATATTTTTGTTATGTTATGTAATTATCATAAAGATAATGGATATACCTATACCTACAAAACATAGAGAAGACAGCTGAAATCACTCACTCATTGTACATTATTGAATTGTTTCAAAATTAAACAAAAACAATTTTCATGCAATCATCAATAAGATTTAGCAGACTGTTCGAAGTTTACCAATTATTAAGTGAGGTGGCCAAACATTAAGGGAAGGTTTAGTAGGGGAGTTCACGGCCAGAGGGGAAAGTTTTGTGCCGATTCTGGTGAGGGAACTAAATGTTTCGTATGTAGGTGAGTGGGGAACTGGGCTATCGATTGGGGACACGACGATATTATGTAGACATTGTATAGTTACTAGGTTAAACATTAAATTGGCAGTGTCACTAGCTTGCGTCTGGACCTTTTTCTCAGCTCACATGAACTGTATGTATATAAATTGTAATATGGAATTATACTAAACATTTTAGAATTAAATACATTTGGGTTTAATTGAATTGAATAGATACTACTTTTTAGGTATCCGTACTTCGTACGGAAGCCTATTACTAAGCCGTCTGTTTGTCTATGTCTGTCCGTCCATGCCTGTATCTTTGGAACTGTAATAGCTGACTGGTTGAAATTTTCATATTATATGTGCTATTATGGCTGATATAAGAACAAATAGTAAAAAATAGAAAACATTTAAAGAAATTAGGGGTCCCCAATACAAGGAACGTGATTTTTCAACTTTTTTTTTTAAGTTCGAAAACCTCGTTGCGCGAGGCCGACTCGCACTTGGCCGGTTATTATATTATATTTCTTCAAGTGTAGTAGTGCACATCTTCAAGTGTAGGTACAAATTTATCATGCATAATTAATTTTCATGCACAAATCACATGTTTTAATGTATGTAGGTATCTGTGCCTGGTTAATAAACATTTTTTGATATGATTTAATTAAATTTTAGATAGACAGACGGACGGACGGACAACGAAGTAATACTATCATGGATCCTTTTATATCCTGTTCTTTATTCTTTATTCTTTGTTCATCATCCCTAGACAGTACACTGCACTCGGACTCGTCATATTTTAACATTTCATATTTAACATTTTGCCCAGTCCAGTGCCAGCCACACATGCCCAGGTACGGAACCCTAAAAACGCACCGTACAAGCAGGAAGCTTGCTAGCCACTCCCGCCGCCGCCGCTGTACAAAGCCGCACCAGCCATACACGGCACGCTGACTCCTGCGCAGAGGAAGTAGAGCTGGTCTGGCGGGAAGTCAGGGACCTGTAAGGGCGGGGCGGCGCGTGCGCATTCTATAGATATACGATAACGTGCAATTAGGAACCGCGTGGATGCTGCTCTCTGTTGGGAATTATTGAAAGTGTTTTTATTTGTATGCGTGTAAGACGATATTTACGTTTTAGCAGGCACACTTTTAGCACTAGAATGGGGGCTCACGGGTAGTCAATTTTACCCCTAGAAGATAAGTCCTGAAGATATAATTCGAATTAAAATTATTTGAATTCAAAAGGCCACACAGTACAGCATCGTACAATTATCTTTCTAATGTTTTTTAGTTTACCCTGTTATTCAGTATACTAATTTTTAATTTTAACGGATTATCAGTGGTTTTTTTAAGACTTACATAAGTCCAAGAAGAAGCCAAGTCCCGGTCAAGCCAAGTTATAGTCTCAGGTCCTACGACAGAGGCGTGAATAGGCACCTATCAGGCCGGCATGACATTGACAACCCTCGCGTGCGACGAGTATTCATGGGCGTCGTTAGACACCTTATCGATGGCTCGGCGTAACATGTGGCTCATTACATATATAAAAAAGTGTACAGAGTATTTCTGCGGCGATTTAATTAACCACCAGCCATCCAGCCCCCTTTGATGAATATGAAAATAGCTGCACACGGAAGTCAGGGTCCCACGCTCGCACAGCACCGCGAGAACTTATTTCCTTCACCCCCAAGTACGAAATTATATTGTATAATGTCGCGGGGTAGGGTCGGAAAAGTGGCGAATTTATTTTTTGTTCAGATAAACGATATGCTTTCACGAAGAAAGCATGTCACTGAGGGCGAGGCCGAAGGCCGAGCTGCGTTTGGTTATGCGATGTAGGTACTTTCGCCATAACTAAGTTGCGTTAATTCTAACGATATACTCGTACTTTCACGGAAACAGTAAGATACTAGATAAATTTTCTCTATGTATTCAGATTATCGATAATACTCGTATTTTCTGCAATAATATGTCACAGAGGGCGAGGCGCAAGGAAAATTTGAGTTCAGTTAAATTATATGCTTTCTCCAAAACTATAATTCAATAGGCACGAGGCCATGGCTAGTTAAAATATATAACTACTTTCTCGAAAATAGTCAGTGAGGGCAAAGCCGAAGGCAGAGCTGCGTTCACGTAAAATAGACTTTTTTGAAAACCGTAAATAATCACGGGCGAGGCAGAAGGCCGAGCTGCGTTCGAATAACATATATACATACTTTTACTGGACTAGACTGTGTTCTCCACAGATCAGGCTCCTATGCCATCTTTCGACCAGTACGGTAGTGCCAGCCCGGCTGGCTACAATTTGTTGTCTGGGCTACTGATGGTCTGCCAACGGACATTTTTTTTATGTAAAAAAAATGTATGTAAGCATGGTTGGCTGTGCCGAGAGACCAGTGGTGCAGTCGCCAGAGCCAAAATCACCTCTACTTGCGAAACCACGCTCAGTTAGGTGCCATGCCAGCAGATTTGCGGACTGTTGCTAGGCTGTCTAGCCCGTTAATACGACGCTTGAAGACACACGGGTTAAAGGATTCAGGAAATACACTCGCCGGAACACAGTTCCACACTCTAGCGGTGCGACAAAGAAGGACATGTATCTTCACCGATCGTGCTGTCCCTACAATCGCCCTGCAGTAGGAGTTCCTGTCTCCCCGCCGCGCCGCCGCCGCCGGCGGTGCGTGACTGAAGGTGTGGAGGTGTTCGCCGGAAGTGGGCATTGTCGGGGACTACTTAGCGACTTCCGCGCGGTGCGCTATGCCCGCGGACTTCCGGAAGCGCCGCCGCCGCCGTCGTCGTGGCATTTAGGCGCCCCTCGCGCGTCTACTGCCCTGCACCGCCGACCGTGGCGATCGAGTACTGATTAATTGCATGAGCTGCATTCTTACACAGAAGGTGGACTAGCTGCGGGTGATTTTTTTTCCAGTCAGAGATTAGTAAGGTGAGGTCGTTGCTTTATGCGGGCGAAGATGCGGCCTAATTCACGTCCCTAAATAAGATGCCATATAGATAGCTTTTTATATAGCCGCGTGTGTAGCCAAATTGAAATAATATGAAGTGAAATGAAGTGGAATGAAGTGAAATGAAATGAAGCGAAATGAAATGAAATGAAATGAAATGAAATGAAATGAAATGAAATGAAATGAAATGAAATGAAATGAAATGAAATGAAATGAAATGAAATGAAATGAAATGAAATGAAATGAAGGGAAGTGAAATAAAATGAAATAAAGCGAAATCGGCGCGTGGGTTAAATTTTCATCAGTCAGCCGCGGAAGTTGCTTATCATATCACTGATATTAATGAAGAGTTTGAAAACAAAATTACACTCGCTATGTTGACAATGTCGAGTTGAAAATTTGTTTTCAAGCCCAACATAAAAGGGCTGCTGCAGGCAAAAACTGCTAAGAAAAAAAAATTAAGAATACATTGCAATGTGATAATTACAAAAGAAGGAATATATGTACAAAATGAAACTAGAAAAGGATACGAGAGAGGAAGGATTTATAGAGATAATGCGAGTGACCTCCTCCGCGAGTACGGGAGGGGCGGCACCACGGAGGAACAAGTAAAGAGGATTTTGTCTAAGCGAATCGCATACGTTGCCAACATAGAGTTATTATAGGAGTTTAGAGAGAACGAAAACCGCCAAAATGCTCAAAAATAAGTGAGTCTATCCATCTATGCGGGATGTAGGCGGAAAGTTACGCATACGTCGCAGCGAGCAGCGACCGAAGTCTGCAAACGAACAGCCATCGAACAAAGTACGAACACGCCGAATGCTCGTCTCAATCATCAATGCTATCGCTCTTTGTAGAGAGAGAAAATACAATAATATGTTAGAAATAGTATAAGGAAATTATTTTATTTCGCTTTATTTAAGTCGCATTATAAATAACACAAAAGATTATTCAAGCGATAAAAGTCGATAGTATTTTATCGACTTCAATCACTAGTGGTTTAAAGCGAGAAACACTCTAATGTCAGCCAAACGTCACTTTCATCCGTCTTCCAAGTTAAATGTTCGCTTAGGTGGCACTGTTCTACCGAATGCGATATAATATATCCATAATATACCCCAAAATTGTTTAATTTTTGCTTTTTTAGGGATCCGTAGTCAGTACGGGACCCTATTACTAAGCCTACCCCGTCTGTCTGTCTGTCTGTATGTCCGTCCGAGGGCTGTATCTTTTGAACCGTAATAGGTAGCCCGTTGAAATTTTCACAGAATATGTGTTATTATGGCCGATATAACAACAAATAATAAAAATAAGAAAAAAAAAATCACGGGGTATCCCATAGAAGAAACCAAAAAGTGTATGCGCGCGTGCCATCTACCGAATAGATTGTGAAGCATTTTAACTAATCATGACATTTAACTAATATGAAGCATTTCATAACGCGCCATACGGCCATAGATGGCGTGAGTGGCGCTAACGATGACATGGCGATAAGGAACCCTCGGTGTGTGAGTTCGATTCGCACTTGGCCGGTTTTTTTTACTTGCACATCGCGCCACGTATTTTACTAGAAAATATTAGAACTGGCAACAACTTCTCTCTACTACTTCCTCTGTGGTAACGCACCCGAGGTAAATAGGCACCCAGGAGGCTTCTAACTTGTCATCCGAGCGCATTTCTCTCAGAATGAGGCCACGACTGCTCTCTCTCTCTCTCTGTTTGCATTCGTGTGTGCGAGTGCGCGCGTGTTTGTTCGTGTGTGTGCCAGTCCGCTGTCGGCTGTTTGTGTTTTCACTTGGGCGGCGAGTGTGTGGGCCGAGTGAAGAATGAGGAAATTCTGAAACAAAGCCTTCAGCGTCGGCTAATCATCGTAGGCTGGTGCGCGGGGCGCGCGGCGCGCGGGGCGGGCGGCCGTGCGTGGCTTATACTTATGTCATGGAAATAAATAAATAGAATCGTCATTTTTGGGCTTCCGTATCCGTCGTACGGGACCCTATTTACTAAGCCTACGCCGTCTGTCTGTCCGTCTGTCCGAGGGCTGATCTCTTGAACCGTAATAGGTAGCCCGTTGAAATTTTCACAGAATATGTTATTATGGCCGTTATAACAACAAATCTGCTGGCATGGCACCTAACTGAACGTGGTTTCGCGAGGAGAGGTGATTTTGGCTCTGTCGACTGCACCATTGGTCCCTCGACACAGTTGCCCATGCTGGTTTACATAAAAAAAAACAACAAATAATAAAAATAAAAAAAGTAAAAAATCCACGGGGTCCCCATACAAGCTAAAGTGTATGCGCGGTATCTACCGAAAAGAGTATGAAACATTTTAACTAATACATAGATGGCGTGAGTGGTGCTGATCATGACACGATGATACGGAACCCTCGGTGCGCGAGTTCGACTCGCACTTGGCCGGTTTTTTTATTTATAAACATCTATAACGGGACCGCGGTGATTTGATGGTTAGCGCCGCTCACGCCATCTATGGCGTGTTATGAAACGCTTCTTATTGTTAGATATCATGTTAAATATCATGATTAGTTAAAATACTTCATGCTCTATTCGGTAGATGGCGCGCGCGCATACACATTTTGGTTTCTTCTATGGGAAACCCCGTGAATTTTTTACTTTTTCTTGTTTTTATTATTTGTTGTTATATCGGCCATAATATCACATATTCTGTCAAAATTTTAACGGGCTACCTATTACCGTTCAAGAGATAAAGCCCTCGGACAGACGGACGACGGACAGACAGACATACAGACAGACGGTGTAGGCTTAGTAATAGGCTTCCGTACGGGATACGGAAACCTAAAAAAGAAAACGGCGAAATTGCAAGTTAACCTCTTGTTTGTTGAATTGTCTTACTCACATATTCATTTGTCTCCTACAAATGATGTGCACGCCGATAAGTTGGTACAAGCTAAGATGTGTGCAATGTGTGATAATGCCTTTTCTGGGTATTTATTCACATGGCTCAAGCAGAGCATATTGTATTGTATTGTATTGTTGTATTGTTTATTGATCATTCATATGGCAGTTAGACTGCTCTCGAACTTGTCACTATTGGTTCTATCCGGTCCGATTACACCCACGAAGAAGAACCGACAAGAAACTTCGCAGGGTATTTTTTTAAACATATTTTTACAAGTACTTAGTGACTAGCCACATAATAACACCGCCCATAGTCTATCTAAAACACAGCTTGAGAGCAAGATTAACAGTTTTGCTGAGAGTTCTGACTACAAAGACTTATTAATTAAGTGAATCAGGTGTAAAGAGCCTTTGTCAAACTTTGATACGTAATTTGTATCAACATAATTACGTAAACATAACGGAGCGCACTTCTTTCATGTAGTTATGAGATATCTGAATCTATAATCCTACGTCGTATAACGTCATCGGCAGCCTGAGCTGTGAGCAAAAATGTAAAACACTAAACACGCGAAGCGAAGCCACGGGCAAAGGCTACTGGCTAAGGCACCCACAATCGGGGTAAGCAGAGTAATCGGTGTTGTGCTGCAAGAACTCTGGTTAATTACAGCACAACACCGACTACCACGTTCCGCAAAGTATTCGAACAAGATTAAATCGATCAAGCAGCAAGTAAGGCACGAAGACCCACCTGCTGCATGACTCGGTGGAAGTACCGTGCCAAGGTGAGAGGTGGCGAACCTGTCGCCCTTTAGCACGGCATCTTGTCCTTATCCCTTAGTCGTCTTTTACGACATGCATGGGTAGAGATGCAGTGGGGCTATTCTTTTTATGTACCGGCCTCACACGGGCAAAAGCTAGTGAAATATAAATGTATGAAGTGCGCTACCGTTCCGACCATTCATAAGTTCATAGCATTCCTAATCAGAATTTCACCTACGGTCTGACATTGACTCATTTAAAATTATGAATGATGAATGAGAAGATGCAAATATATAAATATACTTAGCTATCGTGAAATTCGTATTTAATAAAAAGAAGAGAGTAAGCCCGCTACCGTACCTTTATTTCGGCGCGCGGAACAATTCGGTTTGTATGAGAGCCATATCTTAGCGTAACCGGAACTGAATTTTATTGAATACTTATGAATTTAATTAATTCTATAACCTGTGTCCCGTATAGTTAAATGTGCCTGCACAAGTTTCACAGAATTCGGATGATCGGTTTAAGAGTTATGGAGAAACATACATACATACATACAGAAAAGATTTCTAAACATCGTCAATTTAGTTTTAGTATCATACATATAGTCTACAAACGCAAAAAAAAAAGAAAGTAACTTACTCCATGACCACCCCTTACAGATTTATTATTAGTATTGATTGATGACACTTCACACAGCAGGTCCTAAGTTCCGAGTTAATCTTAAGCCATGAGGAATATGAGCAGAATGCAGCCAGGCGGGGTAATGACAATCAGCGAGCCGGGCACGTAATACCCGCCGTCGGTTTTCGTCATTTTATTACGCGAAAAAAAAACGAGCACAAGGAGCGCTGTCTGCACAAAAAACACAATAAAGAAACAATGTAAACACGTCACGAGGTACCGGCCCAGCAGCTCATTATTCTCGCTCAATACTGGCTGAGACGCGGCAAATTGTAGTGCTGGAGCCACGTGTGGCCATGTTACGTCATACGCTTACGACACACGCCACGCCATGGCACGCCACGCCATGGCACGCGACGCCATGGCACGCCACGCCACGTCAGTTTCCATAAAAATAAAAAATTAACAGATTTTTTTTTAAATAACCCCTATTTGCAATGTTTTTTAAACTAGCTGTTCCTAGGGCTCTATTTTGCGGCAAAATATAATATTAAAAGAAAAAAATATATGTATAGAATCGACGACGGCGCGTCCATAGGTCCTTACAGATTCTCTGCTTTATTTATTTAGGAAATATAAAATGCGATTTATAAACAATTATACATATAACAAAGGAAAATAAAAAATGAACGCGGTTGATACCGTCTCTTTGCCGAATTTAATTTATTTTATTATACTTTGTAACCAAACTTAGGATTGATGTAAAAGTTTCCTCACGATTTTTTTCTTCACCAGAATTTTAGACTCATTTAAAAAATCTAATACGAAACTTAGCTTTTTGTGTTATAACTAAGATCAGGTATTTATTAGTCAAAATCATGATTCATGACATACAATCGAAAAATATCAATAAAACACAATTTGCTTTATAACTAATATTAAAAATTGAAAAAAAAATACATGCCTAAAGAATATAAAATATCTCCTCCAACCCGTCATCCGTGTCCTGTCCGCGAAGCGTGCCCATTAAAGCCGCCGCATATAATTAATCAAAATGAATGTAGAGATGGTTTGGTGATTATATTTACTTACGTTGATCCCTTGTAATACAAATTTGCTTTCGTGTTAAAAATATTAACTTATGGTTTGGATTTGATGTAACAAACACTGCTCGATCTCGTAGGCTATCGCATACTGCGACCAAGCGGTGTATATTGGGCCCGTTGTCGCGCCGCCACAGTCGAGCAAGGCCTTACCGCACATACAGCCTAACTTAGTGCTATCACATAGCTATATGGGGCTAGGTTTCTAGGCGCGCCTCTATAAGCCTTCCCATATACCTCCTGATTGGGCGTAGTAAAGATCAGATGCCACATTAGCCTTAAAAAGTAAAAAATAAATAAAAAAATCGGCTTAGTAAATAAAAGGCGTCGGGGGACCGAGTTTAGTTTTTTTTACTTCAAATAGTGATAGTGAAGAATTATATATTTTTTTATGTAACCAACATGGGTGGGTTTGCCGAGAGACCAATAGTGCAGTCGATAGAGCCAAAATCACCAGTCCTCGCGAAACCGCGCTCAATTAGGTGCCATGCCATATGCAGATTTTAATCGACTACAAAAACAGAATAATATTTTTTCACTTGCGGGTATGTATCAGTATGATTTTTAGCCCATATAAAAAGCAATAATAGTGAAAACTACGTTTGAACGCATGTAACAGTTTCTCGGCTCTGTAGGCGGAGAGCTAGGGCGGGGGCGGCAACAGGCTTCGCTGCGGAGGCTTCTGTAGCTCGTGTGGGATTCCGCCCAACAATAGCTGCGTTCTTTTTCCTCACCCGCGACACACTTCCACCCCCACCGGCCCCACCGCCCCCGCCTCCTTCACCAGCACCCCCGAATGGTACACTGAAGTGTACCACGTTTGGGCTGTTACATTTTATATTATTATAAATGTCTAAATCTATTTTGACACAAATTGATTTTTTTTTATTAGGTGCCATCCCACGTTATGGGCTGACATCATGGGTGTTGTAGGTGATGTAGCCAGCCACAATTTTAAAGTGTAAAACTGTAGGTCCCTTCCCTTGCCCCTTGCCCCTTACTAGGGTCGGTACCACCGTACTGGATGTAAGGTGGCCGCATTGCAGCCTCGCTTGTCTTTTTTAGCCTCTCTAGTCCAGTATAGTCAGCAATCCACGGAAGTCTCCGATATAGCACCTACCTTCTCGGAGGTGATATTGGCTGGTCGGAGCATGTACTTTGGCCCCTCCAGCTCAGCCACCCATACCGAATTAAATAAAAAAAGTGTCATATTGAATTAAATGCTATTGGAGTAATCCCACTTTAACGTGAGCGAAGCCATTAGTCACAGCTATTCTAATAAATAAAGCGAAGTTTCTACGGGCGACCGGCGACCGTGTAACGTACCTACGTCAATATATGAATATCCTTATATCAAGAACCACTTTATCGATTTACATACCGTTTTGATTGCTAGATTTTTTCGCTTATCAATATGGTTTTAAGCTATAAATCATAACGCTACGTCATCGGCGGGCTGAGCTGTGAGCAAAAAGGTGTAACACTAAACACGCAACGCGAAGCCGCAGGCAAAAGTTAGCTGTGTATGTGATGTGATGGTGTGTTGCTATTTTCTCCCCTGCGCTCTTGATGTCTAATTAGCGCTCTGAACGAAGGTCTAGCTAGGTCCTGGAGTCCGCCATTGTTCCCGCGCCGCTCCTGAAACGCCCGGAATTCGTCTCGAGAGCCTCTCAATATCTCGTGCCTTTCTGTTAATGACGCAAACTGTGCGAGTATTGATTTGAATTTTAATGTCTCTTATATAAAAAACGCACGTACACATATAATCGTCAAGCTTGTTTCCCAGTGGGGTAGGCAGAGACAACGGATCTCCATGTGCCGCGATCCTGACACATGTGCATCGTTGCTAGTTAACCTAAAATTTAGTTGGTCCAACGAAAGAGCACAAAGCAATCGGGGTTGTGCTGCAAGTACTCTTATAAATTACCATTATATTTTACCGGCTATACCTATTGCGTTTCAAAACAACAGACAGACAGACGGACAGACGGACGGACGGACAGACGGCGTAGGCTTAGTAATAGGGTCCAGTGCTCCATACTTCAAGGGCTACACTACAGCTAAGTTCACATTGAAAACATTTCCAGTGAAGTTTCTTGTGAGTTCTTCTTCGCTGTGATAATCGAACTGGCGGAATGTTACAATGTTCCGTCCAGTTCAGTGTATCCGGCACGACCGAAAGGAAGCACTGACATGGCACCTAGTTCACCCGGTGTTATGGGCTGACATCACGGATGTTGTAGGTGATGTAGCCAACCGTGTCAGTTTTCATAAAAAAAAATATATGTAAATATGACAAATCTGAGCGCAATATACAGCCAATAGAGGCTAAATAAACAATAAATAATAATAAAGATACATATCACATACGCTGAATCCCGACAATCGGGGTAAGCATAGTAATCGGTGTTGTGCTGCACGAACTCTGGTAAATTATATCACAACACCGACCACCACGTCTCGCAAAGTTTTCGAACAAGATTCAATCGATAAGCGGCAAGTAAGGCACGAAGACCCACCTGCTGCATGACTCGGTGGAAGTACCGTGCCAAGGTGAGAGGTGGCGATCCTGTCGCCCTTTAGCACGGCATATTGTCCTTATGCTTTAGTCGCCTTTTACGACATGCATGGAGAGAGATGCAGTGGGGCTATTCTTTTTAAGTACAATAAACAACAGCAAGTAATGAAAGTACAAATGCTAGCCAGCATCGAAACAGTGCATCCATCGTACGTACGTGTTGCTGAATCCTAACCTGAGGCATGTAACTAATGCTCGGTCTATCTGTGGTGGCTGAGGCGGAGCGGGGGCGGACGAGGGCGGAGCAGGGGCGGACGGGGGCGGAGCAGGGGCGGACGGGGGCGGAGCGGAGGCGGGAGGGGGCGGAAACGGAGCGCAACAGGTGTCAAGGTGACGAGGTGTCGGTGTCGTACCGTAGTATCGCCTGTGCGACTCGCTTGAGATAGGGCCGAGACATTAGCACCTTGGAGCAATCTTTGCCATTCAGTCACCACCAGTCACCAAAAAGTCCCTAATGTGGTTGACATTAGGGACTTTTTAGTGACTGAACGCATCTAGCGTAACAGTTTGGTAACCTAACCTAATCAGAGCTATTCGTCATTGTTTTTTATATATATAGTTGCTATTCGGAATTTATTTGCCTACGAATCAAAATTAAACCATGAATACTAATAACTATTAGTATTGATTATAATCAATCTGTAAGACATGATTATGGAGTAAGTTACTTTGTTTTATGAGATACAAGCTGTGCCCGCGGCTCCGCCCGTTCTCATATTTCACTTCACTGCTAACCTCATAAGCCATTTAGCGTGATAGTAAGTAGCCTATAGTTGATGGGAAGAATCAAGCTATCCGTGGTATTTTTTTTATTAAAATCGGTTCAGTGGTTCTCGAGTTATAAGCGGACAGACAGACACTCAGACAGACAAAAAGCAGACGTTGGATTTTATTATAGGTAAAAACCATCAATACTAATAATTATTAGTATTGATTATAATCAATCTGTAAGACATGATTATGGAGTAAGTTACTTTGTTTTATGAGATACTGCGTTTGTATACTCTCTATGATACTAAAACTAAATTTACGATTTTTAAAAAGATTTTCTGTATGTATGTAATTTCCTCCATAACTCTTAAACCGATCATACATTCTTCTTACCGAGCTTACTTACATTCTTCTTTTTAAATACGAATTGCACGCGAGCGAAGCCGCGGGCAATATCTAGTAAACTATAAACTATTATTATGGCAGAAGACTGTAGGTACTAGAACTTGTAACAATTTGAACGAACGCATCATTGCGATAGTCACCCCATGTCTCGCTTCCGGTGAAAGTAAGCCCATCTCACCCTCGCCTATCATGATTTCTTTTCCCTTCTCCACAAGATTTCACTTTTACCCCAAATTCGCTGATAGCTATCGAAGTTCTCTAATCTTACATCGGGGGTGGGTTGATGCATTATAGGGTTGCTGGTTGAAATAAATCTTATTTTGTTTCTCATTGAAGGTAGGAAGTTACTAATTAGGGTTTCGTAACTCAAAAGAGGAAAAAAACGGAACCCTTATAGGATCACTCTTGTGTCTGTCTGTCTGTCACAGCTTATACTGGAAGAAAAAAGTTGAAATTTGGTACTTAGATAATAGAGTTTGATGACCCAATCGCGGACGTATAGAGCGAATTTTTTTAAATTTTATTTTATAGTAAGCGCGACATGTGGCGCCGAGCCAACCATAAGGTGTCTAGCGACGCCCATGGACATTCGGTCGTATGCGGGGGTGGGACAAATTAGAAAGTAAAAAAATTTTTTTTTCATATATATCACGGATGTTGTAGGTGCTGTACAGAAAGGTGCTATGCTCATATTAAAAACATTTTTTTTTTCAAACTGCAAGAAGCACAACTGCTCTTCTAGTTCAGCCCCGCCCCGCCCCGCCCCGCCGCCGCCTCCGCACCAGCTTACAACCAGACAGACATTTACCACTCCGCTCCACGCCGCCCGCCGCCGCCGCCCGCCGCAACTCACTCGGCTCGGAAGACGCCGCGCCGCGATCCTTGCCGCAGGGTTGCCACGCTATCGGTTAATCTGAGATTTAAGAGCAGACCGAGGTAAGTCACGTGATCGCATGTTAGGTATTTGAACCAAATATCGCTGTCTCCAGTCGTCCACCGGCCACGCACGGCCGTGTTTGTGTGTATTTGTGAAGGTTTGGGGGAGCGGGCGGGGGACACCACCGTACTCCCCGCCCGCGTCCCGCGCCTCCGCACAGCGCCGCCGCGCCGCCGCCGCGCCGGGCCGGTCGAGCGAGAAGTTTTGCAAATTGCAACTCCTGTGCAGTTTTCGTTCGCTAAATCAGTTGCGTGCGTTGCGTTCGAAATCGAAACTCCACCAAATATACTGGTTCACCAACATGGAACTAAACTTTACACCTCGCAAAGGAAAGAAGCTTCATCTGCTGATAGGTACTGACAGTGTTGTGGAGGTAAAATGTCCATACAATGTATCCGACGTAGCCCCACTACAGGCCATCGAACAAAAAAAGATAAAGTTCTGCAATATTGTATGATTATTATTATCAGGTACAGCTTCACATCACAGAGAGGAAGTTTGCATTCTTTATCGTATGGACAGAACAAGGACTCCAATACCTTTTAATTTTGGGAGATGAGTATGATTATTACAAACTGGAACTTTTTTATCACAAATGTATGCTAAAAGAAATAATTGACCCCAGAAAGCCACGCAAAATGTGTATTCGAGGTTTAGCCGATGAATCGGACGATGATAGATAACCTATAATAGTCCGTAAGCCCGCTCCAAAATTGCCTACGTCATATGACATCACGATAAAAATGCATGGCACACGGTCGGAAAAGTTGTGCTGAGCGAGAATCAGAAGATTATCGCACCTAAAATTAGCCGGAAGTTTGAGAAAATCCTTCACTTCCGGTCAAAATTTTAAGGTTATATTTACGTCATATGACATCATTACGAAACACGTGGCATCATTTAGCCGTGTAATTGTAGAGAGAGTAAACATAAGTCTGTCTGTTCTGAAGTGGCCGGATGTACTTGAAAGACTGCACCAAAGATGGTCACTGGATACATTTTCCTACGCCATGAGACATCTTGACGAAAATTATTATAAAAGTATTGAAATAATAGTGTTTTATAAGAATAAATAAGTCTATCAAGCCATATCTGGCCGGAAGTATTTTAAAAGTGATTTTTTAACTGCTAGGTGAACGAATTATGTTAATTGCGCAAAATTTAACAAATTATAATCGATTAAGGCGAGAATAAGGGTCAAAAGGACAACTTTGAACGAAATTATTGAGATATTGGTAAAGATGAAAAATCTGTAAAAAATATATGTTAACAAACGTAGCGAAAAAAAATATATTTTACTACTTTGGAAAGGTGTTAAATAAATCTCCAAAAAATTACGTACGAAAATTGTACTTTCTAGTTAAATTATCTTGAGAAACATCAATTGTTTCAATACAAGACCCTCATAGAAATGTAGATAATATTTTTCCCTATAATCGTAGCGAAAAAAAATGTTGTTTTTCATCTTTCCAACACGTAAAATTTAATAAATAGTGTGATTTTCGCGCAAACGTTCTTCGTCGGCGCGACGTATCAGCCACCGCACGAGTAGAACGAACCTCGCACCTATTACATCTGCATACGGGTCGGGTTTCAATCATCAGTGCTCGGGTAGCACGGTTTGAGTCCTATTTCCCCCTTAACACGGATTATCGATTCATCCGTCGTGGTGGGTATAGATAGTATTATTAACAATCTAGGGAAAAATAAAGTTGCGTCGTACCTATTTTTGGTTTGCCAACGGTTGTTTGATATTTATAGTCATTCATTGTCGATTTTAAAAGTTGTTGTAAAATTTTTAAATCGATATATCTCCTGGTAAATCATGTATCTTCGTCGATATTTAATCACATTTCGCACGCAAGCACATATAATGAAGCTATAGAAATACTGGACAAGATCTTTGTAAAACCCAGTAACGAAATATATGCCCGACACAAACTAGCGAACAGACTACAACAACCTGCCGAAACAATTGATATGTGCTTACGCGCCCTCGAGTTGTTAGCTAAAGAATGCAACTTCCACGCTGTGAGCGCTGCTCAGAATCGAAGCGATTACATACGAGATGCTTTTGGTGGACTATCATCACCTAACATTCGGCAAAGGCTTCTCGAAAACAGTGGTCTCGATCTCACCGAGGCCTACAAACAAGCTCAGTCTCTAGAATTGGCTCAAGTTCACTCTGAAAAATTCAGTGCCTCTAGACATTTGAATGCAGTTCATGAAAATGAATGTGAAAATGCTGATCCTTCCTCTTCAGCTGTCAGTAAAAAGACATCTAAATCCTGCTATTTCTGCGGTCAAGACCAACGTCATCGACGCCAAAAGTGTCCTGTATTCAACACTACCTGCCTAAAATGTTCTAAAAGAGGACATTTTGCAAAAGTATGTCGATCGGGAAAACAAACTGCTTGTTTGGAAGAACCCAGTAGCAACACCATGATAGCTGCAGCTCCAGCAGGCCTCCAGGCAGGAGACAATTATTTCAATGACTGTCAACGGCATTCCAGTACAAGCCTTGAGACACAGGTAGTACTAATACGTTCATAAATCATAACTTACTTCAACAGTACCATCTCTCAAGTTCTCCTTACAATGAGACAGTAACAACAGTTGGCATCTAAAAAGGCCAAATAGAAGGTCTATGCAACGTAAAATTATTTGTACAAGGACACACTCACGACAACTTCCCATCACTTATAATGAGAGCTCACTGCGCTGATGTGGTTCTCCGGAAGGATGTATTCAAGGAACATCAAGCTGTCGAAGTAGTGTATGGTGGCCCCATGGTACCGTTGAAAATTTTATGCCATTCCCTCAAGGTGGCGTCAGTCCCACCAGTGAAGCTTTTCGAATATTTTGATCCGCATTGTCGACTGATTGCCAGTCCCGTTGATATTCTAGAGAAGTACAAACGTTACTCGAGGACGGCATTATTGAGAATAACTCTTCACCATGGCGAGCTCAAGTTCTGATAACAACGAACCAAAACCATAAGAAAAGAATGGTTATTGACTATTCGAGAACTATCAATAAATTCACACAGCTTGAGGCATATCGTCTGCCAAACATTGAGGACTTAGTTGCCAAAGTCGCTCAACACTACGTATTCAGTATAATCGGCCTAAGCAGCGCGTACCACCAGATACCGATCACAGAAGAAGATAGGCTTTACACAGCATTCGAGGCGGCCGGAAATTTATACAAATTTAAGACGATCCCTTTCGGTGTCACTAATATCGTAGCTGCCTTTCAACGGGTAATCGATAATGTCATCAGAGAGAAAGCATTACAATCTGTGTATTCTTATCTTGACGATATTGTAGTGTGTGGCTGCGATAAAGCTGATCACGACCGGAAATTAAGGAAATACATGCAAACTATTGAGGAGTGCAATTTAACAATAAATGAAGCAAACATTTTCCTCGGACTATCAAAGATAAAACTTATCGAATATTTCCCTCGGAGCGTCCCTTTCCCAAGCCGGCAGACCTGTAGCTTTCTTTTCCAGAACAATATCTGACACTTCTTTACTATCATTTTATTTGATTTACGTTTTGTTTATAGACGTCCAGAGATACCAACCTTGCGGTTACAAAATCCAGACGTCTACACCTGCACTCTTGCGAGTACAGTGATCATGTATGCCAGATCGAGGCTCCATAGCTGTACCGTTCTTCCGAAAAAATCCCATGGGAAATACACAGACTGTGACCTTTCTCCAGCCGATCCGAGCCACCACCCGTCCACCCGAAGGAACCCCCGGCCGAAGCCGAGAGCCGGGGGTGAAGCCTTCACTGCCAATGGGGTCCGCGCCCTATCCAACCACAGCCTGTGCCCAGGGCCTCAGCGTTTTGTGCTAGCCGCAGCTTTTCTTTTCACCAGCTATGTATATGCGTGGAAGTGCATATGACCACCACCAAAGTGACCGCTCACTGCCGCACAGTGTACTATTTGCGCCGAAGTTAAGCCAAGATTTCTGCAAAGTAAAGGAACATTGATTAAGGCTACTGCCCCATTTGAGAGGTTGGCATTGAATTTCAAAGGCCCTACTCCATCGAATACAAGAAACAAATACATGCTCACTGTCGTCGATGAATATTCCAGGTTCCCCTTTGCCAATCCCTGCTATGACTTAGCTACAGTTATCAAATGTCTGAACAAATTGTTCTTCCTATTCGGAATGCCCGCATACATCCACCCACAGCGATCGAGGTGGTTCATTTATGTCTGCTGAACTAAAACAATACCTACATTCTAAAGGAGTCGCTACAAGCCGAACTACAGCAGCAAATCCAAGAGGAAATGGACAAATAGAACGCTATAATGTAATAATATGGAAACCATACAATTGTCACTGAAAAGGAAAGGCATGCCTATAACAATGTGGGAGAAAATAGTTGACTAAACTCTACATTCAATTCATTCCTTACTGTGTACTGCAACCAATTGCACTCCTCATGAGAGAATGTTTGTGCACTGTCGTCGCTCGAGTAATGGAGAATCAATCCCAACATGGCTGTCTACACCTGGACCGGTTCTCATGAAGCGTGTTTTCAGAACAAGTAAATACGAACCTTCAGTAGATGAGGTCGAGCTAATTGAAGCGAATCCTTCCTACTCATATGTAGACTAAACTAAGAGACGGAATCAAGACAACTGTTTCAAACAGACATCTTGCGCCTTATGAAGGCAGAGCCGAGATAGATCCATCAAAAATGTTATTAGATTTGGATCCCTATGATACAAGTGACGTTGCCCCTGATCCCAAAGCAAACTACCTTTTAAAATCGACAATTAATGACTATAAAGATCAAACAAACGTTCCCTAACAAAAAATAGGTACTACGCGACTTTATCTTTACTAGATTAGTAATTATTTCTTTCATACTATCTATACCCAACACGACGGATGAGTCGACAATCCTTATTAATCGATTATAATTTGTTAAATTTTGCGCATTTAACATAATTCGTTCACCTAGCAATTATTAAAAAATCACTTTTAAAATGCTTCCGGCCAGATATGGCATGGCAGACTTATTTATTCTTTTATAATAATTTTCGTCAAGATGTCACATGACGTAGGAAAATGTGACCATCTTTGGCGCAGTCTGTCAAGTACTTCCGGTCACTTCAGAACAGACAGACTTATGTTTACTCTCTCTACAATTACACGGCTAAATGATGCCACGTGTTTCGTAATTATGTCATATGACGTAAATATAACCTTAAAATTTTGACCGGAAGTGAAGGATTTTCTCAAACTTCCGGCCAAATTTAGGTGCGATAATCTTCTGATTCTTGCTCAGCACAACTTTTCCGACCGTGTGCCATGCATTTTATCGTGATGTCATATGACGTAGGCAATTTTTGAGCGGGCTTACGGACTATAACGGTCATGACGGTCGTAATATATTATATTCAACTGACGTGCTCACTGTTTTATTGTACACCTTTATTGTATTATTTTATTTCGATTCATTTAGATTTCGATATGTTATAATTAATAATTAATTTAGGTTTTGTAGGTTATAGTTAATTTCTTCATTTGTATTTGAGTGAATAAAACAACATTTTATTTTTTTTATTCACATACATAAAAAAATTTGATAAGTCAAATTCCTTTAGTAAAATATATAGAAGGTTCCGTAAAGGTACAGTACCTTGTCACACTTACTAGATTACTGCGCACCGTTTTGAACACTTTACGTTCTTAGTGAACGCTATTGTGACAAAGTTCTACAGATATAATTGGTTTTTTTATGTGATCCGGTATGGGTGGCTGAGTCGGAGGGGCCAAAGCGCATGCTCCGACCAGCCAATATCACCTCTGAGAAGGTAGGTGCCATACCGGAGACTTCCCTGGATTGCTGGCTATACTGGACTAGAGGAGAACACAACCGAGGCTGCTATGCGGCCATCTTACATCCAGTACTGTGGTACAAACCCAGTCGGCTACAATTTGAGCCTACCACCTAGTAAGGGGCAAGGGAAGGAACCTACAGGTTTACACCGGTTCCGAACGGTGAAGCAGCAGGTGTAGGTATGCACGTAAGTTTTTTCGTCAGAAAAAACTCATTGGTACACGCCGACCGGATTCGAACCTCGGACCTCTCGCATGAGAAGCCGATGCCCAAACCACTCGGCCACCCGCCGCTTTATAATATTTCTAACTCGGAAAGAAATCATCACATCTCATAAAATACTTTACTATAGGTAGGTACCTACTTAATTTAATTTTATTTTAAAAATTCGAAAGAAAGAAAGAAACCTGAAAAGAAACGCATACAGCTTCTCCGTTCCGTCGTCGTGGGTAAATATTAATACATTTACTAGAATTTACGCATCTGATTAGAATTCTAATACCATTTGTAGCATTGGGTGACATCAGTATTATCTATCAGACGGTCGGATGGACGAACGGACATTGAACTGAGACTAATAGGTTTCTGATTTTACTTACGGAACCCTAAATATTGAGATATTTCGGGATATATTGTTCATTTCCCGCAGAAGGGGCTGAAAATATCTGCACATCGATGACATAGTTCACATCACTAAGATTTATCGCTATCGATAACATTGGGGTACAACACTATGGCTTAGAGTTATCTCTGTGTGTGTGTTGTGTGTCTCTACACCCTCCCCCGTGCTCGTACCTCACCGAAACGTGTAATAGGGACAGCTGCACGTTCTCAGCGAATATATCTACAAATTACAACAAAATTAGTGTTTCGGCTCTCACGTTTTCTACCCCCCTAAACCTTATCCGATTCTTACGATTATTTTTTTGTTGTAATAAGGACAGTCAAATCTACGTACCTGTCTTTTTTATTTCTTCAATATACAAAGTAATAATTAAATACAGCTTAATGAACTTCATGTCATCAAAAAATTGAAAATTCCACTTTTTTCGTTAATAAAACCAATTTATAGCTCGGGTCTCGTGTATTTTATCAAAATAAAAAAAAGACAGGTACGTAGATTGGACTGTCCTTATTAAAACACAAAAAAAATCGTCGGAATCGGTTAAGGTTTAGGGGGGTAGAAAACGTGAGAGCCGAAAGACGATTTTGTATGGAGCAATACAACCTCGGAACAGTCTTTTAAACTTCATTAAAATAAATATTGCTGTTATTGTTCGCAAAGATTATTTAAAGTTACAAAGTATAAAAAAGAAAGGATCAAGAGACATTGCAAAATATTATATTGTCATTTAAACTCACCAGCCAAAATCACCTCCGAAAAGGTAGGTGCCATACCGGGGACTTCCATTTGGATAGCTTATATTTCAGCAACCCAAAGAAATTTGATCGATTTATCCATATGTGGTGAAAGCAGTCATTAATCCGTACATTTTACAGACAAGATTTCAGTCGTATATGAACGAACATACATAGATGCGGACCGATATCACGACATAGCATATGTACATATAATGTTATGGCTGAATGTTCAGAACCATATTGTTTATTTATAAATTTTTGAATGTCTGTAATTACTTTCATCCGACCATTGAATTTATCAATATTTTCCATAAAATACAGTTTTGACAACCCTGACAATACACCGTTTTGTGGAAGTCGAACCCCTCCATGTCTTGGGGGAGTTGCGGGTAATAATGCTAACATCTTAAGACGTTTATTTGCCGCTCTAATGGTTGGGGGAGGTCGGGGTAAGAGTGTGTAAACGAAACAGTTTAGTAAAAAATGGGGGAAGTGGTAAGCGTTGGTGTTTTATCTGGTGGCGGGTGAATGGATTTATAAAATATGTCGAAGAGAGGGAAGTGTTTATAATTAATGAGTAATTTTGATTTATAAAGCGAGTGTAGGTCTCAGTTCTAAAATGTAATTTATTTCGTAAGCTGTAGGAAGGAATGTTTAGTATAGAACGAAATACAATAAATTTAGATTTTTATAGTTAGTACTCGTACTAAGCATGTATTCGCTCTATATTTCTTCTAATACATGCAAAGCCGTAAATGAAGAGAAAAAATACGTCCCGACCAGGATTCGAACCTGGAACTCCGGCTTGAGCCGCCAGCGCGTTACCAATTCCGCCATCGGGCGGATGACGAATTCTCTATTCTAATAGTAGGTATGACGCAATCTATGTACTGCAATCAATTAACTTGCACGGTTCCATATTTGAATCTTCGAAGATGCAAATGTTCGAAAATATACCTATAGAGAATACGTCATCGACCGGATCAAGCCAGAGTTCCATTTTCGAATCCCGATCGGGACGTATTTTTTTCTGTTCATTTTCGGCTTTTCATCTATCTATAGCCTATCTAGTGAATAAAGTTGTTTTGTTTGATGGAGACGGTTCTAACATTATCAAAGGATAACATACGAAGAAAACTTACACGATATAAATGTAAAAAAATACACAGAGACTTATCAACACAAGTGATTTCTTCTAATCAACCTGACTTTAATAAAACAAACATGAAGAACGAAAACATTAGAATTACATATTCGGGAAAGAAGAGTACTGGTTCCTTGGAACGTCACATAACAGTAAACAGCTAACTATTGTCTATGCTAAATGTTTGTAAAGAAAAAAAAAGTTTGTAAAGAAAAAAAAAATCGTATATTATGCAGCAATAATATATATTTGATTGTAATTTCGAACAAACCTTTTTTTATAGTAAACGCGACATGAGGCGCCGAGCCAACCATAAGGTCTCTAGCGACGCCCATGGACATTCGGTCGCATGCCGGGGCTGCGAATGCTATGCCGGCCTGACAGATCTCCCGACCGCCTCTCTTGAAGGACCCGAGACTGTATATTTATTTTCTTTCAGTGTGTATTTATTGGTTGAAGGTTGTGGCTTTATCCCTCTTATATTGTCTACTTTCGTATAGCAGAACCAACCACGCTATAAAAATAAATACCTTTAACAGATGCGCGAAAACATTTGAGCAAACAAAGCCCGCGGTATTTCGCGGCGCATGCGCCGCCGCGCCGTCTCCAAATATTATTTATAAATCGATTTATCTCTATCGAAAAGGAACAAAAGATAGATAACATCTGTTATGGAACTCGTGCCCTTACGCATTCGAAATACGAACACCTTGCCGACACAAAAAAAACCCCCAAAAACACAACATACTGAACCCACATTCATGAATTGAATTGACACACCCCTTTAAGCGACAAGCGATTTTAAACCTAATCACGTTGGAACAAGATTTAAAATAGCGGAACACAGTACTATTCCGTTAAATTCCTTGATTGCACTTATACCGTTTTCCCATAAGCTTATAGTCATACGAGTTGATTGGATTGAAGATATGCGTTATTACTTTTCTTAGTAACTTATGGGGTGATAGATAAGAAACTATATACAGGTTGTTTCTCTAAAATTCTAGTATATTAAAATATCTACAAATCAACTAAGTATGCGTTAGTACAGAACGGTAAATGTACTGTGTGGGGCCGGTACTTAAAAAGTAATAGCCCCACTGCATCTCTCCCTATGCATATAGTAAATGACGACTAAGGAATAAGGACAATGTGCCGTGCGTTGGGGTGACAGGTTAGTCCACTCTCACCTTCGCCCGGTCCTGCACCCTTTATAGGACGGCTAGAACAAAGTGGTCAGTTTAATTACGGGTGGCCAGTACACTGGCCACCCGTAATTTGTTCGCCTGATTTTACTTGACGCTTATTTGAATAGAGGTGTACAGTCCACTGGCCACTGTACTCTATCGGCGACTGCTTATTACTATAAGGATCATAATTAGACCAAACTTGTATGAAGTGTGACCTTTAATGCAAGTGGCCAGTAAAGTGGCCACTTTGTTCTGCCATCCTATAAAGGGTTAATAGTTATCTTGTCTTGCAATATGTGTTAGACATATTGCTAAACGTGGTGGTCGGTGTTGTGTTAATTTACAAGAGTACCTACTTGCAGCACAACACCGATTACTCTGCTTACCCAGATGGTCGGGATACAGCAGAGACGAAGCTCTACATCCGGATTGTTTCTTTCTTCAGCTCGATGTTATTTAGTTATTACCGGTTACTGTACCCACTTATAAGTGTGCATTCAAAATTATAAATTTTTTTAGTTAGGTTTTTTAGTTTAGTTAGTTTCGAAAACGTTTCAAGATTTTCTGGCTTATAACAGGTGGGGCAGAAGTAATGTCATAATGAGAATTGCCTGCCATTTTGTTAGAAATGAAAAAAAAATAATTGCCGCTCTTATCAGAAAGTTTATTTGAAGGTGTAAAATTGATGAAATTAAGTTGAAAAAATTATATCGAACACCTCCTGAGTTGATACACATTTTGTGCTCGTTTTAAGGCATTTTGAATTGTTTCTACAAAATATCAAAGATGTTACACATAAAAAAACCGGATAATTTTTTTTTATTGGAACTCCATATTGTGCCAAGTTTTTATTACAATCGGTTGACGGGAGGTGGGTGAAATTCAAATAAGCGGTATTCATCCCTTATTTTTTCACCTTTACGACCAACCTCGAGTATAACTATTTCAATAAAAAAAAGAATCATTGAAATCGGTTCACAATTGGCTAAGATATCGCGTAACACACAAAAAAAATCAGTCGAATTGAGGACCTCCGTATCAGGTGGGACCCTATTACTAAGCCTACGCCGTCTGTATGTCTGTCTGTCTGTCTGTTTGTCTGTCTGTCTGTCCGTCTGTCCGTCCGTCCGTCTGTCCGAGGGCTGTATCTCTTGAACCGTAATAAGTAGGTAGCCCGTTGAAATTTTCACAAAAAATGTGTTGTTATGGCCCATATAACAACAAATAATAAAAATAAGAAAACGTAAAAAATTCACGGGGGTTCCCAATAAGGAATAGATTATGAAGCATGACATTAACTAATATGAAGCATTTCATAACACGCCATCTAGATGGCGTGAGTAGCGCTGGCCGTGACATGGCGATACGGGACCCTCGGTGCGCGAGTTCGACTCGCACTTGGCCGGTTTTTTGAAGTTGGTTAAAAATCATCACCAGTGTTTGTTAGGTACACCCTGTAGCGTTGCCGACGCTAGTGAAAGGTCACGGTATTTATGCGGAGTAAGCAGTATTAGGAACACATGTCCTCCGTATCGGCATACGGTGCTTGGCGAGGACAATGAACCCACGATCGTCCAGATGTTTCGAAGTTTAACAGCCATGTTAAGTAAGTAGATACCGAGACCACTATACTAAGTACTAATACTGGTACTTAAAAAGGATAGAACTAATTGTGACAAGTTTGAGCGCATTCTTACTGCCATTTGAATGATAAATAAACAACAACAACAACAACAACAACAACAATAGCCCCACTGCATCTCTCCCCATGCTTGTCGTGAAAGGTGAGGGATAAAGACGAGTTGCCGATGCCGGGATTAGGGGGGTGAAAAACATAAATGCCGAAAGACGTTTTTGTATGGAGAACGTTAACTTCCGTATCGTCTAAGTCTCGGCTAACAGATTTCTGTCAGTTAAAATTAAATTTCTCATACACTTGACATTTGGTCAAATCGGCCCGTAGTCTAGCATATCAATGAGGTCGAAAGAGGCTATGCGATTCCATGTAGACACTGATATTTAGAGTTAGTTCTGTGTTAGTTAGTTAGTAATTAGTTCTGCGTGAGGCCGGTAATTAAAAAGAATAGCCCCACTGCGTCTCTCCCCGTTCATGTTGCAAAAGGCGAAGGATAAGGACGAGAGGCCGTGCTAAAGGGCGACAGGACAGGCTTGCCACCTCTCACCTTGGCACGGTCCTTCCACCGAGTCGTGCAACAGGTGGGTCTTTGTGCCATACTTTTGCTGCTTGATAGTTATCTTGTCCGAATACTTTGCTAAACGTGGTGGTCGATGTTGTGTTGCAATTTTACAGATTTCTTGCAGCACAACACCGATTACTCTGCTTACCCTGATTGTCGGGATACAGCGTGCGTGGTATGTATTTATGTACTCGTATGTATGTTAATTAGAATGAATCCGATAACTTGACGTCTGTTTAACCTCCCCCCCTTCCAGCCTCCCCCTCCCCCTGGAGCCAGCTGGCTATTGGTCAAGCGTTGAGTCTGGTCGTGATATATGTAATTATAAAAAAATATCTAATGGAATAACGAGCGGACCGTATATTATTTCTGTATAGAGCGGACGGAGAAGTACATACAATCTCGGGTAAGATAAATCCGATTCCTATGTACTTGCAGCGAATACAGCGAGCCGCGTCCAGCGGTTGAAGCTTCAAAAAGCGGACCAAGGTTGCATTAATTCTTGTTTTTTAGGGTTCCGTATCCGGCACGGGACCCTATTACTAAGCCTACGCTGTCTGTCTGTCTGTCTGGCCAGGTAGCCTGTTGAACTTTTCACAGAATATGTGTTATTTATTATGGCCGAAATAACAAAAATAATAAAAAATAAAATCACGAGAGTCCTCATACAAGTAACTAAAAATTGTATGCGCGCCATCTACCGAAAAGAGCATGACGCATTTTAACTAGTACATAGATGGCGTGAGTGGCGCTGAACATGACATGGCGATACGGAACCCTCGGTGCGCGAATTCGGCCCTCACTTGGCCGTTTTTTTTTGTTATCGTTCGGCAGTGTATTGTCATATTAATTAGATTTACAGAGATCTTACAGAAAAGTGAATGAATATTTGACGTGAATTCGATGAACGTCTTACGTTTGGAAAAATCGTGTGACGAAAATGACGTAGGTACTATCGTCTTCCTCGTACGTCTAACTAATATATAGCAAACAAAAACTAATACTTATACCACCTGTAAGTTTCGTATCCGTATGGATAAGGAACCCTAAAAACGGATTTAAAAATGCGAAGAACATTCGGTAAGTTCTCTTTAAATCTAATTCAATATGAGTGTACACTAGAATACGACATGTTAAAACTATTTATAGCTTCAAATGATAATTTAAGTTTATATACATTTTAACAATGTTTTATAAAAAAAATTAACTGTTTTTTTGTAAAAAAAAATTTTTATGTAAACCAGCATTGGTGGCTGTGCCGAGAGACCAATGGTGCAGTCGACAGAGCCTAAATCACCTATCCTCGCGAATTTATTTATATGGCACACTGCCACAGCCGTGTTGTCAGCAATTACACCTCTGATTAACTATTACACCTTCATCTCTGAACTAATTACATCTTTATCCAAGTGAGCCGCATGCAAAAGCTAAAATACATCTAACTAAAAAAATTTATGAGCTAAGCTTAAAGCGACGATAGCGCTGAAAGATAAAAATGCGCAAAACACACTTTATCTTATTTATACTAACCATTCGCCTACAAGCGTAATGTTTACATCAAACCAGAGACAATATCCCGTTTGCTCATCTGTCGACGGCACAAGGAATAAAGTATCGGGTTTCAGAGGCGGCTGCGGACGCATGCGCTCTTTCGTAGATAATACGTAAATACTTCATCGTAATGACAGTCGCTATTGGATTCCGTTAATTTATGACTATGGGGAAATATCCACATGTTTTAACCGGCCTTTCGATCAGATAGACGGACAAGAAAACCTTGTCTCTGCAAAAAAAAAAAAAAACGGTAATCGGTCATATGGGCACCTGTCAGGTCGGCATGGCATTCGCAACCTCCGCATACGACCGAATGCCCACGGGCGTCGTTGGACACCTTATGTGTGGCTCGGGGCCATATGACGCGCTTCCAATAAAAAAAAATTTGCACAAACATTTCATAAAAACCTATTAAGAGGATTCTGTAGGACATTAAACGAAAATTGTTATATTTTTTAAAACTCCAAACAAACATTTAGTTCTATGAAGTACATAATATCAAAAAAATATTTTCTTTTAAACTAGATAATAATATGTACTAAACACTGAAGCAGGATTTTTAAATTTACAGTATTTTTTCATGGTGAAAACATTTCTGAATGTGACTCTATTTTATTTTATTTCTTATGTCGAGCTAGCTCCATACTGGATAATTATTTTGGAATTAAATTTACGTCATTGTATAGGGAATTAAATTTTCTAGACACTAAAGCAGCATTATTTGAAAAAAAAAAACAAATCGTAATAATTAAAAAAAAAATACTACAAAATTCACCATATTATAAGCGCGCGCACTGCGCTCGATTGCTCAGTACGCCGAAATTGCATTTTTGTTTTGCCATATGAATCCTCTTATGTAAGTGAGAATGTTGTTCACGCACAGAGGGTTCCGTGGCCATATGTTTCTTCTTGCAAGTATAGCGGGTGTGCGCAAACACGCGGTCGCACGTTCGCACGTATCTCGAATAACACGCCATCTATCTATGACCGTTCATACTTTTGTAATTAAAATGTTAATGGTAATTCGGTAGATGGCGCTCTTCTGCATATTATGATTCTTGTATAGGAACCACCATACATTTTTTAATTTGAGATTTTTTTATTTCTTGGAATATCCGCCATAAATAAGACATAATATTCTGTGAAAATTTCAACCGGCTATAACTAATTACGGTTCAAAAGATACAGCCTTCGATCGGACAGACAGACAGATGGCGTAGCGTAGGCTTAGTGATGGGCTTCCGTATGAATACGAAACCCTTAAAACGAGTTTACAGCATTTTGTCTTCTAAACATTTTCGTGCCGAAAAGACACATTATTTTATTCATAGAGAGATTGTGGATTTTGTTGAATTGAAGCAGGCGGGCGGCAGCGGCGCACAGTGGGGCCGAAGCGGTAAAAAAGCTTTTTCGCAATTGTTGTACTGTTCGTCGTATCTAATTTAATTTGCTTTATTATTAGTTGATTCATATATTAAAATAGTGTTTAACCAAATATCCTTATAGTTTCCTACGATTCATTGCTTACAAAATATATATAAACTTTATGGAAATAATTGAATTTATTTCTTCAAAAGTGTTATGGTCACTACTTATTTTTTATTGCTCAAGTATGAAAAATGCAAGCTGGAAACTAACGACCCGATCCTTTATTTAATGAAAAGTCAAAAAAATCATGCGATCCTGTAATGATTATAGTAATTTTGTTCTATTTTCCATTAAGAGATATTTTTTCACTATTTCCACTTTCAACTAGAGTTTCAAATGTTATCGAATTTTACCGATAACACGAAACTACATTAAATAGGTACACACAGGTACCTAGTATTTAAAATATAGGTTATTAGCTGCGACCACCTGCGACCGCGAGTGTGACAGTGTCGTACTCGCAACGAGCGCCCGCGTATCTTTTGAGTCTTTTCTTCAGACTTTTGTCCGAAGTAGCCCAAGAGGCACGTAATAAGGACTACAAACATTTCAGACTATATAATACAAGAAAGTAAAACAGAATAACGACGAAATAAGATGTACTTTACATGATTTTAGTGACATTGGCCCCTTAATAAACACATTTCGGTCAAACATGACCAATAGAGTTAAGTGCTGGTGTTACAATTCTACTTTTAGATTAAAAATAAATACTACATATTTATAAATGTACACAATGTATACTACAATCATACGATGACAATTTATTATTATATAGCACTAAATTTTCTTTGAATTTAAATGTTTGTCTAAAATTAAAATTACTTTTACTGAATTCTATATTATAATATTTACACATATCGTTGGAAATATGGTATCTATGAAGTAAAAAAAAATTATTCAAAAATTCCATTTGCATCAAAAGTTACAGAGTTATTACCGCTGCTCCATACTAGGGGCCCCACTGTGCGGCGGCGGCGACGGGGAATAAAGCCTCCCACGGATCACACCTTAATATTGTGCTATTATATACGTGTTTTATACGCTATTTGTAATAATATAATAAATATGATATTATTAAGCCTATTTGTGTTCGCCTGTGATCTATCAAGTAGCACGCAACATTTTTTGGAATGTACAAGCTTGCGTATTTTCAATACTGTACCCAACGACATTCTACTTTTTAATTCGTTGACTGTACCTATATTATAGACAAATATTATAAGTTTTTTTGACTAGTGATAATTGGTGAAAAGTTGCTTCTGAAGGATCATGTTTTTAATAATTGATTATTCAAATTATTATCTTTTTTTTTTGTACACTCCGACCGGAATCGAACCTCGGACATCCGCACGAGAAGCCGACGCCCAGACCACTCTGCCACGCGCCGCTTAAATGAGTTATTGTTGGATTATGCTACTTAGTAATTTTTCGGTTCCTTGTTACACAGTTGCTTTTTTAGGGTTCCGTATCCATCGTACGGGACCCCATTACTAAGCCTGCGCCGTCTGTCTGTCTGTCCGTCTGTCCGAGGGCTGTATCTCTTGAACCGTAATAGGTCGCCCGTTGACATTTTCACAGAATATGACGTGTTATTTATTATGGCCGATATAACAACACATAATAAAAATCAGAAAAAGTAAAAAAAATCACGGGGTTCGCATAGAAGAAACTAAAAAGTGTATGCGCGCCATCTACCGAAAAGAGTATGAAGCATTTTAACTAATCATGAATTTGAACTAATATGAAGCATTTCATAAACACGCCATAGATGGCGTGTTTGGCGCTGACCATGACATGGCGATACGGAACCCTCGGTGCGCGAGTTCGACTCGCACTTGGCCGGTTTTTCCGCTCTCTTTAGCTTATTACTGCAGGATTGTGAACCGCCGTGTGTGAATACCAAAGTTACACGTGTGTACACTATACACCGAGTGGAGCGGGCTGCCGCGGTGGCCTTACCAAGTGCAAGTTTAATTAGAGGCATTCTTGATCAACCGCGAAGCCTCCGTGCTTTGGGAAGCGGGGGTGACAAAAACGATTAACTCTAAAGACGATCACGCGTCGTGGGAGTAAGTTTTGGATGTTCGGTGGTGGTATCCGAACTAGTCGCTAATAGTGCTAGGGGTCTTCAAATTAGTAAGTTCAGATTAGTCTTGAAAGATTTTATTTCCTAAAGAGCATTTATTTGTTTATTATTTATTTATTTCCACATTTCTTTTTATATAAATTTTGCATTATTTTTTAAATTTTATTATAACCTAAAATTTATATAAAAACCACGGAGTATCCACCACCGGCGGGGGGCGAACCCAGGCTACCGATGGTTGGGTCCAAAACCTCCGGACTATTATGCGCAGTGTCGAGCAGGGCTGCCTTCTGGATCTGACCCTTGACCCAACCACTCAGCCAGAGCTTCTTAAGATGGTCGTCGAGGCTCTTCGCTATCAGCCCATGCGCCGAAACGACTATGGGCACAACGATCGTCGAGTCGACGGGCCACATTTTGGTAACCTCGTAATTTATTTGATTTAAGAAACATACAGCCAATAACAGTTACAGTAGGTACTTTGTTTTATGCAAGGCGTATGGCCAATTACATGTTTTCCTGTTTAGTTACATTTATATATGTTTAATTGTTTCTTATAGGTACATAACTATTGTTAAGAGCATAGTTACCTAAATGGGCATACATTTTGACGTGTCTAAGTATATGTGTATGAGGGTGTGGTGTGTGAGGGTGTGTGTAGGTGTGTATGTTTATTCATATTTTTTTAACAAACGCATTTTTAAATAGAGACTCTACACAATGATATCTATTCCGCAGAGGTAGGTAGTACCTATATTAAACATACATAGGTACATGTATGTATGTGTTTATGTATGATGCATACCGCACACTCGCCGCAAGCAGAGTAATGGTGTTGTGATGCAAAGTATTAGGACAAGTCGTAAGATTTAAAATGTAAATAAGGAACGAATTGAATAACAATGTCAATAAATGGTGTCAATACTTAAAACTAAATTATTAAAATAAAAAATAGAAAAAAATATTAATACCTATCATTAGAATAGATTTAAAATAAAAAAAACAGTTCTCACTTATTGCAGTCAGTCATTCGTCAAATGTGTACATATCGAGAATTTTTTTTTCTATCACTTTCACTCACAAAATCATACCTTCAGTATTCCATCTCACTGCGGACATCCTGTAGAATGGGAAAGTATAGAAACAATTTTTAAAGCCCGATTTTTTAGGTCTCTAGAAATAAGAATACATTAAGAATTAAGACATATGCTATGCCAGAAAATATATTCATGATTCCTCTCTTAACTCCGACAATCATAACTATGACACACGCTGTAAGAATAATGTACAATTAATAAGACATAGATTATCCAAAACGTCAAAAAGCTTTATCTGTAATAGTGTTAGATTTTATAATAAACTGTCTTCTAACATAAAACAATTAGATGACAATAATTTTAAACGACGGATTAAACTAATGTTAATTGAAAAGAGTTATTATACTGTTAAGGATGCGTTAACTGACGGTAATTTTATATAAGAGTCTGACTACTGTTTTTCCCACTAACAACTTTGACAATTGGATACACTTTGTATCATTAGATTTTTAATATGACTTATTACATTTCTTTGTAATAAACGTAAACTAATTGTTTTTATTTGACTTGATATATGAAGTATCAAAATTGACGATGGCACTATACACCAGATATAGGTAATGTAAATAGGCAGAGTGGTCAGATTCTTGAGTGTTCATGCTTATGCTGTAAATATTAATGTTCTTGTGAGCGGTAGTATGGGTTCATTATTGTAAATTACTTGAATTATAATACTTATATATAAGGTACCAACAAAACATTGTGACTTGCGAAGTTTGTTTGTCAGTTCTTCTTCGCATTGAATTTAGAACTGGCGGAATTTTCGACATATCCAAGCGTAGGTTACCTACCTATGGATTAAATTATACAATAAACAATAAAGAATCTAATAAGAATGAAATCTAAAGGGAATATAATAAAAATTTAAGGATTCTGATCATGTAAGAGTCAACCTAAAAAAATGCGAGCATATATGTACCATGAAATAAATGATTATTTAATGCATAAAGTATATGATTTATGTGAAGTGCACAACATTTTAACCTCACTCTGGCAAGGACATATATAGTAACAATATAAAATATTAATAAATTAAATAGTTTCCGTGTCTGTATCTGTCTGCCACTGGCTTAAGTTTTTGAATGTTTCCTATATAAAAACAATGTTTGAGTAATTGCTGACGTCTTACAAGTGGCTAATAGATAGGGTCAGACACTTGAGATTCGACAAACGGAAATGACGTACGAAATAAAATTTAATTAGGCAGAGGCAGGATGACATTTTCGTTTGTTTTGACATCTGACAGAAGCATTTCCCTTCGGAGGTCGTGTTACTGACAAAAAACCGTCTTTTGATTCGATATTGTGATTTGGTTACAAGTTTGTATGTTTTTTTTTATAAAAAATTATTCGAACGCAAATTACAGGTGGCTCTTCAGCTAAAGAAGAGGTGAGAGTTGGGGGGGGGGGGGGGGGAGGTCGACGTCATTAAGTCCCAACAAAGGAACAATGAAGTGTCGACCAAATCGCGCGTTTCAAAACTCATCGTCGGCAATTAAAATAAGAAGAATAAAAGTAGTAATAAGTATTAAGTGAAAATAAAGAGCGGATGACAATAGTAGAAAGGGGAGAAGGCGACCCTTGTTCTTGCCGCACCTGGTGGCCGGTCGCCACGCGCCGCGCGGGGTGCGCGGGGGGCGGAGCGGGGGGCGCGGGTGCATCGGCCAGGGCTGGCGCCAGGTAGGTCGCGGGAAATTAGTGACATACTTTCTTCAATCTCTCTTAAATTTAATTAAATTTATTTGGGATTTAGAGTCAAACACGGAACGATAGTGCACAGATTAGTAGACATAATAAATAAGTATTTCGAAGATAAGGAGTACTGCTCGGCGGTGTTCCTTCAAGTATCGTAACAAGACATCTCTAGAATTTGAGACAAATTTCAAAACTCTGTGCATGTAGGTATTATACAACCTTTCGGAGATAATATCAGTTTACATAGGTGAAAACGGTCTCGTATGTTTATAATGGAACATACTAAATAGAGTTTACTATAAAAATAAAAATAAAACAATTTTTAAACATTATACACTTTTTATACATTTTTATACATTATACACAAAACATTATATAAATTTTATTTCTTTCGTTCTAGTACGGCCCTGTGTGAGCAGTAAGCATAGCGCCATCTGTCGCGGGCGCGGCGCGTTATGGGGGGAGAGGGTAAAGGAGAGACGATCTGCTGCCCGCACCTCATATTATTCCGTTTACTATTTATATTATTGTTAATTTACATTATTTTCTTATTTTTACACTGAAGTAAACTGAGTAAAGTAAAATATTTTATTTTTATTTTAACAAAATAAAAATAAAAGCAAACAAAACAGTTAGCAAGAGGAAACGTGTAGGTACCTATCACATTACTAAGAAAATAAAAAAATTGTGGAATCTAAGACGAATGGTTTTTATTATTTTTATTGAGACTATTTTTATGGCTCTGTCCCATAAACTATCCCTATGGGCTGTGCTAATAGGGAATCTGACAATTTCTGCGGGTGATTTAAGGTACCATTTACAAGAATGCATTATGTATACTTATATAATATATAAGTATACATAATGCATTCTTATTATGCACTATATTATAGAGTGTTGCCAGTTTTCAATTTTTGAGCAATAACCTAGATGGGACTTTTAGAATGGGCGCGTGAATGAGAAGCTATGGGTAGCTAATCTATAGGTTCAAGAAGATATTTTTTGTAAAATATTTCATAGATTTGAATCTATCTTTTGAAAGACACTTTGTGTAGTGATCCGGATTTTTTTCCTTTTCGTAAATTTGTTTATTAACAACAACAATAGGCAACATTAACATTTTATGTTATTGTCATTTATTTTGTTATATTTTATTTTATTTATGACAATTTTTATTTAATGGTTTAATTGTTAGGTTTGATTTCAAATATAAATTTTAGTATTTAAGTTTTTTATTTTTATTGCAAACGGTTGTTTTAACGAAGATGGCCTATTTTAGCTTGGATCATAATAGCAAACAATAATTTGTTATACTATATTTGCCATATCTAAGGGCGTGAAATGTACCAAAGAGACCAATAAAATAATTCAATTAAATTCTTATTGAATTGTTTGAAATTAAATTAGTTGAATATTATTTAGTGTTGTAATTTTTTTGAGTTTTTGTATCATTGAATAAATTAATTAAATAATTCACTGGAAATTATACAATTAACTTTATCAAAGACACAAATGACAATAGAATACAACAGTAAAATGCAAATATTATGTAATAAATAATGCAAAATACCTCAACACGATTACCTGACGCGATGTAAAGACTCGAGAGAGTACGTACGTCACACCATTATCATCGGTTGATCACAACATTAGTTAGATTTCCATCAGTTTCCCTCCCTTCTAGGCGCGCAAGCTGATTGCAATATCGATAAGGTTATCGACAGCTTAGAAAACGTCTATGAATTTTATCGAAATTTAAAATTATATTTTTGAAGAAGGAATCGTTTTCGACATTAAGGAATATACATATAACGATACATTTACCCCGTGATACCTATTACCTATGTTTTGATTGGTCGATGCATCAGTACGGTAGAGAGAAATGTTAGTTTAAAAAAATAAAAAATATTACATATTTTAGTGAAGTAAAAAATGTAATAAATAAAACATAAAAAAATAGTTTGCTTATGTAATACATAAGCAAACGATTTTTTTATGTAAACCAACATAGGTGGCTATGATGAGAGACCAATAGTGTAGACGACAGAGCCAAAATCACTTCTCCTTGCGAAACCACGCGAATAGGTACAGTCCGCGCGCGAGCTCCGAGGAATCGGTATTGGTGGAAATTAATTTATTTTTAATTTAATTAAGAATTTGTGTAGAATTTTTATGGCAATTCACATTTTGTGATGATTATACTATACTAGGCGAGTAATATTATACAAATGTATAATATTAAAATTCTATACAAATTCTATAATAAATTAATTTCCACAAATACCGATTCCTCGGAGCTCGCGCGCGGACTGTATGTTTTAGCGTGTGCATAAATTTTGATAACAAATTATCAATACATATGTTTGTTTATCGGAAATATTTAAATGACTTTGACTTATGTACTCTCTATTAACAATCTATAATACGTATATGTATCAAAATATCGATTTAAATGTCGACACATCCACATGTAAAATATTATCAAAATAAAACAAAACAAAAATCGATTATAATATAATATCCTTCGATGTATCTGTTTCACCGATACCGATAATTAATTATCCATCGATATTCTCTCATCTCGATATGTCATCACATCCCTACTTGGGATCGTGTGCGTGCGGAGCGGCCAGTCACACCGAGTCGCTCTCCTTTCGCACCGGAAACGATACAATAAACCGGAACTGTCCACACCGGCGCGGCAGGTAGGTAGGATCACTTCGGGACTACATACTCGCATAGATCGTGCCGCTGTTAGATTCATAGCGGTACTACACGCATACCGGAACATCGGCTGAGTTGAGAGCGGTTCAAATTACGAAATCTCTTTATTTTACACTAGCAATTGCCCGCGGCTTCGCTCGCGTGAAATTCGTATTTCAAAAGAATAACGTAAGTAATTAAGGGCGATGCCGAAGGCCGAGCTGGGTTCAGACAATCGATAAACATTCTCGAAGAAAGTAACTAATAGCATGACTGAAGGCCGAGTTGCGTTCAGGTAAACAATAGTATTCTTTCTCGATTAATGACTATACCCCACAGACAGACGAGAATTTTAAAAACTGTTCTACCATGTTCAGTTTCTCATTTTAAGTCGCTTGGTTTTTTTCCAAATATGTACATTGTTGCATTTACGATTATATTATGTGTACTAGCTTTTGCCCGCGGCTTCGCTCGCGTTAAATTCGTATTTAAAAAGAAGAAAGTATGAGAGCTACATCTTAGCGTAACCGGAAGTGAATTTTATGTAGCCTATCCTGTGTCTCGTATAGTTAAATATGCTTGTACTAAATTTCTATTGTACTAAAATGTACTAAATTTCAATTCATTACACGAATTCGGATGATCGCTTTAAGAGTTATCGAGGAACATACATACATACAGAAAATATTTCTAAAAATCGTCAATTAGTTTTAGTATCATACTTAGAGTCTACAAACGCAGCATCTCATAAAACAAAGTAACTTATTCCATGAGCATCCCTTACAGATTTATTATTAGTATTGATAGTTTAATTAGATAAGTATAGATAGTTGGCAGCCTCGGTAACTTAGTGGTGCGGTCGGTCTGTCGGTTAAGGGTACTACGCACATGAGCCCTTTTTATTGAGCACATGCCCGATCTGATCCAGGTACATGCGTCTAGGGCGACCCTTTCCGACTCTTCCACTCACATTCGCTCCATGCATTTCTTTCGTTAGTCTCATATCATCCATTATTTCAACATGACCAAACCACCGAAGAATTCCATTCTCAATCCTTGTCGCTATATCTTCTCTCAGACCACAACGCTCAAGAGAACTCAGGTATAAACGAACATACTCGATGAAAGTATGTCGCTTAAAACAGCTCTAAACTATTCGCCACCTACACATTATTGTAAAAGACAAAAACTAAAAGTCACTAAACACAAAAGACAACGCATGTGACTTGCATATTCGGTTAACAAAGTAACGAATTTTCTAAAGCTCTCCCGCGAAGAAAAGCTCGAACACAGAATAGTGACGCGCCCGCGATCTAACAGAAGATACAAATTAACCACAGAATGATTAATTCATTGTGTGGTGTAGTTCAAGTGTGTAGTTATTATCAGACTTAAAAAAGTAGAAGGTTCTCAATACGACGGAACCATTTTTTATATATAGGGTGTTACGCTGACCATGTCATTAACTTCGGGAGGGTTACATAGACACTCAAATAAACACGTTACGCAAAAAAAAATATGTTTATAGTATTACTTTTCGAGAAATTTAACAAAACATGTTAGCTACCTAAACATTAACCTGTGTGTAACAGTAGGTAACTTGCATTGTACGGGGTCAATGACCGTACTATGTTCAAACGCAGAACAGCTGTTTGTTGTAAGTAAGTCACAAGGTCACTATGATTGGTTTTTGCAGCTACTTATTTGATTAAATTTTTTTGTTAGGAGAAAAAATGCTCCTATAAACATATGTTTTTTTCTTACGTAAAGTGTTTATTTCAGTGTGTATGTAACTCTCCCGAAGTTAATGACATGGTCAGCGAAACACCTTATATATTTAGCGATAATTCTTTACCACGTAGAGAGATGTTGATTATTCTTGTTTTATTAGAAAGGCGGTACCTTAGGGACGGTCCCATATATATTTAGCCGAGTTCTGATGATAGGATCCATGAGAAAATAATCAAACTCTTAAATTGACATAAGCACGTGCGTGCATGACAAATGGGCGAATAAATCTGTACTTCGCCAATCGATTTCGATTATTCTTTTTATGTTGGAAAAGAGATACGTCGTCGGTTTTTAACTAAAAAGAGTTATGTGTTTTTCCACCTCTGAAGGCCAAAATTGGCCTCATTCTGTGGGGCTTGGTCGAATGGAGGAAGCGACATTCGACCAATGTCCATTCGGTTGTAATTTTTTTTTTCATAATTTGGAGAAAGAAAGAGCGCGAAATGAAGGGAAGCACTGACATGGCACCTAGTTCACCCGGTGTTATGGGCTGACATCACGGATGCTGTAGGTGATGTAGCTAGGGCTGCCATCCGTCCGGGTTTCCCCGGATTTGTCCTCTTTTTGAAGGCGTCCGGGGGCGTCCGGGGGGATTTTTTAAAGTAGTCCGGGTTACACAAAATTAAAAAATCCCGCCCGCTGCATAACTCTATGATAGACGCTAAAAGCACAGATTACTCAATAGTTACCTAAAAGTCGAGCCATAGCTTGGAGACGACCGTGAGTAATGCCGTTAAATATTTTAATAATGTGAAAATTTAATTTTGTCAAAAACTTTAAAATAAAATAATTTTATTGTCTTAATAAGAAAAAAACAATGTCCGGGTTGTTATATGAAAATCCGGGGTTTTACTTCTTTTTGTCCTAGTTTAATGATTTTAGAGATGGCAGCCCTAGATGTAGCCAACCGTGTCAGTTTCTATATGGTATCTTATCTAATTGAAATAGAGGTTGCAAAAAAAAAAACACCCGAATGTGGTCTGTTAAAACGTGTTTTATGTCATGTTATTTATTTGCGTGTTTTGACACTTTTCTTTTGTGAGTATGGGATCTGGAATGCACACACATACACATGTGTGCATGTGTGTGCATGCGCCCAAATATGGGCACATGCACTTATATAGGTCAAGTATGAACACGAATGCTTCGACCTACTGGTCGAACAAAATTTGTTTGCCCACTGCCCGGTTCGACAGTGCTAATATTGTATAACATACAGTGCCCATTCCATATTACACTTTTCTTCGTTCCCCGGCCACGGCGACACACGTCGAGTCGATTAGACTACAAAAGGGTCCTCCACCAGATACTTTGGGGAAAGTTTTCTGCAAACTTGTAAATTGCTTAGGAACGCCGCCGGGCGGGGCTAAATTGCATAGTGGTGGTACCTACTTCACACATTCCGACCGAGACGTGTGTGGAGGCCTTTATTGTTGAAAACAATGTATTCAAAGCCATATTATGAGGAACATTCATTTGTAGATCAGTCTATAACTTAGTATAAGAGCAGTCTATAACTTAGTATAGCTTGTCTATAACTTAGTATAAGTTCGTACCGTGTGGGGTCGGTACTTAAAAAGAATAGCCCCACTGCATCTCTCCCCATCGCATGTCGTAAAAGTCGACTAAGGGATAAGAAAATTCGTCAGCCTCGGTAGCTCAGTGGCGCGGTTGGTTAGTCAACTGTTATTAAGCAACGCTGAGCGCGGTCAGTGATTCGATGGGTGACCGCTCGACCGTTGGAGGCTGACCGCGGTTCGGATTCCACGTTAAACTGTAGGCCCCTTCCCTTCTTACCTTACTAGGTGGTAGGGTTTATCCCGGCCGGGTTGGTACCACCGCACTGAACGAAATGTCGGTCGAAACGGCTATGTAAATAGTTCGTGTTTTCCGTCCAGTTTAGTGTAGCCGACATGAAATGAAGGGAAGCGCTGACATGGCACCTAGTTCACCCTGTGTTATGGGCTGACATCACGGAAGTTGTAGGTGATGTAGCCAACGGTGTCAGGTTCCATAAAAAAAAAAAGTTATAGACAAGACCATATTTTAAAATCGTTACGTCACAAAACTTAACACAGTTTGTCCAATACGTCCGTCACGATTAAGCGGACTGTGTTGTAACACCGTCTGTCCACTAGGCGTCCGGCATCCTTGATCCGTTATGAGTTATATGACCATGCCATTCGGCTTGTTAGTTTATTCGATAACTTAGTTTCTTCGAGAAAAATATCGTTTACCCGAAAGGAGCTCGGCCTTTGGCCTGGCCAGTAGTTACATACTTTATTCGAGAAGGTTCATCATTGTTCATTAACCTGGACGCAGCTCAGCCTTCGGCCTCGCCCATAATGACTTACTTTCTTCTTTCGTAATACAAATTTCACGCGAGCGAAGCCGCGGGCAAAAGCCAGTTGCAAATGTAACATTTTACAAATTCGAAGTTTTGAATTTAATTTTTGTTCTTTCTGCCTATCCCACAGCTAGAGCATGAAACGTACAGCGCGCGCGCTCTACCGGACGGAAGAGCGGCCGCCGATCGCTGTTGTGTGACCAAATCCCAATCTGGGCTGCATGGCGGGGCGCTGTACTGCGCAACACGGGTGCCATGCCGCGATACGGATTGTGCGACGCTGGACACGCTATCTGGGCGACCTCTTACAGAAACGGCCGAACGTATCGCTAGAGGAAACACTTTATCTTGACGGCGTCCTGTTTCGATACGTACTTCCAGGCACTCCCGGCGTATAGCTCGCTATACATCTGCGCGTTAATATGTTCTATTCTACCTATGTATTGTACCTATAATCAATACTAATAATAAATCTGAAAGGGATAGTCATGGAGTAAGTGCAGTTACTTTGTTTTATGAGATATTGCATTTGTATACTTTACTAGTATATATGATACTAAAATTAAAATGACGATTTTTAGAAATATTTTCTGTATTTATCTATGTTCCTCCATAACTCTTAAACCGATCATCCGAATAAGATGAAACTTAGTTCAATCTTATTTAGCTATAAGTGATACAGGATGGGCTAATAATAAAATTCAGTTCCGGTTACGCTAAGATGTGGCTCTCATACAAACCGAATTGTTCCGCGCGCCGAAATAAAAGTACGGTAGCGGGCTTACTCACTTTCTTCAAAAGCTAGTATGGAAATATTGACTCACACTTAGGGCCGTATTTCAATTCCCACATATTGCTTTGAATAATATTGACATGACATGGCACCAATCCGTTAAGGGCTGACAATAACATCATGGATGTTGCAGTTGATGTAGCCAACCGTGTTAGAGTTCATAATCATGTGGAACTTTTCCATCGTTGATAGTACCTACCTACTCGCGAAATGCATGCAATGAAGAGTTGTCTACTTCTGCCTGCGTCTAAACGCACCATTACTCTGCGCGGTCGGAGGAGCCGCGTCGGGATTATCCCGTTATCCAGACGATCTGTTCTGTCACACGGCTTGTCCGTCTGGTGGATAGGATTCCAGATGTGATTCTTTTGAGAATATCATTTACCGTTGACTGTTCGCTCGAACACCTTTACCTTTGCAATATTAATTAAAAATGAAGTACATTTTGTTATGATGCATTTAAAACGGCCGCCCTATCATGACATTTGTCAACTATAACTTCGACTATCGTCTGTGTTGGCGTCAATCGGCCAGATGTTTAACGGCCCTAGTTACATATAACTCATGGTATCATTGTGATTTAAAGTGTGGGAGTTAGGGCCCCTGAGCCCTGTTGTCCCCTGCGACCTAGGAAGATGTATTGTGATCTCTCCAATGTTTAGAGCTCACCCCCAAGTCCGATTTCTGCTATGACCCGAGTTATATTCTTGGGGTTGAGTGCCTGTATTTGGCATGGGTTAAAAATATAACCTCACATTCACAGAGGATGTGTATGGGTGTTTCATCATCTTTTATACAGAACCTGCACACCGGTGTGTCGCTAAGACCAATTCGGAGTAGATGTTTGTTTAGTCTGCAGTCTCCTGTTAATTAAGTTAAGTTATTAGGATTCTTATCTCATTCCGTTTTAGGTTTAATACCTCAGCATTGAATTTACGCTAGTATCCAGAAAGTAGTGCCTTCACGTGCTTCTGCCCGGGCATACGCATGGTATAGTCAGTGTGGAACACAGACTCACCAAGAGCGAGAAGGTGGTGTTTGTGATTGGCCCCACGATCTACAACAGATTGTAAATTATTTCAATTCGAGAGGCCGCTTCGGACCGAATATTTCTGTCCAGACTCAAGGAGTTTCTGCTCGGTAAAGCGTACTACTCTCTAGGTGAGTACTTGACGGATGTCGTCGCGAACCCTGCTGATACTAATTGAATATAGCCACCAAAATAAAGCTAAATATAGAGATGAAATAATAATAATTAAACTGAATTGAATATATGTTTTTTCTTTCCATGACTTGTAGTATGAAACATTATTATAAATAAATGATTTGATTTGATTTTGATTTATAGGCACGCGTGTTGTTACAAATGCAACATCGGGATTGCGTGCGTAGTGAAGGAGGGCGTCGTCGTCGGTTGGGAGTTTGCATCGCGTCTACAGTAAAGCCTTCCACACACACCGCGCCGTAATGACGTTTGCCGCTCAATGACGCAGGTGAAGCGATGCGCCGCCTCCCCGCCCAGCAGCGGAGAAAGCGATGCGCTGCCTCCTTGGGCGGGCGGCGCGTATGTAGGGCGGAGATTCCGAAAGTAGTGTGTTTATTTACGATCACCTCACATGCGCAATTAATTATCTCTTAATATTTAGTACCTATAGTACAAGCAAACCTAGAAGTTAACACGATTAAAACAATTAAGCTATAAATATATAAATAATAATAATAACAAGTATCTTTTTCCTCGCCACCGCGCCGGTAGTGGAAACTCCATTGTAAATACGTAAAATTTATATATATACTGTGACGAAGCAGATTATTTTACCTGGCCGTATTAGTTTTTTTAATGTTATAAAATGGAAAAAAGATGTGTGGAAAAAAAATTTTTGACAGGAGGATTTTGACAATTGTGGGATTAGGAGGTTAGAGGAAAAAACGGATTTTCACGGAAAATCATTTTGTTTTCGTTCTTAGGGTTTTCTTTTCTTTTCTTGAAATTATGCTTTTGTTTTGATTTGTAAAACTTTTTATTCCGTTGTTGTAATCCTATCACACTTGACAATGGCAAAGTTCGCGCGTCAGCGCGAGTTGCCAAAAAAAAAAAAAAAAAAAAAAAAAAGAGAGAGAAGGAATGGAATCAATTTGTACTACATTTGAAGATTACTGAAATCTATACTTGAAGCAGGACCGCTCGCCGCAGGCTACAAGCTTATAGTTAGTTGGGCGCGCCGACGCCGGTATCCACTGCTGGATCGATAACATCGTGCGGTTGAGCCAGACAGCCGACGATTTTGGTGTGCATATACCGCAGCATCCACCAGTATCAGCTGCGCTCCAGATATATCAACGGCTCCGTCCCCATATACTAGACTTTTCATCTTCACCGCCTCGCTCGGACAGACCCTGCCTTTTTGTCAGATGTGGGGTAGCAGCGCAAGCACTCTAATAACAGCTCGTTCTTCGTCCACATCATCGACCAGTTTCCTTATCAAGAATTAGTTAAATTAAGTCGTGACGGTCGTGATTACTCGTGTGAGAAAATGTTTGAATGTAAAACTATGTTATTATTGTAGTAAAGTTACTGGGGCGTTTGTGGCAGTAGCTTTAGAAGATATTGAAGATGAATATAATTTAAGCAGAATTAGTAGGAGTACTGAGGCCACATATGTAGGAAACAATTAAATTTAATGATCTACTTATATTAGTTTTTATTTGACCATCCTTCCCGGTTCATAATTTATTTACTCTTCAACCACCGATTCTCAAACTTTTATTGACCGGATGGCAGCTGACCCGGGCGAGGACCCGGGCCTTCCGTGTCAATATATATTTTAAATAAATGTATGAAATAATAATATACTTTATGCTACTAATGTGTGGCAAAGGCGGGCTTATTGCCTTAGGTCAGCCTCGATAGCTCAGTGGTGCAGTCGGTCGACTGTAATTGGATGGGTGACCGCTCAACCGTTGGAGGCTGACCGTGGTTCGGATTCCACGTAAAACTAAACTGTGGGTCGCTTCCCTTCTTACCTTACTAGGTCGTAGGGTTTATCCCGCCCGGGTTGGTACCGCCGCACTGAATGAAACGTCGGTCGAAACGGCTATGTAAATAGTTCGTGTTTTCCATCCAGTTCAGTGTAGTCGACATGAAACGAAGGGAAGCACTGACAAGGCAGCTAGTTCACCCTAGGATGGGCTGACATCACGGATGTTGCTGGTGATGTAGCCAACCGTAGATCAGTTTTCCGACAACACAGCCGCTTTTTTTTAAACTTGACAGCCTCCTGCAGCGCTGACGGCGCGCGAAGCCTTCGCACCGCCTTCCTCAATACCGTGTATTCCTTTCTACGCTCGATCTCTTTTGCGAAAATGCGGGAAAATTAAAAGTAAAACGCGCAGCCCAGACGAGTCGCTTCAATAGTACGACGCGGGGAAACCTTTCTATTGAGCGCGAGGGAAATGCATAAGTACATACCAGTACAACATATGTACCGGTGTAGCGGCATGCACCGTGTGTGGCCGGGTATATACTTGAAAATAATATGTCCACGGCATTTCTCCCCGTGCATGTCGTAAAATTAAAAGTAAAACGCGCGGCGGAGTTTTTTACTTTTTCTTATTTTTATTATTTGTTGTTATCGCCCATAATAACACATTTTTTGTGAAAATTTCAACGGGCTACCTATTACGGTTCAAGAGATACAGCCCTCGGACAGACGGACAGACGGGCGGATGGACAGACAGACAGACAGACGGTGTAGGCTTAGTAATAGGGTCCCGTACCGAATACGGAACCCTAAAAATTGAACTGAATATTTTTTTTGGTAAAACTACAGGCATTCTGGTTTTATTTGGGATACTTATCAATAGCAGAGATACTTAGGCTTCCAATATAAACATTTTAACAATTATATTTGCAAATTTGTTGTCGTAGTACCTAAAACGTTGTAATAGATGTCAATTTTCAACGTTTTTCCAAAAATTCTCATGTCATAAAAGCAAATGACTCCGATTTTTTTTTCTTATTTTTCCCTGGGTAGGTACTCATAAACTGGCCTACCCCCTGGTTCTCGCTTGACGTTGAGTTTTGGGACACGTTGTATATACGCATAGTGGAAATAATTATAAATAAATAAACAAAGAAAACATAGTTAAAAATACAGTAAAATCAATAACATAATATAAGTTTGTTTTTATATTAATTTTAGGTTTTAATTAAAAAAAATGTAAAATTTATATAAAAATTAATGTGGAAATAAATGAATAATAAAAATAAAATCAAAAGCAAACTGTTAAAAAATAAACAGTAATAACAAATCAATAACAGGAATAATATTGAGGTAAAATATAACCAAAAACATACAGCCATAAAAATAACTAAAACATAACAGGAATATTATTGCAATAAAAATAAGAAGATAAATTATATATGACAAATATCTGGACACAGCTATTAGGTAACCTAATGTTGCCGTATCTGCATTGTGCATTACTACCTACATACTAGCTTTTGCCCGAAGCTTCGCTCGTGTGAAATTCGTATTTGAATAGAAGAAAGTGAGTAAGCCCGCTACCGTACCTTTATTTCGGCGCGCGGAACAACTCGGTTTGTATGAGAGCCACGTCAAAGTAACCGAAACTTTTATGTAGCCTATCCTGTGTCCCGTATAGTTAAATGTGCTTGTACTAAGTTTAATCGAATTCGGATGATCGGTTTAAGGGTTATGGAGGAACATACATACAAACGTATGTACATACATATGTACATACATAATTAGAGAAAAAATGTCTGAAAACCGTCAATTTAGTTTTAGTATCACACATAGAGTCTACAAACGCAGTATCTCATAAAACAAAGTAACTTACTCCATGACCATCCCTTACAGTTTTATTATTAGTTATATCTCTTTATTTCTCGTAGTGTCGTAGTGCTCGGAGGAGCTGTTTAATGCGATCCCGCCGTCCCCTTTCCACCTTCGCACCACGCGCACCGGGCAGGGATTGCATCCCTACACGCTGGACTTACCGCGGATGCGTACCAATCGATTCTGCAGATCTTTCCTCTACAGAACCGGTAAACTCTGGAACGATCTCCCTGCCCATATATTTCCCCCCAAGTACAGTCTCGGGTCCTTTATTAGGGGCGTGTCAGGCTGGCATGGAATTCGCAACCCCCGCATACGACCGAATGTCCATGGGCGTCGTTAGACACCTTATGGTTGGCTCGGCGCCATATGTCGCGCTGTCAATAAAAAATAAAAATTCACGTTATTATTAGTATTGATGATATTCGTCGGTTTCGGATACTTTACTGTATTTTTTTTATGGATAGCGCGGCATGCGGCATCGTTTCACCTACAAGTAGGTGTCGGTACGGTAACGATGCCCATGAACATTCTGTGATGCACGGTGATTTCGAATGCCATGCCGGCCTGACAGGAGCCTTTTCACGCCCCTTTTGAAAAACCCCAGGCTGTACTTGGGAGGAAATAGATGGGCGCGCGGGAGTGCGTTCCACATTTTCCTGAATCTGTGAAGAAAATATCTAAAGAACCAATTGGTGGAGGTCGATTAAATAGGGGTGCATCCCCCGCCCAGTACGCGTAGTGCGGAGGTGGAATGGGTACTGCAGAATCGCGTTAAACAGCTCCTCCGAACACTCCCCATTAAATAGACGGTAATGTAGGTACTAACTTCTTGATCCTTGGTGCATAGGTACACGCGCTACGAACAAGTCTGTACCTATGTTTGGTTGAATGATTCACACGGAAGGAGAATATCTAAGGGCAGATCTCATTAAGTGCGGCTCGCTCGACGCCAAGATTCTGTAATGAGAGGTCGTCGCACTGTCGCGACAGTCGGGCGGCGGCACTGGCGTAAGTAGTGAGCCCATCTGGAGTGGCCATTTTGATAGTTGAAAAATCGCGAAATGAACACGGTTCAAATTCAAATTCAAATCATTTATTGGTACGCATCGGAAAGTGGCGGAATGGTAAAAATAAGGTCTTGAACAAGCCGGGAGAGCATATTATGTCAGTAGAATTTTTGAGTTCTGAAGTACTTTTTTGTTTTGTTTATTCATTGTTTTGTTTGTTTGTTTTATGTTTAAAATAATAACAACTTTTTTGTAGTATTGTGTAATATTCTTTTATAATAAACAATTAAAATAAACTTAAAATTGTGTTTCCCTAAAATAAAAGAGTTTTAAAAACTGAATACTGAACTGGACGGAAAATACGAACTATTTACACAATTGCTTCGATCGATCATTCATTCAGTGCGGTGGTACCAATCCGGTAATCTATACCACCTAGTAGCGGTAAGGGATGGAACCTACAGTTTTACGTGGAATCGGAAATTCCGAAATAAAAATAAATATTCTAAGGGCCCCCTCCTCATTGCGTCCCTGGCAGCGATAGTTAAGGTTTAGCGCGCATCATTAGTGAAAGACGCGAGACTTTATCCTGAAGCAGATCGGAGCGCCATCTCGTGAAAAAACGACCGTTTCAATACATCACATACTTGCTTACCTATATATAAACTTTTTCTATTTATTTTGAATTCCTGAAGCAAAGGTAGGTAAGAACAACAACAAAGGTTTATTTATTTGTTGGAGCTACACAGCTACAATACATACCTACCTACACACCGCACGCTGTATCCCGGCAATTATGGTAAGCAGAGTAATCGATGTTGTGCTGCAAGAACTCTTGTAAATTACAGCTCAAGATTGACCACCACATTTATTTTAATTTTTTTATGTAATCCCGTATGGATGGCTGAGTCGGAGGGGCCAAAGCGCATGCTCCGACCAGCCAATATTACCTCCAAAAAGGTAGGTGCCATACCGGAGACTTCCCTGTATGTATTGCTGTCTATACTGGACTAGAGAACACAACCGAGGCTGCTATGCGGCCATCTTACATCCAGTACGGTGGTATAACCTAGTAAGGGGCAAAGTATTATTATCAAATTAATTTAGCAAAGTATTTGGACAAGATAGATAACTATCAAGCCGCAAGTAAGGCACGAAGGACCACCTGCTGCATGACTCGGTGGAGGACCGCGACAAGGTGAGAGTCGCCCTTTAGCACGGCATCTCATCTCCTCCTCCTCGGCATCCTTATCTCTTAGTCGCCTTTTAAGACATGCGACAGAGATGCAGCGGGGCTATTATTTTTAAGTATCGGTCCGACACGGTCATTGTTACCTCACAGTTATATATAAATAATATTAGGCACCTACCTAAGTAAGTTTGAAAACAGTAGCGTGATAATAACAGCCTGCCTAGAATAGAATTCCTTCGGTTTAGGTACAATTAAGTACTTTGAATAATACACGGTATATGCATGTCTGCCTAGGTACCTATATAATTGTGGTTTGGGCATCGGCTAAGCGGCGGGTGGCCGAGTGGTTTGGGTATCGACTTCTCATGTGAGAGGTCCGCGGTTCGAATCCGGACGGCGGCGTGTACCAATGAGTTTTTTCGGACGAAAAAATTTGCGTGCATACCTACACCCGCTGCTTCACCGTTCGGGACCGGTGTAAATCTGTAGGTCCCTTCCCTTGCCCCTTACTAGGTGGTATGCTCAAATTGTAGCTGACTGGGTTGGTACCACCGTAATAGATGTAAGATGGCCGCATAGAAGCCTCGGTTGTGTTCTCCTCTAGTCCAGTATAGCCAGCAATCCAGGGAAGTTTCCGGTATGGCATCTACCTTCTCGGAGGTGATATTGGCTGGTCGGAGCATGCGCTTTGGCCCCTCCGACTCAGCCAACCATACCGGATTACATAAAAAAAAAAAATTTGTAATTTAGGAGTAGGTATGCGCGATGTGGCATACAAATAAAATAGTATCTTGTTAATTTAAAATGCTATAAATAAATCGATCTCGGTATCATCATCATCAATACTAATAATAAATCTGTAAGGGATAGTCAGGGGAAGCACTGACATGGCACCTATAGTTCACCTGGTGTTATGGGCTGACATCACGGACGTTGTAGGTGATGTAGCCAACAGTGTCAGTTTCCATAAAAAAAAATGGAGCAAGTTACCTACTTTGTTTTTTTGAGATATTGCGTTTGTAGATTCTATGTATGATACTAAAACTAAATTGACGATTTTTAGAAATCTTTTCTGTATTGTACATATGTTCCCCCATAACTCTTAAACCGATCATCCGAATTCGATAAAATTTAGTACCTACATACAAGTAGATTTTATTATGCGGGACACAGGAAAGGCTAAATAAAATTCAGTTCCGGTTACGATAAGATGTGGCTCCCATACAAACCGAGTTGTTCCGCGCGCCGAAATAAAGGTAACTACGGCAGCGGGCACTTTCTTCTTTTCAAATACGAATTTCACGCAAGCGAAGCCGCGGGCAAAAGCTACTACATACATAAAAACATACATAAAAAGATAACCTCTATGAAATGTGAATTAATTAGTTTCTCTATCCTTCCTTCCTTTCCTTCCTTTCTTCCTTCCTTTACCTTTAATAAAATCCAACGTCTGCTTTCTGTATGTATGTCTGTCTGTCCGCTTATAACTCGAGAACCACTGAACCGATTTTAATACAGTTTGCTTCTACGGATAGTTTGGTTCTTCCCATCAATTATAGGCTACTTTTCATCACGTTAAATGGCTTATGTATGAGGTTAGCAGAGAAGTCAAATATGAGAGCGGGCGGAGCCGCGGGCATAGCTTGTACCTTTAATAAAATCCAACGTCTGCCATTTCTGTCTGTATGTATGTATGTATGTATGTCTGTCTGTCCGCTTATAACTCGAGAACCACTGAACCGATTTTAATAAAAAAAATTCTACGGATAGCTTGATTCTTCCCATCAACTATAGGCTACTTACTATCACGCTAAATGACTTATGAGAGAAGTCAAATATAAGAGCGGGCGGAGCCGCGGGCACAGCTAGTCATGTATAAAATTTTTCAATTTTCTTTTTCTCACACTACCATTATGTATATTTTTACCCACTATAAGTTCCATGTTCAGTTTGTTGGTCTCGCTATAATTCCCTCCCAATTAATTTTTTAGCACATCCTCAAATGTTTTAGATATACATATGTACATACTTACTACATTTGTAACTTTATTCTTGTATAGTTGTGTAAGTAAAGGTATAGTGTAATTTTAATGTTACATCTTTTCTTGTAAATAATAATTAAACCTATTAATTAGACCTGCGAACTTTCAGAAACTATTAAAATAATATAAACTTACGTAGTGTGTGTGTGTGTGTGCGAATGCGTCGCGGCGTAAGTTTACACTTCCGCTGTAATTCCGCGCTGATATCTGCCGAGAAAACGACACCTCATTAGAATACATTCATCTGTAAACCATAATATTATAGATAAAACAAATAGAACCAGTGCGAGTCGAACTCGCGCACCGAGGGTTCCGTATCGTCATGTCATGGCTAGCCCCACTCACGCCATCTAGATGGCGTGTTATGAAATGCTTCATTTTTTTTTTATGGAAACTGACACGGTTGGCTACATCACCTACAACGTCCGCGATGTCAGCCCATAACACCGGGTGAACAAGGTGCCATGTCAGTGCTTCCCCCTTTGATCGTGCCGGCTACACTGAACTGGTCGGAAAACACAAACTATTTACATAGCCGTTTTGACCGACGTTTCATTCAGTGCGGTGGTACCAACCCGGGCGGGTTAAACCCTACCACCAAGTAAGATTAGGAGGGAAGGGACCTACAGTTTTACGAGGAATCCGAACCTCGGTCAGCCTCCAACGGTCAGCGGTCACCCATCCAAGTACTGACCGCACCCAGCGTTGCTTAACATTCAATAGCGACAGTTGACTGTCTGCACCACTGAGCTATCGAGGCTGACAAATTAGTTAAATTTAATAATTTAAATTTCATATTAGTTAAATGTCATTATTAGTTAAAATGCTTCATAATCTATTCGGTAGATGGCGCGCGCGCATACACTTTTTGGTTTCTTCTATGGGAACCCCCGTGAATTTTTTACTTTTTCGTATTTTTATTATTTGTTGTTATATCGATAATAATAACACATATTCTGTAAAAATTTCAACGGGCTACCTATTACGGTTCAAGAGATACGGCCCTCGAACAGAAAGACTGACGGAAGGACGGACAGACAGACAGACAGACAGCGTAGGCTTAGTAATAGGGTCCTGTACCGGATACGTAACCCTAAAAACCGTTTAAAAAGCGTGTCAAGTGCGAACGCCGTTCACACGCAGCAGAGGGTTGTAGCCGTTTCTTTCCATTCACCATGGGCGTGTAATAAAGAATTTATAGATAATGCAAGAATAAAACAAATCTAAACGAAGAATAGAAAAAGAATCAATACCTTCACATTCGTTTTCTTCGAATGCTATCAAATATATTTTGAAGTTTAGAGGTTAATGTACCTACAAGTTAGCGCGCACATTCGTGGCCTCTGCGGGCGGAGGCCGATAGATCTTTAAACTATTATCCCTGCTTTGTCTTCGTACTTAAACCACGCAATAAAACCTTATTAGATAAATAATTTAATGTCATTAATAAAAAAGAGGTTTCGTAATATACATTTCACAACAATATACATTCCATTCTCGCTTTCCTGCCGGAGGCCACGAACGTACGCGCTGACTAGTATATACATGTAAGTACCTACATAGGTACTTACCTAAGTTTAGATATTTGTACCTAGGTTGAGTTGGAAGTGATTTTAAAAACCGAAATTAATTTTACACTGTTAAGTCTTCCAGGGTCGGGAAGTATTTTTTCATTTTCGGCTTTGCGTTTATCTAATAAATAAATACTGTTAAGTCCGTTTATATCGCGAGCGTAGCCGCGGGCACAGTTAGTGAAGTAGGTACCTAATAAAAATATAATCGCTTATAGTAGATTTTAATATAACAACTTTGTGATGTTTCACACATGCAATACATCAGCCGCGCCATCTAGTATCCGATAGCGAAACTAAACACATGTGCTTTCTATATTATTGTCTTTGTTTGTGCGAGTTGAACATTTTCACAATGTCTTTGGTGATTATTACATTTTCTAGATTTGAGTTTTAATTTGCGATAGGTGTAGTACCTATATACTTTTAGTGGGTCAATTCAGGCAGGTATATACATACAATTTTCGGAAAAAATTGTTTTAATATTTAGAAATATGCTTTGAAAAGTACAATGACGTATGTTTTACGAAATGATTTTGTAATGTCGCTAACTTTGTTGTGTTTGAGCATATTATGTAGGCAATATTTCAGTTTAATTGCTTCAGGCGCACGCCCACTTTCTCGAGGCGTGCTAACTTACACGCCCAGCACAATAGGTTTTCCTGTAAGGACTCCGCAAGCCCCGCCCCGCGTCTTGGCGAAGAACCGCCCACTTTCTTAGGAAACTTACGTGCGTAGGCGGGCGAGGGGGGAGGCGGCGGACCACTCCCACTTCTTGGTCGTGACTCACGACCCGCCCCCGTCTTGAGAGTTTGACCTACTTTGTCTGATAGCGGAGTACTCTTTTCTATTCTGTGCCGATAGGTCCTCCCACACGCGAACTTATTGGACAAAGGCAGTGCATATAGGTTATATTTACAATTTAAATGATCGATAATACATAAAGCCTGCAATTGCAAACAATTTCGTTTGTATAGTGCAGCCTCGTTATAAATTACTTATTTAGAGCGAGATAAATCTAAAATTGTTGCCTTTTCCGCAAATGTGTGCTGTGGAAGCTTAATGAAATGACAGTCATTAAATTAGGTAATGTGAGAATGATTTAATATAATTATGATACCTAATCTACATTTGACTAGGTAGGAAGGAATGTAGGTATATACCTAGGTAAGACATGCTAAATTGTTTCTTATGAAATCGGACTTTATTACTACCTATCAAAATAATACCTTATTATAAATATCATTACATAAATAAATGGTTTAATAGCCAAAATAGTATTTTTGGAATGAAATTATAAAGAAGGAAACAGAATAATCGTCTATGTTAGTTAAGTGTAATAAAAAAGTATAAAATAATGAAACAATATTCCGCACCATCTACCGTCAAAGTACAGAACTAAGAAAGAAGTGCGTCACCCAGTGAGCAGATAAACATTACACGTAGTGCGACGGTTCGGCAATAGGTGGCGCTATTTTATCAATAACTCTTGTAGTGCAAGCGTCTTTACATAGATGGCGCTTGAGTGTTTTTATAATGATTTTGCTACTAACGACTAGATGGCACTTTGATTTTATTAAACTATTTATTTTAAATGTTTTCAAACAGATATTATGCATAAAGAAAGTGATTAAGTTTTAAATCTGTAATTTTTTTTGTATTTAATTTTATTTTTTATTAGTTTTAGTTTAAAGAGTCTTTCAGCTGTATTATGTGTGTACAAGTATTTTATAGTAAAGAAGAAAATAGTGAATATTTAAAATAATTAATTATTAAATTTCCTTGTGGCAAGCATTTATAGAACTAGTTAAAATTAACTATTCATATTAGAAAGAAGTTGATTTTTTTCACTATTACGTAGGTAGGTAGTTTATCAAAAAGTTCGATTGTTATACATGTCAAGAAAATTGATCATAACAACATAAGTCTTTTGAAACAGCCTCGGTAGCTCAGTGGAGCGGTCGCCGACTATCGGTCGTTTTTTTTTTATTGACAGCGCGACATATGGCGCCGAGCCACCCATAAGGTGTCTAACGACGCCCATGGACATTCGGTCGTATGCGGGGGTTGCGAATGCCATGCCGGCCTGACAGGTGCCCATTCACGCCCTCTTGAAGGACCCGAGACTGTACTAAACGTGATCAGGTCGTGATCATAAACACACCTTGGCGCGGTCAGTACTTGGATGGGTGACCGCTCGACCGTTGGATTGGAGACTGACCGTGGTTCGGATTCCACGTAAAAACTCTAGCTCCCATCCCTCCTTACTTAGTAATTAGTCTAGGTGTTTGGGTTTTACCCGCCCGTGTTGTTACCAACGCACTGAATGAAAGATCGGTTGAAATTGCTATGTAAATAGTTAGTTTTTTCCGTCCAGTTCAGTGTAGCTGGCACGACGGAAGGGAAGCACTGACATGGCACCTAGTTCACCAGGTTGTTATGGGCTGACAACAGATGTAGTTAGTTGGTGATGTAATCGTGTCAGTTTCTATAAAAAAAAGCTGAATAAAGTAAGTGGAAGCATTAATAATACCTATTTATACATGTACGAGTTCTCCAATAATATATAATATTGCCTGATTTGACGGGTCAAATTAATACGAACCTATACAGGGTACCCCAGGCCGATCGGATTTGCTTATAACCACGGGATTCCTACTTTGAAAAATCATGTTTTTTTCTAGACTCGTAAAGGACTTATAAATGGTTAGTTTTCGATTTTGGACATGGTTTTAGCGACCCTTTCCTAACTTTCCTGTGTCGAACGGCAAAAATATGGAACGGTCTTCCGGTGAGTGTGTTCCCCACCACATATAACCTGGGAATCTTCAAAAGGCGTGTCAATAAATTAGACAACAACCTTTTTGTCCGCCTCATAGCCGGCATGGCGCCTCTCTGAGCGTGGTTTCGCGAGGAATGGTGTTATTGGGCTGTGTCTGTCACCCGCGGCGGCTGTCTATAAAAAAAAACTCACTACGGTACCGTGTGGGGCCGGTATTTTAAAATAATAGCCCCACTGCATCTCTCCCCGTGTATGTCGTAAAAGGCGTCTAAGGGATATGACTCCCTTTTTATTTATTACTAGGTGTAATACCCGCCCGGGATGGTACCACCGCGCTGAATGAAAGGTCGGTCGAAACGGCTATGTAAATAGTTTGTGTTTTCCGTCCAGTTCAGTGTAGCCGGCACGGCCGAAGGGAAGCACTGACGTGGCACCAAGTTCACCCGGCTGTTATGGGCTGACATCACGGATGTTGTAGGTGATGTAGCCAACCGTGTCATTTTCCATAAAAATAAAAAAATAAAAATCACAAACCCTCGATTATCTCGAAAAATACGATTATTATGAAAATATTTAGTTGAGCTCTTTTGAAGCTTACTGAATGAGATTACTGTGTTGGTTGGCACATCGGGTCGAACTGGGTCACCCTGTACATATCTATATTATTTTTGAAGTTGTAGGTTTTCATGCACCCAAGTTAAGTAACCTTGTATTTAAACGCAAGTTAAGTAACCTTGTTATTTTCTTATTTGTTAAGTATTATTTTATATTGGGTGTGGCTTAAAACCAGCGATTCCATATAGCTACCTAGCTATATGGAGTCACATGCTGTGTCACATCCTTTTCCGGTCATGGGGGTGGGCACTGTATGTATATCTTTATTTTTTAGGCTAGCTTCATATTGTCGACTTGTTATTTTAAGGTGTATTTATTGTACTGCCTCGTGATCGAGAATTAAACGTTTTTTAATTTACTTTTTTACTTTTGTATATCCAGATTAAATAGACCACATTGAAAAAGTAAAATTAAAATTGATGTCTGTTTAATTAGTTTCTAAATACATACATTCCAAATTCCAAATATTTTATTGAAAATATAAAAAAAATTACATATTAAAGGTGTTTATTATACTTGTTTATCTTATCTACGTAATTTACTAGAATTTAATATTTAAAAAATGATGTGAATGTAGCTATGCTTGAAGAAGGCACTAGAATTTCATTACATTACATACATACATACATACCACACACCCTGTATCCCGACAATCAGGGTAAGCAGAGTAATCGGTGTTGTCCTACAATAACTCTGGAAAATTGCAACAAAATATCGACCACCACGTTTAGCTAAGTATTCGGACAAGATAACTATCAAGCAGCAAGTAAGGCACGAAGACCTAACTGCTGCACGACTCGGTGGTAGGACCGTGCCAAGGTGAGAGGTGGCAAACCTGTCGCCCTTTAGCACGGCATCTCGTCCTTATACCTTAGTCGCCTTTTATGACACGCACGGGGAAAGACGCAGTGGGGCTATTCTTTTTAAGTACCGGCCTCACACAGTACTATTACGAAAATTACAGTTACCAAAATCACCTAAAATAGAAGATTTGCTAAATGTGGTGGTCGGTGTTGTGCTGTAATTTACAAGAGTACTTGCAGCACAGCACCAACTACTCTGCTTTCCCCTATTGTCGGTATACAGCGCGTGGAGGATTACTGAATAGGTATAACCTACCCAAAATGATGGGAAAAGTAAAACGATGTTGGACTTCTAGATCTCTGGGAAAATTGCTGATCGAAGCACTATCTATCGTTTTTAGGAATTTAAAACTTATTTATTTTGCCATGTTCGCGCTAAGCGTAATAAATAAAAACATTTTCATATGAAAATAAAATTTTACAGATTTGTACCTAATTGCAGAATTTCATCCAATGTAAACGACAAAATGGGAATTATTTAAAAAAACCGGCCAAGTGCGAGTCGAACTCACGCACCGAGGGTCCCGTATCGCCATGTCACGGCCAGCGCTACTCATGCCATCTAGATGGCGTGTTATGAAATGCTTCAAAAAAAAAAAAAAAGATGGCGCGCGCGCGCTTTCTCTTACTTTTTCTTATTTTTATTATTTGTTGTTATATCGGCCATAATAACACATTTTTGTGAAAATTTCAACGGGCTACCTATTACGGTTCAAGAGATACAGCCCTCGGACAGACGGTCGGACGGACAGACAGACAGACAGACGGCGTAGGCTTAGTAATAGGGTCCCGTACCTGATACGGAACCCTAAAAAAGCTTGAATTAAGCAACTCAAACAATTTTTTTTCAAGCAAGGGACACACATTAATTTGCTCACGAAAAGTAATAAATTGAAATTGAAATAATATTAAGGAGTGTACTTATCGCCTTGATAAATTCAAGATATTGACAACATGAAAATTGGCTTCCGGACCACTTATTTCGCATGAACCTTTTTTTTTATTATGGAAACTGACACGATTGGCTACACCAGCACCGCCTACAACATCCGTAATGTCAGCCCATAACATGTTGGTGCACTAGGTGCCATCGCAGTGCTTCCCTTTGGTCGTGCCGGCTAGACTGACTAGTATTTAAGTAAACGTATTTATATATCTTTAAAGTATTTATCGCATAACACACTATAATTTTCTTTTCACTTAGCAGGATTGGATTAGTGAAATTATAAGAGAAAACTAAAAATAAACTTTACTTATAGAATATTGTATCAAGTCAGCTAACGGACTTAAGTAGGTAGGCATAAAATTATGAGGTTTACTTAATATAAAAAAAAATTGTGTTTATTAATTTTTATAAATACTCTTTCTTAAGTAAGTATAAAAAACTTACACATTACTTTCTTCTTTTAAAAATTTAAATCCATTGGTTCCAGTGAGCTCATATTAAAATCAACCTTGAATTCTTGGTCTTTTGAAAACATACAAGTATTAATGTAAAACCAGTTTCAAAACCAGTATATACCCTCTTCTGTTCGGACGGGATTTGGGAATTTCACCCCTTGTGTTCGACAAAATATTATGAGAAATTATCGAAACTGGCCTTGCATTAAACCTGGTGCTGCGACATAACCGCATCCTAGTCAGAAGGATCGAGTTCTATAAATGGGACAGGTTAAATAATAAAAACAAAATAAAAATAACATTTATTTATAAAAAACACAATAAAATAACAACGTAAAATCTGCAACAGAATTAAATATAATACAATGGTACAGATATGCTAGTAGTGTCAAAATAACACACGTCTATTAAAATACAATAAACAAAAGTAACAAAACTTTAAGTAAATATACTTGTTATATAATAATACCTATTTAATCAGTTAAAAATCAAAGTATGCTGAAAGAAAACGCTTCAGAAGCGCTCCACAACACGACCGCCCGTCGGCGCTCGGCAACAGAATAAGCAAATACATTTCAATTCAGCTCTCATGATAATACATGAAGTTGTGAACGGCACGACGTCAAAATTATATTTGAACAAGTGTGAAACCACATTTCACAATTAAGTCTCAATTCATCGCAATTTTAAACGCGACTCGATTTTCAAGTTTCGACGTTTTCACAGTTGCAAGATTACAGGAAAAAAAAAACAATGAAAAAAAAAAGAAAAAAAATACTCATAAACATTTCGACTAGCGATTCTAACTAATGTAATGAGCTAGTGGCAAGCTAGGTATGTACAAACAAGAAAAAAGCACAGTTAAATAAAAAAATAAAAATAAAAATTATAATATCTTCACTTATACAAAATTATTGCACCTCAATAGCGATGGCGACGCAGCGTAATGTTCTTGTTCTATCACAAAATATTATGTCAACTGTCCACAGTAACTAGAGCAATTTCACACTTCAGGCAGTTAGAGGACTAATCCTTAATATTAATGCAGATACCTATATTAACACGAAAGTCTAACACGTACTTTAAGCCTATACAATCAACAGTTCAATTCGTCAAATGTCTTTTTTTCTTTCACACGAAATGTCCTTCGCGCCACCGTTATTGTTCTTCAGAAAATTATAAAATTAAATAATATTTCATAACCGCCCGAAATTCAAAACTCTAATTCACAAATTTAACCGATATAAATATAAAATTTTTGATTAAATTTTGCAAAAAACTTTTCTTTACCGAAATATCGCCAACAGTTTTTTTTTTCAAAAGTCGGGGTGCCCGGGAATGATTTTTGTTTCGATTTAAATAGCCTAAAAATATTTCGATTAGTAGTCACGGATTTCGATAGGATTTTTGTTTTTTTTATTTTTATTAAATTTTAAAATCACAAAAGCACGAGGAACGTGGAGTGTGGTTGTGTGTTGTCGCTGCGCCGCGCGGGGGCCGACCGGCCGGCGCCACTCCAGACGGGCGACTGAAGACGCCTCGTCGACCCTAGCCCTCCTCCGCGCCTCCGCCGCCCCCGCCCGCCCCAGCCGCACTCCTCCCCGCCGCCCGCCCAGAAGACTTGCCACCCCCCAGGCGGTCGGGCCCTCCGTCCGCCCGGCGCAACCCCCCGCCCTACAACCCCACTATCCGCCCCCGCCCTGACTTCGTTAGCTCGCACTTGTAATCGCCGCGACTATTTTTTCCGCATCTAAGACAAATTACACTAGAGCCTCCCGCACCCGCGCAGCCTCCACCCGCGCCCTCGCTTTTTCGTTTTGTGGACCAGAAATGACGAGGCTGCTATTGTCAATGTGTGAAATTGAGATGAATTCATATTTTGTCAAAATATCAGTCGACGACAAACATCTCACTGGATGAAGATAACGATTGTCTTCTTTGTATACAGGTGTCCTAGTTCGGACTTGCTTACCACGACGGGATTCCTCGTTAAAATAAGTTTATAAAATACTCAGTAGAATTTTTTCCTAGTACTCGTATTTTTTTGAGAAATCGAGGTTAAAGGATGGCCAAAACCTTACAACTGATCTTATAATGGCGATCTATAAGAGGTCAAGAAAAATAAATTTCTACTGAGCTTTTTAAAGCTTATTTAACGAGGAATACCGTCGTCGTGTCGACAAATCCGGTCCAAGTGGGAGGATGAGTATTTTATTAATTTTTTGCTTGATAACATAATTAATTCAGTATGGGTGGCTGTGTCGAGTGCCCATAGGTGCTCGAAACCGACCAATTTACCTAACCGCGCTCAACGAGGTACCATACCAGCAGTTTTGCGGACTATTAGAAGCGCTATCCGGCTCGTTAATAAGACGTTTGAAGATCCATATTTTATGCAAATACAAGTTGAGATGAGTCCTCCATAATACACCGTGTTACATTAATTTAATAGGTGGCAGTTATCATAAGTACCCCAAAGGTACATTGATAGAAAATTCCTAGAGGCATTGAGTGTTACCTTTTGCCGCCATTTTATTTATTTGAATTCAATAAATATACACTGTTTATCAGGATAGGTTTGAGAAACTTCAGGAATAGAAAGTACTCATTATTAGAAGAAAAAAATCCTTATCACTCAAATCGAAATTTTTTTTTGTCATACAAAAGTTGGAAATTGTAATAAAAACTCGATGGACAGTGAGACTGGAGAGTGCAGTGAACTAATTCAGTCCTCTTTTTCTTTTGAGGTCATTGAACTTTCAGTGTTTGGAATTTACCTACACGCAGTTCAATTGTACTAGTTATGTATGCAACCTACCCATTTTTATTCATGAGTTAGAATTTAATTTTTTATTTCATAAAGGCGGACGTTAACCATCCACTAAATCTGGAAGAATAGATTTTCACCAAAAAGTATCTACTGTAAAATGATCGAATCTGGGAAATAGTTTCAGAGCTTTTCATCTTCAAATATGGGCCCCTTTCGAACCCTGAAGTTTCGAAAACCTATCCTGATACACCCAGGTACAATACAATACGGTACAAATAAATGAAAATTTTTACATAAAAAAAATTACAACGAAGAAATTGTTCAGTCTCACATGCAGAATACGTTTTAATTAATTTAATTAAAAAGTACGTCCCAAAATTTAACACCGCGTATTCCTGCTATGTGGGCATAGGTCTCAAGATCTCGAGTGAGTTCTGTACCTCAAAAGTTTCTCCCCGACTGGCGTAGCACGTCTCTAATCGTGTTCCCGGGATACAAAATTTAGATTATTGGCAGAGAACTCTAAAAGTGACCTTGTCACGCTTACTCGTTCTTCAAAAAATATGACATGCTAGAACCTCGTCACATGCTGTGACAAGGTTACATGGTGTGATGAGGTTTCGAGAGATATCGCTTCACATCTATTTTTAAATATAACAAATTCAATTTGTCTTTTTGGTCGTCATTTGTGCAATCTTTGGATTTGTACGTTTTGGAACTGAACAGAACGGAAAACACGAACAATTTTTATAGCCGTTTTTCAACTTCGCTCAGTGCGGTGGTACCGATACGATTTTTTTTTCATTTTTTTTGCGTTAATTTTGTTCACAATATATTTACCTTGGAAAATATTGAGAACCAGTTGAAGATGCAAACGGTTATAATATGTCTCCAAAAAAGGTTTTACACAGTTTTCTACACTCAAAAATGTGAATTTGATATGTTATGTCTAGTTTGTAATGAATAAATTTAATGAAGTAAATTTTGAATATGCATTTCTAGAGAATATACCGGTCACCCTTATGTGCGTTGCACCAACATATTTATACTCTGTATTTTTTTTCTATTTCTGCACTTTTTAAATTTATTATTTGCATACTCTGTTAAAATAAAATAAGATTGAAAAAAAATAAATAAAAATAACAACTCCATTTCAACATCTGTTGGCTTGTTTAAGTGACACGAAGTTTGCGTATGTTTGGTATTTTTGAAAATTTCCGCGGTATAGGTACCATATTTCGAATATTCCACCTTCAAGGTTAAAATTGAGTAAATGTTTTTATTAGATTATGTTTGAAAACTATTTGAGTTATAAAAGCACAAGACTGTTCAAGATAAATAAATAAAAACACACTTTCACCGGGACACGAGACGGTGTTTTTGTATTTTGTGTGTATTTTCATAAAAAATAGATAGATAGATAGAAAATGTTTTATTGCTCCAGTAATAATTATACAGTAACAAGTACATTAGAAAATTAACACGAGGTGCAAAGGCGTACTTATCCCTTACAGAGATTTCTTACAGTCAACCTTTGGATGTTTGAGATTCGATAATATTATAGTGGAATGTAAGTAGGTAGTACCAAAAGAGTTGAGCGTGAGAATTGAAGATAAAATAATAATAAGATTAATTATTAAAAATACTTATAAGTACATGCTAGTTAAGTACAAGCCATACATGGGTTAATACATATAAATTCAATAATTTTTTTTAAACCTTTTTTCGATATTTTCGCATATTGTCAACGCTTCAAATATTTGGGGTATTTATAGCAATTCATCTCTTGTGGGCCGACGAACAAGTGATACTTGCAAGTGGCAAGACATGGTAACTGTTACGGTTGAAGCAATTAAAAGGAAAAGAATGAAAGTTAAATGTAAACAAGATGAAAGTAATGGTACTGGAGAGGAACGAAATAGCGTCCAAATGCAATGCAATGATTGGTGATGAGAGGCTGGAAGATCGGACATGTGCTCAAAAAGAGTCAAGTGCGTAGGACCCCTAACGGACGAGCATGTATGAAGAACATTTTGAGAGTGGAAGAGATGCGGCAGAGGTGTATCAGGATCGTGGCACGTGGAGATCCGTAGTCTCTGCCTACTCCACAGGGAAACAGGCGTGACGATATGTATGTGTGTATAGCGATTATCGTAGTAAATATTTACAGTTTATGAGTATAACCTACCACCGCCAAATTATTAAAATATCGCCTGGGTGCTTTGAGGAAAAAAGAAAAAAACGCATGCGCCAAACACCTCATAAAAATATTGACAAATTCTGACACCGAATTGAGACTAGCTACACTGACCTATGGAGTAATTATGACAATTAGTAACACTTTCGTGGTAAACATTTGATGCTCTAACCTTACCTCTATTTATTATTTTCTCGAAGCTTTCGTGATTAATTTGAGATTTTTTTATTTACTATTTTCAGTTTAATAATAATGATTGTTGTTTTTTAAATAATTATACACAGAAAAACCTTATAAACTGCAGTACACGTAATTTATAATTTAATTATGTTTCATTTTCTTTTTTGCTAGAATGACAGAAGACGAAAAATAAAATTGCCACTTTCTTCCGCCACTCGACAACATCGAACTCACACAATACTTACACAGTAGGTACCTACCTATTCCTGATGAGTGACGGATCACTATGAAGTGATACCCGATGTACGAATGTGAACTAATTTTGTTCTATGATTGAGAATCTGTCTCATGAGTTAAAAATCGTCGAACAACAGTTGTTTAGTTTCGCGTAAAGGCAGAAAATATGATTTGTTATTTCTGACCCTGCGATTTCATGAAACACGGCGTACCTCTAGCGCCTGTCCGTTATTGAGAGGACTAAATAAACAAACATAAAAAATACCTATAGACTCTTGCGCCGAGTTTCGCCACAAAAAAAAAAAAAAAAAGTTTCTTGAATGGTCCCCTAGATCTTTCACTTATAATTTTTTTATTATTTGTTGTTATATCTGCCAAAATAACACGTCATGTTCTGTAAACATTTCAACCGGCTTATTACGGTTCCAAAGATACAGACAGACAGACATAAGTTGTAGGCTTGGCGATATGCTTCCGTACGGGTCACGGAAACCTAAAAATAATAAAAACCCTACAACAATGACTAGAGAGAAACTAGACTAGATGTGTGTGTGTGTGTGAGTAGGTAGGAGCCCCGCGCTTGCCTCGTGCTGCAGAAGGTGTCGCCGGTGTCTACGGCGATGGAGCCTCCGGCAGCGGGTGAGGCGCGGCGGGGGCGGGCCCGCGAGCTTCCTGCATCACACCGCTACCGGTCCGGCGCGGCGCGCCACTGCCTAATTCACGATTCTTTACGAAAAAAAAAACTTCAAAATTTTTTCAGTTAATTTAGCTGCACGTATTTCGACTATGTGAGAAGTTTGAACGAAAAACTTGTTCGGATAATGTTGTGGGGTGTGTAACGGGGGGGCGCGCCTTCGCCTACAGCTCTCGACCCTCCGCTGCGCTCAGCCTCCGACGAAGGCTCTGCGGAGACTTCACTTATTCTCTTCAACGGAGACGGCACCTATATACTACAGTAGCAGTTCGGTTGGAGTCCTATGAGATATGGACTAGTGGTGCGCGAGAGCGAGCCGGGTCCGTGTTGGGTCGCGACCGGCTCGCTCCACGATGCGAGCGGGAGGGTCGCGCGGATCAAGGCGCGGCGGCGGGTCGCGGCCGGCGCGACGTCGGGACGCGGACGCGGGCGGCGCGGCGGCGTGCGACGCGACTGTGACGTCGCGACGCCGACGTCCGTCCGCGGCCGCCCGCCCTCGCCGAGCCGCCCGCCCTGCCGCCGAGCCGCCCGCCCCGCGGTTTCAAGCGCCGCCGCCCGACTCCGCACCTTGCGCGCCCTAGCCGCTAGCTCGAAACTCCATCGTCGGGGGTGGCCACGTGCAGCGACGGCCGCGACGAGGACGCCGCTAGCGCAAAGAGCGAGACGCCGCGAGCGGTTGAATTCCTTTTTTAATTTACTATATTTGAGGCGTTTGTTTTTTTTTTTATTATTTTCGCATTTCGATATTTTATTTTTTAGTTGATGCGTCACGGGTTCACCTGTTGTGCTTGACCCGGCGGCGGCGCGGCGCGGCGGCGGAGTAGGTCGCGACCGCCGCCGACACACTCGCTACCTACAAACATATTACACCTCATTATAACGAAGCCTTCGAACCGCGAGCGCATGGATGATGTGACCACACTGCCTCCTTTATAGCAAACACTGTCTCCTTTAGTACTTTTCTTTGAGACAGTAAATAGAATGTACTTCGAACCTTGCGATCCGAGGGCCTAGTCCGAGTTTACGTGACAGCTACGTAAACGTCAAATACCGATCGAATTAAGTTTTTATGTATGGAGCTCTCTAGTGGCGCCGCGGTGAGCGAATTGTGCTCCCATACATAAAAACTCAATTCGATCGGTATTTGACGTTTACGTAGCTGTCACGTAAACTCGGACTAGGCCCTCAGAAGGTGACTAAGTAATTTTTCTTTGGCTCAATTGTTTATTGTTTATCGATCATTCATATGGCAGTTAGATTGCACAGGAACTTGTCACAATTTGTTCTATCCGGTTCCATTACACCCACTAAGAAAAGCCCGTAAGAAACTTCGCGGGTTTTCTTTTTCATGCATATTATTACAAGTATTTAGTGGCTGGTCACATAGGTAATAACATCACCCACAGTCTATCGAAAAAACAGCTTTAAATTTAGATTTTTAAATTCAGATTTAAAAAAATCTGAGAACTCTAACTACAAAGACTTATTAATTAAGTGTATCAGGTGTAAAGATGTTTCAGAAATTGCTTAGATTGGTAAATTATGGACATACAAAATTTACAATATTTTATCTAATTAAGGACGAATTTATCACATATAGACACAAAGTAAATTAAAAATCCCTTGACACTTCCTAAGTGGTAGGCTCACATTGTAACCGAGTGGGTTGGTACCATCGTACTGGACGTAAAATGGCCTCAGAGCAGCCGCGGTTGGGTTCTCCTCTAGTCCAGTAAAGCCAGCAATCAAGAGGGAAACCTCCGGTATGGCACCTACATTCTCGGAGGTGATATTGGCTGTCGGAGCATGCGCTTTGGCCCCATTGGCCACCCCTATCGGATTAAATAAAAAAATAAAACAATGATTCATTATAATAAATTCGTCATCATCATTTGATACATTAAACTTGTATATATTTTAAAATTTTGTTATCTGACGACGACTAATAAAAGTCGAAATATTATTTATTGTGATTTTTTTTATTTATAATGTAAAAATATTGATCTAAATAAAACTATTTAAATCATTATAATAAATAGTTAAATATATTGTTCTTCACTGGAACAATTTTATCCTTTACTAAAACACTATTTGTAAATTAATACTAATTTTGCTTTTAAAACCACTAAACACTTCCATACTCGAAAATAAGTTGAAGTTCTGAAAATAAAAAGCTCTAAAATTTCATATAAAATATCTGTCGCAGTTTCGGTGCAGTGCCCGTCAGGTGCTGCTAAGGGACCTCGCGGTCAGTAGCGGAACTAGCATTAGGCGAATAGAAAAGACGTGGCGACCGACGACAGGACGACACAGCGAGCGATATTACGAAGAGCACCGCAGCGCCGCGGAGTAGTCGCGGCGAGTAGTTGAACTAACTGGTTCTTATCTGTGGTTCTAATGTGAGATGGCAGAGCGAGTGGGAATGGTGAGAAAAAGTTAAATTACAAATTAAAAAACCCCCCACCCTTAAAAAGTCTAAAATAATTTCCGTTTACTGACTTAAAGGAGTTGGGAGACCGCTAAGGGGGTTTTTAAAGTTGTAATTTTACTTTCATTTCAAGCTTTTTTTAAAAACCGCATGATTTGCACTTCTTAAGATTTTTTATAACTTAATTAAGGTCTACCGGGGCTAAGGTAACTTCGGGGCTAAGGAGTCGTTTTCGTTTTATGGCTTTAATTTCAAAATTTATGATATGCGCCATAATTTATGATATGAATGAAGCAACTATTTGGTCGTGTAGTCAGTAACCAATCATATTGCAGGACGCTACTTTTTTACCGATGTCGCTATTTTTTTGGAGCTGTAACATTTTTTTTTTGGAAGCACGCTCAAACGTGAAAATTTTAGAATTTTTTTTTCTGGTGAAATGTGCGTGAACTCAACTTATTTCAAGGTAAGTAGTAGCATAATAAGCTAAATTGTCATAAAGACTAATAGGATTATCATTTCGATTACTATTTACGGCGATGAAAGGGCAGCTACAATAGCCCCACGTATTTTATACCCAGGGGTTAAGGTAGCTGATTTCGATATCGATATCTAGCTACAATAGCCCCTTGATGTTTACTATGAAATTAGAAATCGTTAGTGATGGGAAATTACTACTTACTCGATATTACTTATAACCCAATTGTTTTAACTGTGCACTTCGAGCTGTCAAAGTCGTTGGGTTCTCAGCATTGAATTTAACCCACCGCTTACTTTCTCACCTCTCAAACGGGGGGGGGGCGACTTTGATAGCTCGAAGTGCACATTTGAAAGTGAAGTGAAGTGAAGTTTGAAGTGCACAAAACGACTTTGATAGCTCGAAGTGCACATTAAAAAAATGGGTTAAGTACTTATAAGTAATATAAGGTAAATAATAATCCATTTTATAAAACATATTTAGAGTTATTTTATTTGTCGACAATTTGTCGATAGTCAGTTCAACATCACTAGGCCAAGAGTAGCTACAATTGCCCCGACTAAAATTGTAATGGTCGATTTCCTATTCCAAACCTTATTTCTATGAGCTGGTTCTAAATTAGTTGGTTTTTATGTTGTTGGACAATATTTGGCATTCAGTTAACCACAGAGCATTAAAACTTAGATGTTAATAACTGTAGCTACAATAGCCCCAGTATCGGGGTTATTGTAGCTAGTACGTTTACTCCAGATTATTTTTATAATATATTTTTAAAATAAAGCCTGCTGTAAAATTTCTGCACTTAAAAATAAACGTTAATAACCATTTGAAATAACTATATTTACATTATCGCAAAATTATTTTTCTAAAAGTTATATTTCGGTGTTTCAAAGTGACGTACACTAATTTTAGGCTACAATAGCCCCGGTAGACCTTACTTGGTTACTTGATTACAAACATAGCTAAGAACCACCCCGATTAAGCTTTCCCAGCTTTCTAATAAAGAAAGCCGCATCCAAATCGGTCCATCCGTTTGGGAGCTACGATGCCACAGACATAGACACACGTTAAACTGATAACACCTCTCTTTTTGCGTCGGGCATTAATAAAACAAGACGTCTATGACGTCACGTGTTCCTCGCGCACGCCTCCATTATGTTATGACCCGCCAATCGAACGGTGGCTTTTGGCGGCGTTCGTTATTTTTTTTGAGGTTTTGCGTCGATTTGGTCGCTCGCACATGAGTTTAGACAGGCGCCGCGGGGTGTGTTTACACTGTCGCGACTCGGTGTCGGTGGTCTGTGTTCTGTGCTGTGGGGACAATAGAATAGAATGGCTTGCGCGTTTACTATTGTTAATAAAGCATGCCAACAATTTCAGTTTCTCTCAATTGTACTTGTGGAATCAATAATGAAGGCCAGTTGTACTGCTCCTTTCAGTACAACTGGCCAGTACAATTGTTTCAGTTAAAGTTGTAATTAAAATAACTATATATTTTTATACGGTAGGAGGAGACGGCGAAGATGATTGACCTACTTACCAAGGATGCGCACCAACCGGTTCTGTAGGTCTTTTATTCACAGAACCGGGAAAATGTGGAACGCACTCTCTGCCCATATATTTCCTTCCAAGTACAGCCTGGGGTTTTTCAAAAGGGGCGTGAAAAGGCTCCTGTCAGGCCGGCATGGCATTCGCAATCCCCGTGCATCACAGAATGTCCATTGGCATCGTTAGACATCTACTTCTAGGTGAAACGATGCCATATGTCGCGCGACCCATAAAAAAAATTTAAGAAATTAATTTTATTTAAAATGTATTCAGTTTTAGGCGAATTACATTATGTGATATTTCCCACTTAATTCGCTATAAAATAAATTTGCTTTATATTTTGTGTGGATTTTTTTTAATTCTTCACAATATTTTTGTACATAATGAAAGATTCTTCACAGTAGTCAAAAAAAGGTCAAAATTTGTATTTCGTCAACAAATATAAAAAAAAAATTATGGAAACTGACACGGCTGGCTACATCGCCTATTACATCCGTGATATCAGCCCATAACACCTTGGTGATCTAGGCGCCATGTCAGTGCTTCACTTTGACATTTATTTCAATACTTTTTAATTTACTTCTATTCACCTAAAATCTGTAGTAAAAAAACTGCTCCTTCCACACTTTATGGAATGGTTCAACCTTTGCGGATTCGTACCAAGGCAATGACCGATGGTAGGTCGAAACGGCTATGATAATAGTATTTTATGTCCAGTTCAATGTAGCTGGATACGACTTAACTTGGGAATGCCGACCAAAAAACCGGCCAAGTACTAGTCGAAATCGCGTACCGACGTTTACGCACCACGAAAAAAAATCTTTGAAAAAAGACATTTCTTATATGGGGACCTCCTTTATTTTTCTAGCAAACACAGTTCCAAAGATACAGCCATTGGACGGACGGACGGACGGACAAACAGACAGACAGACGTTGTAGGTTTCCGTACATTCAATAGCCCGTGGACTGACGTCACGGGGGTGATTCGGTGATGATGTGGCCAACCGAGTCAGACTTCATAACAAAAAGAAACATTCCCAAAGTTTCCAATCTCTTTTAAGGCCCTGTCACCCGTATTCACCCGTACTCCTCTTTCAAGGCGCCGCTTTCGCTGGTTGGAGTAGGATGCAAAACAATCAAATCAATCAAAAATTAGGTTTTTATTTCAAAACTACGGATCGAAACAAAAAGTAAAAAGCTACGGATTTACATATTATAATATTCAAGAAATAAAATAATTTTTTTCGAAAGTCTTGTTTTGGTCACGTTGCCTTATATACTTACGTTTTTATAACTAAATTCAGAGGCATGTTCATGATTTTTTTCTATCGAGCGAAGTAATCAAATCGTGTTTTTAAAAAGCTATCGATCTGCGCTAATAGATGAAGTATTACATAATATTGAAACTGAATCTGTCAAGTGAGTAATATTGGTGGTAAACTTCTTGAAATTCGCGTCAGACGCAGCCTCACGTCACCTTAATGCAATAGGCGTCTTACTTTTTTTCCACACGAAGTTAATTTATTCGCAAGATAACCTGTACATCCAATCTGCTTATAAGAGTTAATGCCGCCGTAAGGTGAGGACATAAAACCGCGAAAGTAGCTGGCGCGTAAAAACATCCCCCGCACTTGGTGAATTGTGAACTGGGCCGTAAAACTGACATAAACATCCTTGTCATTTCCACCTTATCTGTGTTGAGATTGCTTTTGCTTAGAACGGGGTTAGCTTCTGTTAGGGTTTTTTTTATAAAAAACGGCCAAGTGCGAGTCGGACTTGCGCACCGTTACCGCGTGAGGCCGGTACTTTAAAAAAATATCCCCACTGCATCTCTCCCCGTGTATGTCGTAAAAGGCGACTAGGGCATATTACTCCCTTCTTATATTACTAGGTAGTAGGGTTAAACCCGCCCGGGATGGTACCACCGCTCTGAATGAAAGGTCGGTCGAAACGGCTATGTAAATAGTTTGTGTTTTCCGTCCAGTTCAGTGTAGCCGGCACGACCGAAGGGAAGCACTGACGTGGCACCAAGTTCACACGGTGTTATGGGCTGACATCACGGATGTTGTAGGTGTTGTAGGTGATGTAGCCAACCGTGTAAGTTTCAAAAAAAAAAATCGAGGTTTTCGCACCACAAAAAAAAAAGACTTTGAAATTAAACACGTTTCTTGTATGGAGACCACCCTTAATTTTTCACTTTGTAATTTTTTTATTAGGTATAGGTATTTGTTGATTGGTTTGTTACACGGTTGGCTATAACATCCTACTACAGACGCGACGGCAGCCCCACCTGGGTGAAGTAGGTGCCATGTCGTGTCAGTGCTTTGATCGTACCGACTACACTGAACTGTTTTATTATTTCTAGAATGTACCTATGAATCTGCACCTTCGACAAGCGTAGGTTACTTACCTAATGAAATTACGCAAGAAATAATAAACTTAAAAGAGATATCAGTTAGGGAGAGTATTTGAAAAAAATATATCTTTCGATTAACGAAGTTATAAAATGTATTTCACATTTTTTTTGTTTGTTATTTTATAGTTTTAGCTTAATAAACATTTTTCTTTCTTTCTTTCTTTAAGACACAAGTTTTGTCCACAGCGTCGAGGCAAAACGATTGTGCGTTTAAAAAAAATCTTGTCCCTAAAGAAAATCGTTATACCGTTTTAAAGTGACAGGTTTACATGGAGAAGCGACGTGGCTGTGTGGCGGTGACGAAGGCTTCCAGGGCGAGCGGCTAGGGCGGGGGCAGGAGGTTTATCGTCGTTTGTTTATTGAGCGTGGGAACTGCTCTCGTGCGACACCTCTTCACGTCGGCTTCGTACAGTGTAGTCAGGAACTTCGTGTACATCGAGTTAAAAACAAACCGGCCAAGTGCGAGTCGAACTCGCGCACCGAGGTTTACGTATCACCGCGTAATTGGTCAGTTTTTATTATTTGGTGTTTTACTTTAGAGTTTGTGCTACATATAATCATACCAAGTTTGACTTGTACCGTTGTGTGTTACCGTTTTTACGATGGAGTAAAAAAAAACAGAGGGCCTAGTCCGAGTTTACGTGACAGCCACGTAAACGTCAAATACCGATCGAATTGAGTTTTTATGTATGGAGCTCTCTAGTGGCGCCGCGGTGAGCGTATTGTGCTCTCATACATAAAAACTCAATTCGATCGGTATTTGACGTTTAAGTAGCTGTCACGTTAACTCGGACTAGGCCCTCAGAAACAAAAAACCTTGGAAAACGCGTTTGTTGTGTGGGGACATCCCTTAATTTTTGAATTTTTGTTTATTTTATTATTTGTTAGGATATTCGTTATAATAACATATATTCTGGGAAAAATAAAAAAATTAAAATGAGAAATTTTTTTACTGGCTTCTTATTACGGTTTAAAAGAATTTCTACCTTCAAAGCCTTTAGTTAAGAGTAGGACAGACGGACAGACTGACGGCGTAGGCTTAGTAACGGATGCAGAGACTTAAAAAGATGAGAATTTGACAGTTCCACGGCGAAGTGCACTGACGTGTATGACTTAGTCATAGTAATTTTTTGATTTTTTTTTTATGGAAACTGACACAGTTGGCTACATCACCTACAACATCCGTGATGTCAGCCCATAACACCGGGTGAGCTAGGTGCCATGTCAGTGCTTCCCTTCGGTCGTGCCGGCTACACTGAACTGGACGGAAAACGCAAACTATTTACAGTAGCCGTTTCGACCGACCTTTCATTCTGTGCGGTGATACCAACCCGGGCGGGTTAAACCGTACCACCTAGTAATATAAGAAGGGAGTCATATCCCTTAGTCGCATTTTACGACATACACGGGGAGAGAGAGCCCCACACGGTACAAATGTTCTACCTTCAAAGCCTTTAGTTAAAGGTAGGACAGACGGACAGACGGACGGCGTAGGCTTAGTAATTAGACTTCCGTACGAATACGGAGTCCTAAAAAAGATGAGAATGTTTGACAGTTGCACGGCAGCAACGTAGAGCCGAGATGCTCCTGTACCCTAATCACGAGATTTAACCTACTACGCTACGCTACGCTACGCTACGCTACGCTACGCTACGCTACGCCGTGTTCTCCGCATAATTTTGTATAGAGAAACGGAGCAGCGCCTCTAGTGATAGATTTGCGGGCTTCGTTTTTCCATACAAAATGTTGCGGAGAACACGGCGTAGCGTAGCGTAGCGTAGTAGGTTAAATCTCGAGATTAGGGTACTGGTTGGCTGTCAAAAAACGGAAATTTCATTCCGCCTCCGCGGCCTTCAGCGCCATCTATTTTGTCAAAATTGTAGGTAGAAAACATCGAATTTACACTGTAGCAGTACCGAGTCAGCACTGACTTGCCAATGCACTGACGTGGGTGATTTAGTCAACGCAAATTTCGTCATTTTTAACCCCCGACGAAAAAAAGAGGGATGTTATAAGTTTAACGTGTGAGGGTGTATGTGTATGTGTGTAAGGCATCTCTCTGTGGCATCGTAGCTCCCAAACGGATGGACCGATTTGGATGCGGTTTTTTTTATTAGAAAGCTGGTTTCATCTGGATGGTTGTTAGCAAATGTTTGTAATAAAGTAATCAAGTAATGAAGTAATAAAAAAATTTATTATCTTAAAAAGTGGACCGATTTGCATGCGGTTTTTTTTAAAAAGCTCGAAATAAAAGATATATTACTTATTAAAAAAACGCCGACCCTTAAAAAGACAAAAATAATTTCCGTTTACGTATTTAAAGGAGTCGGGGGACCGCTAAGTAAATCAAATATAAAAACTCAGAGCAGCGCGGAAATTTACTTAGCGGTCCCCCGACTCCTTTAAGTAAGTAAACGGAAATTATTTTTGACTTTTTAAGGGTCGGGGGGTTTTAAACTTGTAATTTATGTCAGTCAGTTTTCGGACGAACGAAAGGAAAGTTGGCGCCTCACAGTTCCGCCCCTAGTAGACGAGCGTATGGATGCTCGCGGAGACGGCCGCACCTTGCTCTGTCCACATTGTAAATAGTCCCGTAAACGTAAGATGCTAACTTCTTTTTTATTGGCCAGCCTTTAATGTCGCCGCGTTTGGATAAGTTGGATTCGCCAGCCGGAGCTGGCTTCCCGGGTGGAAAACGTTAGAGTGCAGAATGAAAAATAATGGATTATTGTTCATGGCTTTTGCCCGCGGCTTCGCTCGCGTGAAATTCGTATTTAAAAAGAAAAAAGTAAGTAAGTAAGCCCGCTACCGCACCTTTATTTCGGCGCGCGGAACAATTCGCTTTGTATGAGAGCCACATCTTAGCGTAACCGGAACTAAATTTTATTAAGCCTATCCTGTGTCGCGTATAGTTAAATGTGTTTGTACTAAGTTTCATCGAATTCGGATGATCGGTTTAAGAGTTATGGAGAAACATACATACACACAGAAAAGATTTCTAAAAATCGTCAATTTAGTTTTAGTATCATTCATTATACATAGAGTCTACAAACGCAATATCTCCTCAAACAAAGTAACTTAGGTACTCCATGACCATCCCTCACAGATTTATTATTAGTATTGATTACAGATTTATAATTTCATCCATAGGCAGGTACGCTACGCTTGAACATGTCGAAAATTTCGCTAGTTCTAAATTCAATGTGAGGAACAACTGACAAACTTCGCAAGCCACAATGTTTTGTTAGTAGTTTATTTATCTCTACTTCTTATTAAAAAAAACAATGTCTGTCTGTCTGTATGTATGTTTAGTGTAAACTCCGGAACGACTGAACACGTTTTGATGCGGTTTGCGCCAATTTAAATAGTAGTTCTTGAGACTCACTATAGGGTCACTATATTTACCATCATGCTAAATAACAATAGGGCTGAGCAGTATCAAAGAAAGTATAGTATTAACGAAATTTAGTTTCAAATGGTAGTGCCGGATGGAGTAACGGGGGGAGGGGGTTGGAGGGGAACAGGCGAGGGAGGGAAGGCGGGGGAGGGAGGGATAGGTGAGCGAGGGAGGGAGGGAGAGAGAGAAAGAATATAAGAGAAGCGATCGTTTATTATCATATTTGCATTTAAATCGGGTTTGCTATTAAACCGGGTCTACCGCGAGCGAAGCCGAGCGCAAAAGCTAGTAAGTATTATAATTATAGTTACTTGCAATTAATTAACCCATACACCGCTAACAAGAACATTATTATTTACAGCATAAACTTGAATACTTAAGAATCTGACCACTCCGCCTAATTGCATTACCTACATCTGGTGTATAGAACCGGCTAAAGTGAAATGGCCGGAAAACACGAACTATTTCCTTTCCGGAGGGTGTTTCTAACATGAAACTGAACACATTTTGTATTTTCTCACTGTCACTAGTGTCAGCTTCAGAGTGCCGATATTTTATTTTATTTTAACAGTTAAAAACAGTTTAATGTTTTTCTTTTTTTTTTTATGGGAAGCTCGACATATGGCGCACGCCAGACTAACGCAGAGGTGTAGTCCGACGGCGCCCACGGGCATTCGAATATTTACGGGGGCTGCGAATACCATGTCGGCCGGATATAATTCAGTTTAACATACATAAGTTTTCGGCATTGAAATATTTGCATATCACTGGTTATGCATGAAATAAAAAAGTGCAAATACGGACGGATTGTAGCCGAAAGTGCTTAGTATTTTCTGAAATATACAAAGTTCAATATCTCACGTTCTTTTAAAAGATTCGGAGAAATAAGCTGTCACAGACGAACAGACACAAGATTAATCCTATAAGGGATCCGATCTTTCATTTTGCCTACGCCCTTTCTTTTATTATACTATGTAGCTCCATTTATGCTAATGTATTGTAATGTATGTATGTACGTACAATTGAATAAAATACTATTCTATTCTATTCTATAGTAACAAGTAGTAGGTGCCATGCATTAAAATTATTATATAAAAATTATATTAAAATAAAATTATTATGAATATTTTCTTTTTTTAAATTTAGATTTCTCCCCAAGCTACTAGACACGAGTAGCCTTGTTTGTTACCCGATTCTCGTACAAACCGTTTAAAATTTTGTAAAAAAATTAATAATAAAACAGAGACACAAAAAAAAAACTTAACTGCACCAAAATGAGGAACTCTGATCTCTAATAATCATACATTATTTTTATTTATTATTTTAATTTTTTATATTACCACCGTAAAAAGAAATGTGGAAATAAATGGATACATAAATAATTAAAGATAGTATAGTTTGACTTTGGCCAAAATCAAAGAGTTTAACCGCTTAGGCTAAAAATGGGCGATTACCTACAGCTGTGAGAGAGTACGATGGTAAACTTATACTGGCTAGAAGCCTCTGTGCCTCCTATGTAGTTTAATTTAGATTCTATACGGAATGCGCACGCGCAGCGCAAGCACCATGGCATCGCCGAACTGTCTTTTGTGGTGCCACGTTATACCCAGTAGTGCCTTCTATGCTAGCGCACAGCTAGTCCAACAAAAGTCCCGAAAGAGTTATCCGATTGCGTCTGTTACAGTTTTATACAGAACTCTACAATTAAAATGTTACAAATGTCTTTCCGCTTTTCAAACAAAAATATACCTTATTACAACGGAATGTGGTCGAAATTTGTTAAAGTAATAAAAGTAGTTATGACTTTTTACAGGATTTCAGCTGCTAAGGTAGCTTTATTTGTTTCGCATTATGATTGCCGTTTGGTTGTTGGGGATCTTGGTACCCGCGCGTATCATTTCCTTATTTGATGACCACTTTTATACGCGGATCTTGTATTGCGTTGGCGCCGCTTTAACGATTCCTGTACGTTTGAATTTATATTTTACTGTTACGAGTTTTGGGTTTTGTTGACGAAATGATGTTATAGACTTTATGTTAGTTGTGTTTAGTTATTTTGAAAGAACGTGAGACATTTCACGTTGTACATTTCACATTGTAAGCATGCCGTACACGCTGATTGACTTACATATTGTGACAGTATAGCCACTACTCGTGTTTAATACAAATTAAATGATTCGTAGATAGATAAATATTTATTTTTTTTCAACCGCTTCATGCGAGTCTTGTCTTACTAGCTATTATATGCATTCATTTCGAAAGATGTCGGTTTATGAGGGGTATGGGCTTTTACAGGAAACTAGAAAATAAGGGGTTCCTTTGTTTAAAGGCGAGCCAAACGAGAAACCCCAGCCAGATGTCAGGAACGTACATCAATAGACGGGGTTTTGCGTCGTCGGTACTTGCTTTAGGTACTGCCAGATGTTCAAATGAACGCGCACATATTTGCGTACCGAACCAAGGGTTCCGTAGGAGTATAGGTTTGGTTGGGGCCATGTTAGGTAAATGTTACGTGACGTATTGAAGGATGTGTGGCTTGGTGTTAGTTAGACGGATAATTAGGCGCGTCGGTCGTCGGTGAAGGTCTTAGCTGTATAACGTTGCTTTAATTGTGAATTAGACGAGTCATATAACCTAAACTTTTATAACATTACGAATAGGATATATGAATAAATGAAATAAGATATTTATAACTAAGAATATTTCATAGGCGAGTTAGTTAGAGATACCTTTGACGACGGAACCCTGATAGCGGAGGCACCTCGCCTCGGGGAGGGATGAGTGTAGCTGCCAGGCGAGGTTGAGCCTTATTACTGCGACATACGTGGGAGGGTTGATTGAAGGCGCAGAAATATGTATTACGGGCGGAGTCGGACGGTATTGCAACTACTTGTTTGGGTAACGGGGGTACGGGGGTGGATGCGCCCGCGCACTGAACGGGGAGTCGGGTTGGAGGACAACAGGGGCGAAACTAGGGCAGTCAGTCGGTATCGCACAACGGAAGGCGGCAGTCGAAGTGATATTCGAAGAGTCTGGCCTCCGAAAATTAATCACGCGCAATTTTATCTGATCAGTGAGGTTAGCGTTGGATAGTTAACATGCTGTCAACGAAGGCGCTGATGAACATAGATCTCTAAGTTTACCGGGTTGTAAAACTTAGACTCACTGAGATAATTAGGAAAATATCCGTTTAATTACTAATAAATATTGAAGTGAATAGATTGTGCACAGAACGAGAGACTGGGAGGGGAAGCGGCTACTGGCGGAGAATTAGGGCATAAAACTTATACATCCGCGAATATCCGTTAAAAAAACTGTGTGATCCAGAGGCGAGCGGGCGTGAACGATAAGTTTTAGCATATAATTTTCTACATTATTTATTAAGTGCATGTAGCGTTGGTGTGCCCGTGCGGGCGAACGTAAGCAGGTGACTACGATCTCCGTGACCTAGACGAGCGTGTAATCGCTTCAGGACGGATCAGAGGTCACACTACAACTACTAGAACAACTCCGACGATATACCTAATTACATCCACCTGTTATTCCCACATACTCTCGCCAAGCGAAGCCGACGGACTGGGAGCTGGCGTACATTCCTCGCGCCGTGTTGGGCGAGTCGGCCGATTGGTATATTGTGTGAGAAGGCTTCGCATTAGCACGCCTAATCACGCAGACGCGAACTGTTAAGTCTACTTTTACTTCAACGATAAGCGGCGTGTGTAGGTTGTTTCAGGGGCCGACGCATTAAACCCGATAGACGTTGTGTTGCCGCTATTAATTCCTTAGTGATTTGGGAGAGTCGGACAATAATATTAATTATCAATTCCGTTTAATTATCAGCCTAGTGAAGGCTACTTGTCAGTAGAACCATTAGGTTTCGCTGGTGACTGGCCGCTCGCTTGCATGCTGACGAGTCGGCAGAGAGGGGTCCAGAAACTATGCCCGTGCAAGTAATCTTCCGTTAAAAGGAGTTCCTTCTGAACTGTAGAGTTTGTTTTATTAAAAAACTTCGACCTACCAGAGTCAAGGTGGCAGGCTCTCCCATTTCGCCCAACTACGGGTAGCATTCTTAGATCCGCGAGTTAGTGTAGCAGAAACAGTCGTCATTATTGTCAACTTATTTTCAATTCAGTTTAGGAGCTAGCCAATCATTTAGAACCGCGGGCAGCCGTCGCGTCGTTCGCCTGTCAATTTCTTCCACGAGTAGGGATGTCTCATAGGTCGTTTTAGGTAGATGGGCCACGAAACGATCACATTCAGCTAGTTCTCCCCGTAAATAAAGTAATTAACGAAATATTGCGTAATCATAAATGTATCCTATTGCGGGTTGATCCCTTACAGATGAGAGAGCGGGGCCGAAGGTGAACATTTCCGCGGTTATTCCTCCCCGTGGTGTGGCCCGGGAACATTTTCCGACTTAGTTAAGTCCATGTACTGTGCCGTTTGGTTATCAATTACTCTTAATCATTATTAGAATACATAATTAATATTTAGTCCTTAAAGAAATACGGTATACACCTCTACGGTCGGGAAGTGGCTAATATGATCGCAAGTAAAGGGTTTGCAAATTGGTCCTACGCTAGACTTTCACGTGCCAAATGTAAAATTAATTATAATTATAAAAAAATCTACCGCAGACTATCTGCCTTAGCTGATATTAATATTGGCAAAGGTTAGGTATTGTCTCACTGGTGCCGCGACACAGGATAAAGCTTATACATAGATTAGGTCTAGAAAAAAAACTAGACCTAACCTAGGCTTTGAACAGGGTTAACACAACAAAAACCACTTGCGACCTTTTGCTTGCGATTTCGTTAGTCACTAGATTAGTTTTAAAGGTTATCCAACAATATAATTTTGTAACTAGGTACGTTATTAATTAATTTAAATATGTTATCAACGAGAAATTCTTATCTTACTCGAACCGGTTGTTTCCTAAACACACCGCGGCGACCTACGCGGAGACGGGCCTTTATTACACGGATTTATAGGTAAACGCCGATGCCGACGGGATAGCTGAACAGTATATATATATTATCTTATTACTTTACACTATATTGTAAAACATAATCAGGTAGGGTCTACTCGGACGCGAGCGGAGTCATAGTCATAGCCAAACTTGTGAATAGGCATCTGTCGGGCCGGCATGGCATTCGCAGCTCCGCATGCGACCGAGCGTCCATGGGCGTCGCTGGACACCTTATGGTCGTACCTAATTTAGAATGCTGTTATTGTAGATGTCTCAATAACCTTTTGGGTAGGTTACTTCAGCTAAGTTGCGTTGATATTGTTGGAGAGTACTAGCTCGCTTTAGCTGAAAGGTACAATTAATTTCTACCTGTGGCCTATTAGGTTGAATTCTGGACAGTCGCAATTAGATCTAGAAATATTGTCGAGTGCGCTATGGATTGTGATATAGATCAGTTGGTCAGTCATTCTACGTCCGCTGCTGGATATATGTATCTCCATATCTCCATTTTTCTCCAATCTTCCTGTACGGAACCTTTATCTTCGCCTACGTGCTTGATGTCGTCGTCCCACTTATAGGGTGGTCTTCCACACTACGTTTTCCCATCCACGGTCACCGGTGTAGGGCCCGGTTACTCCATCAATCGTCGTCTCTTTGACTGACGTGTCCAGTCCGCTGCCACTTGAGAGTAGTCACCTTGTGTTCAGTATCGACTACTTTGGTACCTAAGTCAACGGATGGTCTTATCACACACTATGTGACGTCACGATGTCCCCTGTGATATAGGTCACAATTGTGTAATTCCCAATTACATAATGGTGGGTATAGAAGTGTTTCCGTTTGGTTATATTTGCGTTCCCGCGGAATGAGCTAAATTCGGAATATTTCGGGAACTGCGAATGTTAGCTTCGGTAATCTCTACTACCTATATTATGCGTGCAATGTAGGGCTCGCATTCGAAGGTCATACCTATAACATTAAAGTTGAGTCTTGTTCGATCAGGCTAAAAAATTACACGTGGTTACATGAATGACCATTCTGGATGAGTGAGGGAATCGGATAGGTTCATCATCATCATCATCATCATCGTCAGCCTGTGTCGGTCCACTGCTGGACATAGGCTTCTCCCTAGGCACGCCACCACATGGGTCGTCTGTCCACCTTGGCGGGGGGCATCCCACACTACGTTTGCTTGTATGTGGCCTCCATTCGAGCACCCATCTACTCCATCGGTTGTCGGGTCTGCGACGGATGTGCCCAGCCCACTGCCACTTCAGCTTATAGGTTATGCACGATTAAATATCTTATGTACAAGAAGACGTATCACTTCTAGAATGGAGTATTCCTATGGAATTCGAGTTATTCGGCATGTGATTGGTTCGATTCCAATTATAATATTACGATTGGGGTAAGATTACAATAGCTGTGTTTACTTATAGTCGCGCGAACCTCGATTATCCGTTTGCGTTCTGGCGGGCATAGCATAGTGAGGTAGTGTCGAATGCGTTCGCTACTAATTATCCCCTTAGGAGGACGATAAAAAACCGCGAAAGCAAAGAAAAAAAAAACCGTTCGTTTCGAAAAACGCAGCTGTTGCAGTTCGAAAGACCGACGAATGACGATACAATGTAAATATAACTCGTCCATAAAACCTTTCTAATTGGGGTCCTTTCTTCGTTTAGGCCGGCGGAACAATTTGTAAGACAGGCTTTGGTACGACCGCCGCCGGGATGCAGCAAACAATGCCATAATAAAGCAATTACGTTAGGTTTTTCTGTTCTAGGCGTTAATAGTTTTGTTAACATTAGTTGTCCATTCATCAGACACGTGGGATGTTGCCGAGGAACGTGGGAATGGTTGATATAAGGGAGGAGTCGGAATAGAAGTAGCGCGCTACTTACGAATGTGATTGCATGACAGATAACGACGACAGAAGCCGAACCATCGATAGCCGACCACATTACCCAGAAAGCTGAGGTTGCGTGTATGTTTGATTATGGTTGAATGAAGGTTAGCTGACTTAAATGCGGTTTTGACTAATGCGACCTGACATGGCCTCTGGTTTCGTAACCTGTTTGCGATATCCTTAACGCGAGCGGAGCCGGAGTATAGGCGCTACTTCTCTCTGTATGTATGTATGAAATAGTATGGATTGAAAAGAGAGATAATTAGTGGATTACTATTCGGTCTCGTTCCCTGTGAGTTAGTGAAGGACCTCTCTTAAGTGAACATGAGACGGGGCCAATCTATACTTTGGAACTATCGAGATAGGCACTATAGGTATGTTCGTAGTAGGCATTAGGTCATTGAACGATGAATGGCATACTGCGCGTAGTTAGTACGTAAATCCTGGGTTGTTGTATGTTGTCATGTTGTTACAGTGATTTTTTAGTCGACCTGTGTGAGCCACTGCTGGACATGTACTTCCCTAGTTCCCTAGGTCACCTCGACTCTGAGCGGTGAGGAGCATCGCAGTCGCATCTGGCGCGTGGTCAACTCACACCCCATTTTCTTTTCAGCGGCCGCTGATGTAGTACACCGTTGCTCAGGAGACCGTCGTTCCTTCGGCTGACGTGCCCAGTCTATTGCCGATAATTTGACTGTAGCTAGAACTAGGAGATTGACGTGGTACATTATAGACTACGATGCAGGCCTCTGTTTACGTGTCGGTTAGCTAGAAATTTTGACTGTAGATGGAGTTCGCGAACTTTATTACTAATTCTTCAAATCGGTCGTTAGGAAGTGACTTGTTGGTGCCTTTCTTCGGTAGTTTTGCTATTGGGTGAATGATCGTGTCTTTCGTTCAAGTTCGTTCTGACGATTAGGAGGCCGTACCTATGATGTCATAGCAGAGTCTGTTCGATCGGGCTAAATTAATTATACTTGGTTTGATGAACGATCGGTCGGTTGCAAGTAAGTCACCGCCTTACTTAATTATGCTAAATAATCGATTCAATAAAGACCATTCGCGGAGTAAGTATCTAGTGCATAGGAAAAACGTATCGCTCCCGAATTAGCAGATTTTCAGTAGGACCTAGGATTATTCTGACTGCGATTGGTTCGAGTCCAATTATGATTACGATGGAGTTGGTGAGTTCCAATAGTCTTGTGTTAGGTATGCGGATTTTTTAATTTGGTCTTTGGGACCGCACCTTTGGACTTCGCGATGAACTAAATACGTGTAAAATTTTCAACTAGTTAGGGTTAATTTCGCAAAGTTCGTTAGAGGCGTCGTAAAACTTAATAAAACCCGTTATTCGTTTCCGGTCTGGTGGGCATGGGGCAGTAAGATTTTTAGAACAACAGTACCGTGATAGACTATATAAATTCGGAAAATTGTAGGTACTAATCCGCGGGCGATATGATGGGTTCGGGGCGTTATTCGTTAAGGGGAATGCGCGTGTTGGGTTCGTTCGCCAGAAGTAAACATTATTACGCTATAGCTGAACCGGAAAAAAATAGGAAGATAAAGGAGAGTTTAGATTTTCCAGCAGTGTGGTTGCGAATAGTGCGCGAAGTCAGGTAGATTTTGCAAATATGCTCGTTGAGATAGTAAATAGTAAACGGCAGAATACTCTGGTGGGCATGAGATTGGACACTTTCTACTCCTTTGGTCCGGCCCGTATCCACAAGGGGTCTAGTAGAATTAGGTAGGCTCAGCGACATAGTGGATTTGACGCCGCTAATGATGTTAGGGAAGTGAGAATGTTTGATATGCTGTCATTCCTCAAACAGTCACTTAGAACTGCGTCTGATTTAGGTACTTGTCTTGCGCGACCGCTTTCGTCATGAACATCAGGTGGGCAACTGTGACAGTATAGCCACTACTCGTGTTTAATACAAATTAAATGATTCGTAGATAGATAAATATTTATTTTTTTTCAACCGCTTCATGCGAGTCTTGTCTTACTAGCTATTATATGCATTCATTTCGAAAGATGTCGGTTTATGAGGGGTATGGGCTTTTACAGGAAACTAGAAAATAAGGGGTTCCTTTGTTTAAAGGCGAGCCAAACGAGAAACCCCAGCCAGATGTCAGGAACGTACATCAATAGACGGGGTTTTGCGTCGTCGGTACTTGCTTTAGGTACTGCCAGATGTTCAAATGAACGCGCACATATTTGCGTACCGAACCAAGGGTTCCGTAGGAGTATAGGTTTGGTTGGGGCCATGTTAGGTAAATGTTACGTGACGTATTGAAGGATGTGTGGCTTGGTGTTAGTTAGACGGATAATTAGGCGCGTCGGTCGTCGGTGAAGGTCTTAGCTGTATAACGTTGCTTTAATTGTGAATTAGACGAGTCATATAACCTAAACTTTTATAACATTACGAATAGGATATATGAATAAATGAAATAAGATATTTATAACTAAGAATATTTCATAGGCGAGTTAGTTAGAGATACCTTTGACGACGGAACCCTGATAGCGGAGGCACCTCGCCTCGGGGAGGGATGAGTGTAGCTGCCAGGCGAGGTTGAGCCTTATTACTGCGACATACGTGGGAGGGTTGATTGAAGGCGCAGAAATATGTATTACGGGCGGAGTCGGACGGTATTGCAACTACTTGTTTGGGTAACGGGGGTACGGGGGTGGATGCGCCCGCGCACTGAACGGGGAGTCGGGTTGGAGGACAACAGGGGCGAAACTAGGGCAGTCAGTCGGTATCGCACAACGGAAGGCGGCAGTCGAAGTGATATTCGAAGAGTCTGGCCTCCGAAAATTAATCACGCGCAATTTTATCTGATCAGTGAGGTTAGCGTTGGATAGTTAACATGCTGTCAACGAAGGCGCTGATGAACATAGATCTCTAAGTTTACCGGGTTGTAAAACTTAGACTCACTGAGATAATTAGGAAAATATCCGTTTAATTACTAATAAATATTGAAGTGAATAGATTGTGCACAGAACGAGAGACTGGGAGGGGAAGCGGCTACTGGCGGAGAATTAGGGCATAAAACTTATACATCCGCGAATATCCGTTAAAAAAACTGTGTGATCCAGAGGCGAGCGGGCGTGAACGATAAGTTTTAGCATATAATTTTCTACATTATTTATTAAGTGCATGTAGCGTTGGTGTGCCCGTGCGGGCGAACGTAAGCAGGTGACTACGATCTCCGTGACCTAGACGAGCGTGTAATCGCTTCAGGACGGATCAGAGGTCACACTACAACTACTAGAACAACTCCGACGATATACCTAATTACATCCACCTGTTATTCCCACATACTCTCGCCAAGCGAAGCCGACGGACTGGGAGCTGGCGTACATTCCTCGCGCCGTGTTGGGCGAGTCGGCCGATTGGTATATTGTGTGAGAAGGCTTCGCATTAGCACGCCTAATCACGCAGACGCGAACTGCTAAGTCTACTTTTACTTCAACGATAAGCGGCGTGTGTAGGTTGTTTCAGGGGCCGACGCATTAAACCCGATAGACGTTGTGTTGCCGCTATTAATTCCTTAGTGATTTGGGAGAGTCGGACAATAATATTAATTATCAATTCCGTTTAATTATCAGCCTAGTGAAGGCTACTTGTCAGTAGAACCATTAGGTTTCGCTGGTGACTGGCCGCTCGCTTGCATGCTGACGAGTCGGCAGAGAGGGGTCCAGAAACTATGCCCGTGCAAGTAATCTTCCGTTAAAAGGAGTTCCTTCTGAACTGTAGAGTTTGTTTTATTAAAAAACTTCGACCTACCAGAGTCAAGGTGGCAGGCTCTCCCATTTCGCCCAACTACGGGTAGCATTCTTAGATCCGCGAGTTAGTGTAGCAGAAACAGTCGTCATTATTGTCAACTTATTTTCAATTCAGTTTAGGAGCTAGCCAATCATTTAGAACCGCGGGCAGCCGTCGCGTCGTTCGCCTGTCAATTTCTTCCACGAGTAGGGATGTCTCATAGGTCGTTTTAGGTAGATGGGCCACGAAACGATCACATTCAGCTAGTTCTCCCCGTAAATAAAGTAATTAACGAAATATTGCGTAATCATAAATGTATCCTATTGCGGGTTGATCCCTTACAGATGAGAGAGCGGGGCCGAAGGTGAACATTTCCGCGGTTATTCCTCCCCGTGGTGTGGCCCGGGAACATTTTCCGACTTAGTTAAGTCCATGTACTGTGCCGTTTGGTTATCAATTACTCTTAATCATTATTAGAATACATAATTAATATTTAGTCCTTAAAGAAATACGGTATACACCTCTACGGTCGGGAAGTGGCTAATATGATCGCAAGTAAAGGGTTTGCAAATTGGTCCTACGCTAGACTTTCACGTGCCAAATGTAAAATTAATTATAATTATAAAAAAATCTACCGCAGACTATCTGCCTTAGCTGATATTAATATTGGCAAAGGTTAGGTATTGTCTCAATATGCACGGATATTATCATTTTTAGGGTTCCGTAAAGAGGAAAGAAAACGGATTCCTTATAGGATTACTCTTGTGTCTGTCTGTCTGTCCGTATGTCACAGCTTATTTCTCCGAATCTAATGGAAGAAGAAAGTTTAAATTTGGTAAAAGTTTAAACTTGGTGTACATAGGTATAGCGTAAATGGACGAATGGTGAAATTAGAAGTTAATTTTTTTTTTCGAGTGCATAATGTGATCTATATAAATGAAAATGGCTCGTTATAAGAAATTCAAATATATATTACATATCACACACTCTGAATACCAACGCGGACAATCGGGATAAGCAGAGTAATCGGTGTTGTGCTGAAAGAACTCTGGTAAATGACAGAACAACACAAACCACCACGTTTCGCAAAGTATTCGAACAAGATTAAATCGATCAAGCAGCAAGTAACACACGAAGCTCCACCTGCTGCATGACTCGGTGGAAGTACCGTGCCAAGGTGAGAGGTAGCAAGCCTATCGCCCTTTAGCACGGCGTCTTGTCCTTATCCCTTAGTCGCCTTTTACGACGTGCATGGGGAGAGATGCAGTGGGACTATTCTTTATAAGTACCGGCCCCACGCGGTACATACGTACGAATATTATTATCTTTAGGGTTCCGTAAAAAGGAAAAAAAAAACGGATCCCTTATAGGATTACTCTTGTGTCTGTCTGTCTGTCCATCTGTCACAGCTTATTTCTCCGAATCTAATGAAAGAAAAAAGTTTAAATTTGGTAAAGTTGGTGGACTTATCTTATAGCGTAAATGGACGAATGCTGATTTTGAGGGACAAATTTGAAGTAAAAATGTTTTTTCGAGTGCATAATGTGATCTATATCAATAAAAATGGCTCGTATTTTTTTATAATTTGAAAATGCATAGTTTAGTTAGATGATGTTAAAATATACAAAAATCGAACATTCCCTCCCTCCCCTCAACTTCGAAACTATTCGGCCTAAGATTTTGAAAAAAAAAACAATTCGTAATATAGGTCTTCTCTTATTGTTTACAGGAAAACCTAAACTAAGATCCCAAGTCTTAAAGTTCTCACGTAAAACGGAATGGCACGGAACCTTCTTCACGCGAGTTCGACTCGCACTTGGCCGCTTTTTTTAAAAATAGTTATGTTACCTACGGGATCTATTCTTTTCATGTCTTCGTATTTTAAATTAACACAAATTACATATTTTGTAGATAATTTCTATTTAAGATTACTTTCATAAATAAATAACTGACTTTTTATTGAGTGATCAAATGAATTAATACACCTTTTATTTTATTTTTCATTTAGAAAAGTAAATTAAAATAATACTACTAAATTTTGGACATTTATATTGGATATATTACGTTTATTTTGGTAGGACCTTGAGAAGGTGAGAGGTGGCTAGACTGTCGCATTGTAGCACGAAGTCTTATGCATTCCCTTAGCCGCCATTTACGACATGCACGGGAAGAGACGCAGTGGGATGTTATAGGTACTGCGCACCACATATTTGACGAGAAGAATGTTTAATAAGTTATACATTAAATTTAACTTATTAGCACTTTTATAAAAAAATTTAAAAATATAACAGACGGCAACCAGGGACAATACCCATTTGAAAGACTTATTTTTAATTAAGAAAACTTTTAATGAAGACACGAAGTACAATCGGTCCTGCGAAAGTTTTTCTTCACAAAAGAAAGGGCAAAAGAATTACTCGCCAGAGAAGGGTCAGTAATCCCTCGAATATTACAAGAGTTTTGACTTCGTTCTTAAACTTTACAAAGAACGGAACGCGAGCACTTTTTGGCCGAAAACGATTGTGGTTTTTCAAAAGGGGTTTCGCTTGGTACTTTTGTGATTGTTAAATGTTTTATTTGTGTGACGGAAGTATTGTATAATTTTCGATGAGACCATTGCTTCCTTCACTTATTATATACCAGCGTTCCCGCTGCTTCGCTTCGCGGGAAAGTATCCTATAACCATCCTAAGTTACGCTAGAAAACGTTAGTGAAACGTTAGATAGTTATTGTTTATTGTTTGTTGTATGTTGTTTGTCGTTTGTCGTTTGTTGTTTGTTGTTTGTTGTTTATTTTTATTTTTTATTGACCATTGCTTCCTTCACTTATTATATACCAGCGTTCCCGCTGCTTCGCTTCGCGGGAAAGTATCCTATAACCATCCTAAGTTACGCTAGGAAACGTTAGTGAAACGTTAGATAGTTATTGTTTATTGTTTGTTGTTTGTTGTATGTTGTATGTTGTATGTTGTATGTTGTATGTTGTATGTTGTATGTTGTATGTCGTTTGTCGTTTGTCGTTTGTCGTTTGTCGTTTGTTGTATGTCGTTTGTCGTTTGTCGTTTGTCGTTTGTCGTTTGTCGTTTGTCGTTTGTCGTTTGTCGTTTGTTGTTTGTTGTTTGTTGTTTGTTGTTTGTGGTTTGTTGTTTGTTGTTTGTTGTTTGTTGTTTGTTGTTTGTTGTTTGTTGTTTGTTGTTTGTTGTTTGTTGTTTGTTGTTTGTTGTTTGTTGTTTGTTGTTTGTTGTTTGTTGTTTGTTGTTTGTTGTTTGTTGTTTGTTGTTTGTTGTTTGTTGTTTGTTGTTTGTTGTTTGTTGTTTGTTGTTTGTTGTTTGTTGTTTGTTGTTTGTTGTTTGTTGTTTGTTGTTTGTTGTTTGTTGTTTGTTATTTGTTATTTGTTGTTTGTTGTTTATTGTATAGTTGTCATATCTAGGCAGTACACTGCGCTCAGGTTTGTCACATTTGAATATCACAGCGAATGAGAACTGGCAAGAAACTTCACTGAGCATTTATTTTTTCAAAAATTTGTTCGAAAAACTGGCTTCGCGCGTTACTTGTAATGCTCGTAGCGCACGCGGCAAAGTCACGGTTCGTGCGCGCACGAGGTCCAGACTGTAGGAATTTGTTACAAACGTGTGTAATAACGTGTGCCACCTTGCATGTTACATTGCACAGAAAATTCCTGCAGTCTGTACCCATGCGCATGGGAGTTTCTATTCTGTTCTATTTATTCTTACTACCCCTCGACGACGCGGCGACCCGCCGGCCGCAGACGGCCGAATGTGGCCGCGACCGGCCGCAGTCGGCCATAGCCGCAAGGAGCCGGTACAACCTGTCGGGCTAAGATTTACGACTGCAGTGCCGTCGTGTTAACTAAATTGAAAATTTGCGATAAATCCCATTTGGGAAATGGCGACTTCGAAATGTTTCGAATGTGAAAATGTGCGGTGTTGGTCGCATGGGATAGCTAGTGTTATATACTGTTGCATGCATACCAAGATAATTCCTTAAACAATATTACCAGATTTTCATTACACTGGTGGCGTCTGGATCGGTCTGGTACTCTTGCCGGGAGGTCCTTGGTTCGAATCCGATCGGCGTGTACCGATAGTATTTTTTTTATTTGAAAAAAAAATTGTATCTGTTCATTAGATGCTGCACGATTCTGATGCCATGCGGATAAAACTGTCGGTCCATCGCGTTGACTGGAAGAAATTTCTTATAACATTTATAGGTACGGCCAACATATACATGGTTTTTAAGGGCAGTTTTCAAGCAATCCGCTCCTTTAAAGGAGCAGGTGCGTTTCACTAATCGCTTGTTGTATCTTACTTTTAATAATATATTGAGTTAAATCATCATTTAGCTTTTCGGCGTTAGACTTCTACAGTGGGGGTTACAAGCGAGCTCAAGTTGCTGCTAATAAAGTTGCGGATACGGAAAAGGTAACCGGAAGTGGATGGATGAGAAGAGCGGAAGACCGCGTGTGTGTGGAGATACGTGCCTTGGGAGAAGCCTATGTCTAGCACTGCTTTGCAATCACACTAGCTCACATAGCATTTGCTGTCGAAGAGTTGCATCGAACATAGGGTTCGCGGTTGCGCCGGTCACGCGGCTCATCAATCGGTAGGAGATTGTTTACGAGCGATCGTAACCGTCCGCCAATAAGCGGCCGGCCCGCAATGATTACCGGCAGATAGATGGCCCCCATCGGCCGTCGCCGCCGTCGGAATTGCAACGGAACCCTGCGGGAACGGGCCGAATTTGTTTTACGAGTGTCGTCAGCCTCGGTAGCTCAGTGGCGCGGTTGGTTAGTCAACTGTTTTAAGCAACGCTGAGCGCGGTCAGTGATTGGATGGGTGACCGCCCGACCGTTGGAGGCTGACCGTGGTTCGGATTCCACGGTAAACTGTAGGTCCCTTCCCTTCTTACCTTACTAGGTGGTAGGGTTTATCCCGGCCGGGTTGGTACCACCGCACTGAACGAAACGTCGGTCGAAACGGCTATGTAAATAGTTCGTGTTTTCCGTCCAGTTTAGTGTAGCCGACATGAAATGAAGGGAAGCACTGACATGGCACCTGGTTCACCCTGTGTTATGGGCTGACATCACGGATGTTGTAGGTGATGTAGCCAACCGTGTCAGGTTCCATAAAAAAAAAAAAAAAAAAAAACTGTTGAGTCAATATTTGTCGCTCTGATATTTCGACCTGAGACCGAATTACTCATCATCAGCCTGTATCGGTCCACTGCTGGACATAGGCCTCTCCTAAGGCACGCCACCACACGCGGTCGTCCGCTCTTCTCATCCACCACTCTTTTTTCCAACCGCATTTTTAATTCATGGTGGATTTTCTTCAAAGACAAGCTCGGTAATATTTACACACCAGCAGTGGGCTGGTTGTTGGAGAGTGCGTTGTTGGAGAGTTTTTTAACGAGCTGCAGCGGGAGCACAAATGCGTCGATAAGCCTATATCGATCGATAAACATCTGTTTGCTTCGTTCGATGAAGTAGAATAGAAGAAGACGAATAGATGTTTATCGATCGATATATGCTTATCGACGCATTTGTGCTCCCGCTGCAGCTCGTTAAAAAACTCTCCAACAACGCACTCTCCAAACATACAATTGAATAACATCTGTTTAAGCCGATGATGAGTGATGAGATGACACACAATAAAATCAAGCAAAACAAACTGCCGCCGTATTGGATCGATGGCCGGCCCTCGACCTTGACCAATAATTCGCAATAATAACACAACACTGCGAAAAAATGTACACACACATACATTACACACCCCCGCCTACCTCCACCGGTGGCGCGAATCGATAACTCATTACTTTTTTATTTCGTTTAGCGTTTAAAAATAAAATGACTTTTATTTATTTTTACACGTGCCGCGGTGCGGTGTTGCGCGGTGTTACCACAGGTGGTACAGGGTACTCCCCGGCGGCGGCGCCACTCACACACCAACCGCGGATTTTTTTTCCGTGCGTGCAATGTGACCGAAAGTCTGTCACTGTTTAATAGAATGTGAGAAGAGTGTACGACGCAATCATAAAAGAGTAGTTTCAAGAGTTAGAAGAGGTCTCAGTTTTTTTTTTGTTTAATTTGACGGTTTAGATTTTTTTTCACATCGCTTACTACATCCGTGATGTCAGCCCATAACACCGGGTGAACTAGGTGCCATGTCAGTGCTTCCCTTCGGTCGTGCCGGCGGCGTCTGCACTGAACTGGACGGAAAACACGAACTATTTGACATGGCCGTTTCAGCCGACCTTTAATTCAGTGCGGTGGTACCATTTTGTTTTTTTTGTTTAGTACCTACTTCTTTATCTATAGTTTCAAAGCTATTTTCATTTTTCTGTTTTAAAGATTTCTTCGACTACGAACATATCTTGCCTACCGTTTGAAAGTATTTTCCCTATGAACGGTAACCTTCTATTGTGACTTTATCTTGTCACTGCGAATAGCGACCAAATTTAAGGACCTATAGCCACACGTGTCCTCGTCGTCCTCTACTTTCGCTTCGGTCGGCGACTGCAGAAGCCCGTTGTTGGTGTCAAAACAAAACGGAAAAGTTCCGCGCGCCGCGCCAACAGTTCACCGAGCCAGCCGCCCCGGAACACGACCAAATAGTACACGAAAAATTATACACAACCAAAATAATGCCGCGTGTCGTTCTGCGACAAATGAATGAACAAATCGTTCGACACATATCGGTCGCAAGCGAAAACGAAAAAATTCGGCCGCTGCACGCGCAACCCTGTTACTTTAGTGCTGGTTGATCGATTCGGTGTAGGTTGCACTGACATGGCACCTAGCTCACCAGGGTGACGGTGGGCTGACATCACGGGTATAGTTTTGGCGATCACCAGATTCAGATTTCATATATGCGTCATCTATGGAATAATCATTTAACTAACATTTTAACTACATATGTATGAACTCAAAGGTATGAAAATTGTCACCGATAGATGGCGCGAGGTCTTAATTTTTTACTCTATTGCAAAAACGCTAACACATACAAGCGTTAAACAAATAATCAAAATTAGAAAAAGTAAAATATTAAGGGTGGGCCCCCACACAAGAAACGTGTTTTTTCAATTTTTTTTTGTGGTGCGGCAACCTCGGTGCACAAGTCCGACTCGCACTTGGCCGTTTTTTTTAAGTAAGTCATTTCCGCTGCTCGAGTCTCTAGTATTTACGTCACCCTATACTATAGGCCCGACCCTATAGCGACTCCGTAATTCAAATTCAAATTCAAATTCTTTATTTCACTTTTTGGCCACACAGTGATAGCATAGTAAACATATGATATAAATTAATTATTTTAAACATTATTTTTTTTGAGAATAGAAAACTGTAAAACTTTATTCAAATCAAATTAACATAGTTATTAAATAATTAACTAATCTAAAAATTATATAAACTAACTTAGGATATAAACTAACTTAAAAAATAAATTTCATTTAGTGCTTTTGTCCCCGGGATTGTGCCGAGGATGCCAGCCGCGTTTTAAACATTAAATACAAAATCACAAATAAAGATTATTTTAAATACAGCATCAGTTATAAAAATTAATATTTAAAGGGAGAAGTCAGAAGTTATAAATTCACACAATATATAATATTAGAAATTAAGAACAAAAACAAATACATATATATAAGTTATTTAAATTTATCAACATTAAAATATATTTTGAAATTATAAAATTAAATCATAATGTAAACGTCCCTGCTAGCTCACGCAGTGGCCCGGGCAGGGGAGGGGGCGCGGGTGTGGCGGTGTTGGCGGCCCACAACTGTGCTCCAGTACAGGTTGTTTTATTAAAAAAAATACATGCCACCTGTTGCTCCGCGCCGCGCCCAGTGCCTTGCCCCGCTCTCATCCCACTTGCCGTACCACGCTGCCTGCACGCCCACGATACGTTACAATGTTGAACGTCTGTAAGCCCGAATGCCGAAGACACATACATCGAAATTTCCGGCCGGATTTTCCGGCCGGTGGTAAATTATACGGAACCCGTACCGGCATAAGGGTGTGCCACCACGGTACACCGTTCAGCTCCGACCGGGGAAACCCGGCCGTAAATTCCGGCGAGTGAGTGTTCGGGCTTAGAGTGATCGTCGATCTTGGTGGGAAAATTGTGAGCGCAACAGGGTTAGGATTAGAATTATTATGTTGTTAGTTGAAAGTTGTAGCTTGTAGCAGGTGTGTCTTCGTGCCTTACTTGCTGCTTGATAGTTGTCTTGTCCTAATACTTTGCTAAATGTGGTGGTCGGTGTTGTGCGGTAATTTACAACTGAGTACTTGCAACACTTACTACTCTGCTTACCCCGATTGACGGATGTATTCATTTCGTTTCCAGAAAAATTTCAAAAGCAGACTTGAAAAGATTTTATCCACCCAACTCTTAGATGCGTGAAATATGGTTAATGGTATCCTTAGCAACATACTTATTCTTCAAATAACTTAATACTATTTGGTAATGGATTGTATGGAACTGCTAAAAATTGAATGGACGACAAGCCCGCACGAACATGCACTCAACGAGCGGTCTGCGCGGCGGAGGGGCGGGGCGGGGCGGAGGCAGCGTGGAGCATCGACGAGGCTGACTCGCCAGAAAGTTAATTATTTTCTACCAAACAGAGTAAAATTCGATGTACGCATTTAAATAAAACTCATAACTGTATTAAAATGAAAAAGGCGTTTGCAAGCATTTACCGCAGCGTGGGTTTACATGTGGCTGCAAAACGATTTTATTTTATTACAAATGGTAAAAAAAAAACATTCACAGAATCAGTAAAACAGGTAGTTACGGCGATCGTGACACGTGTTTGTGTTACGATCGCCGTAACTACCTGTTTTACTGATTCTGTAAATGTTTTGTTTTTTTTTTTACAATAATGTACCTACACCGAATTTGGTATTCAAGCAAAGGTAAAAAATCAGATAGATTTATTTCAGTCAACCTTTGGATGTTTGACAGTAGATTTATAGGAGTAGCAAAATACTTGAGCGTTATATATAATTGAACATACAATAATTAATAATAAAAATGCCTATTAATAATAGAATATGTGTAAGTACAAGCTATATTAAATAAAACCTATACTTATAGGTAGGTATTTATAAAATTGTATCAAATGTTAACATAATTATTGTGTTAATTATTAAGTATATAAATTTTATTTTCAACACAATGTAAAATTAGTCATAAAACATTAAGGCCCACTTGCACCAACACAAATTTAATATAAACCAGTTTAACTCGCTAAACCAGTTTAAGCTAGCACCCTTTGACTGTGGGAACCGCGTTTAAATCCATAACTCGCTACTTAACTTTAAACTCGTGTTGGTGCAAGTGGGCCTAAGTTAGCTCCAATATATATTGTCAGCTTAAATATATAGGTAAGTTCTATGTTAAATAATATTTGAATTTTAATCGGTGATTGAAAACTTGCCTATGTTAAACGACGATTAAACTATGGATTATCTACCTTGTTTAATATAATGTTTAACTAACGATTGAAAAATCGACCCTCAAGGAGCGTACCGGGAACAAAAGTTCTCGCCGCGAACAAAAATTCGGCCCGCGAACTTTTTTTTGTTTGAACTTGAACAAAAATTTGCGGTGCGAATTTTGTCTCGCCACTCGATACCCAAATTTTACCCAAATGTTTATCAGTCTTCTAGTAAAATACATTCATACATACATACGACATGCTGTATCCCGACAATCGGGGCGAACTATTGTTCGCGGGGCGCACTATTGTTCGTGGCGCGAACTACTGTTCGCGGCGCGAACTACTGTTCGCGGTTCGAATGTTCCCGGTGAGTACGCTCCACAATACTGAAAGTGACTGCATGTAAACCCAACACGGCGGCCGGCTGGTCGTCGTTTAATTTTATTACTGAGTAAGTATTATGCTTTTTTTCGAACAGCTGTGTGTGTTGTGTGCGTGGCTCACCCGTTCACACGTGTTTTTATAATGAAATGAAAATCAACTCATTCACACCTTTATTATGACGCTTTACTTTACCGCACAAATTTCACTTTGGTGTACCATTGATGCCATTAAACACTACGGTGATTTAAAAATTAAATCGCGTCTGTGTGGTCCTGTACATACACACATACATACATACATACATACATTGACTGCATACATACCACACGCTGTATTCCGACAAGCGGTGTTGTGTTGCAAAACCTCTGGTAAACTACAGCAAAACACCGACCACCACGTTTAGCAAAGTATTAGGACAAGATAATTCTCAAGCAACAAGTGAGGCACGAAGATCTACCTACTGCCTGACTCGGTGGAAGGACCGTGCCAAGTTGAAAGGTGGCTAGTCTGTCGCCCTTTAGCACGGCTTCTCGTCCTTATCCCTTAGTCGCCTTTTACGACATTCACAGGGAGAGATGCAGTGGGGCTATTCTTTTGAAGTACCGGCACCACACGGTGCAGCCCCAGCACAGTGTTGCACTGTATGCTCATTTATCATATAGCTGAAGTAAATACATGGAGGGTTTACATAAAATATTATACATTATTGTTTACCTTGTTAAGGTAGCGGCAATCCTCGTTGCAGTATTACATGTAATCCTAAAAAAACTATTCTATAGCACCACATCAATAGCACCATCACTAAAATTAATGCACACTTCACTTGCTATAATATCAGACTTTTCACTTTGCACTTTTAATATCAAGATGTTCTTATTATTTTCATTAAATGAGTAAATTATTTAATAGAGGAATCGTTAAGTAGGTAATTTTTTTTTAAGTTTCAAAGTTGACATTTAAAGCATTCAAATCGCAATCAAAATTATTTAAATAAAGAACAGTAAACCAATGTTTTGATTAGTTATTCGCGTAATCGCTGATAATTAAATTTGATAATCTTAATGTTAATATTTGAAGAATTCAAATTGGTTTCAAGCTTAACTCACACACACACACTCACAATGATTTGAATAAAGAACAGTAAACCAATATTTTATTAGTTATTCAAGGAATCGCTAAGAATTCCATTTATATTTTTTAATCTCAATGTTGACACTTGGAGAATTCAAATTGGTTTCGAACTTTCGAATGTAGCGGTCACAACTAGGTTTGAATATGGAACGTAGCGAGTAGCGCCCCCGCGCGGCGGCCGCGAGCGACTAGGAAGTTGGAACTCAAGAAACTCGTCTTGGGGGCGAAAAGACGTTACGCACAATGCGCGCCCCCGGCCTCGCTCCCCTTCGCCTTGCGATATGCCCTTCGTGTCGCGTTGCAATGGCAGCGTTGCATTGTGATGTGTGATTTTATTTATTTCACGTATTTATTTTTATTCATTATTATGGTTAGAGATTTATTTAGTTTTGTCCTAAGTACATATTGTTCTAGCCTAAATAAATATTAAAATTATATTTTTTAGTTAAATATAAAAAAAAACGTCAAGTGAGTGTTTTGGAAAATGTATATCAAAACAACTACATTATTGTCAGAAAAAACAATTTTAATCAACATTTACATATAAATTGCAATTAAAAATTATTGTGGTAATCATTTCATTTATCACCTGACCTCTAAGTAGAGTTCTCTGCTGTAAAATCTAACAATATTAAAATTAAAAATAAATGTGCCTTGAAAACTTTTTGCACTGTGTTTATTAAATGAAATAAATAGTGAATTATTTTAAATAGATCTATCTAACTTTTGAAGTGCGACCAAATTGTATTTTATATTTATAATGTTAATATTACAAATAAAATGCAAGAACAGATCAATCAGATTCAAACATAGTACAGTACTAAACTACTTAGAATAATTAAAATTAAAAATAATTCTTCATCATTCCGAAAAAACGAAGTTCGCTACGGACCCATAACTCTCCTAAACCAATATCGTTACCAAACGTCCAACATTGCAGTTCGGATATAACCCCTATTTATATGCAGTTTAGAGTCATACCAAGCAGCTGGTGAGATGAATAGAAGAAGGTAAAAACGACATAAAACACGTTCTTTGTGATTAAGAAGGGTGAACTTTCTTTCGAGCCCTGCGAGTAGGTTTACTGCGTCGGGCAATCATTGTTCTCATATGAAAAGGCCACGCAAATGTAGCCAGGGCTGGTCGCTGTGATAACAGAATTTTATTCTTTTTTGCAAAATCTTACGAGCAATCTTTTTTTTTTGAGAGGTCAATATTTACAAAAATTAGATTACATTTACGTGTCAATAATAAAAAACCGGCCAAATGCGAAGTAGTTTCTGCACCACAAAAAAAAAACATTGAAAAAAAAGCAGTAGTAATAATTCAACTGCTTTTAAAAAGTTTTAAATTATCAATGACCTATTTAAATTTAATACCTTGCATGACAAATGTAACGTATAATAATCTCTCTAAAAAGCTCTCATGTAATTATATTTTTTACGAGGGCGTGCGGTTAGACTTCGGATGGATAAAAGTCTGAAATAAAAAATTAAAAAGATTTTTGGTTCACATTTTGGGGTATTCTGTACTTTCATAGAGCAAGAGACATGGTATGTCTGCTAGCAAAATTTTTGCCTATTTTGGCGTAAGTTTTATCAAAATCAGTTCAGTAGATCCGGAGATATTTGCTTGTGACGGACAGACGAACAGACAGACAGGCAGATAGAGAGACAGACATGAGAGTAATCCTATTATAGAGTCCCTTTTTACGCATGTTGTGATGTGACCCTAAAAACTCACGATGTGTTAAAAAAGAAAAGAGTAATAAAACACACATATTATTTACATGTTTATTCTTATCCCGTCTTTCTTTCGGAGTTCGGGATACATAGGTACGTAAGTACATTAAAATATGTTATATTCCATTTAAATTTTTTTTTCATCTTATCTTGTCTTTCTTCCGGAGTCCGACCCTGCTTCGGTTCGTAGGAAGTCTTGCTCCACTCGAAGGCGTATTTTTTAACGGTCGCCAGGAACTTCAACTAACCGAAGAGAGTATAAAGTATGCAGTGTGCGGTGCGGTACCGAATTTACGTGCCTCACCGCGCCGCCCCGCCGCCGCCGCCGTCGCGCCGCCCGATCCGCCGCGCCGCGCCGTCCGGTAGCCTACCGACCCTTTCTGGGGGATATATCTATGGGTGGTGGTACAAAGAACATAAGTCAAAAAAGGTCGTTTTTGACTTATGTCTACAGAAAAAATCAGAAAAAAAATCTATCGAACGGTATTACAGACATAAGTCTACTGCATCTGAATAGGAAGCTATGGAATGTGGCACTAAAAACACGAAATCAAATTCATTCAAACTGCCGCGGTACAAAGAGCATATCTAAACTTATGCTTTTTGTTCCAGCCATTATTACATTATAAGTATTTGAATTTAATACTGTCGCTGGCTCTAAAGACTTATCTGTATTTATGCTCTTACTACCGCCACATTAAATAAATATTTAAAAAGAAAAATCGACTTAATCCTTTGATAACTTGCTTAACATCGATCGAAAACCAGGAAAAACAGGCAATAACCAAATTTGTACTAATGTATTGGAAAGGTATTATAAAATTATGAATGAAATGGCACTGAATGAAAGGTCGGTCGAAACGGCTATGTAAATAGTTTGTGTTTTCCGTCCAATTCAGTGTAGCCGGCATGACCGAAGGGAAGCACTGACGTGGCACCAAGTTCACCCGATGGGCTTACATCACGGATGTTGTAGGCGACGTAGCCAACCGTGTCAGTATCCTTAAAAAAACAAAACTGAATTTTAAAACGAAATAAACGCTCTCATGTGAAATAACTTTTTTTGACTTATGTCCTTTGTACTTTGTACCACCACCCATAGATATATGGACTGTTCTATAATACTAGATGAGCTTTTCTCATACAGATTCAGATTCAAATTCAGATATTTATTTCGCCATAAATAACACACAATAACACTCAATATTTCATTGAGACATATATAATATGTTTATTAGTATGGTTCATCATATTTTTTTTGTCATGTCCCGTCCACCAATGCAATCTGTAAAGAAAAAAACAGTTAAGAAACCTTATAAACGCAAACTATTTAAATAGCTGCTTCGATTCCGTTCTTTCATTCAGTGCGGTACTCTACTAAGGTGAGAGAGAGGGGACCTACAGTGTTACGTGGAAACCGAACCTCGGCCACCCATAACAGTCGAATGGTCATCCATTCAGCGGTGTGCTTAACTTAACGATCGGACATCGATCCATAACATCAGCGAGCTAATGAGGCTGACCTAAAAAAAATGATATAATAAAAATTAAAAATATATACTTACACTGCGTACCCAAATACTTTTCATTTCGGATCTAGAGAAATTTCAAACAGTGTTATTCTAGAAAGTGAGTTTCACACGTTTCGGAGCAATATGTCTCGGAAGCACCCCCTCCTCGCCACGCGCCAGATGTCGTCCACGAAGGAGGAGAGATAAGACGCGAATGTGACCGTTGGTCGTCACGGGTGCGCGCGCTGGTCGTCGGTCGCGCGCGTGCGCAGCCGTCTTAGCTCGGCCGTGTAGCACATCCGCGCAGATAGAGCGTCTTGCCGGCCGACCTCCTAACAACAGTAGACAGACATAGAAGGTCTGTTAATCAAAGCTGGCACGTACTAACACTATCGCGTAGTGTCTGTGTGTAAGCGCACGGGTGACGTCGCACTGCATACGCCCGATTTGTCTCACTCGCACTTGCACAATTACATTGGTGTGAGTACTGTGCACGCGCTAACTTTTCTTAACGGACCTGTATAGCGTGTGATGCGATACTATAGAATTCGTCTTAGAAGTAGGTTTGTATGAGTGGCTATAGGGTGGAAGAATGGCGAATTCAATTGAAAATTACGTCAGGTTAGGTTAAAAAGTAGTTTTGGCGGGGCGGTCGCAATATTTCACTATGTGTGGTCGCAATTTATTCATTATTTGTTTATTTATTTACTGGCTCAGGCAGGAGCAGTACGAACACCGACATTGAATAGAACAGACTAAATTACTGACTAATTATGACGAATCATAACTACCGTGTGGGGCCGGTACTTTAAAAGAAAAGCCCCACTGCATCTCTCCCCGTGTATGTCGTAAAAGGCCACTAAGGGATATGACTACCTTCTTATAATACTAGGTGGTAGGGTTTAACCCGCCCGGATTGATACCACCGCACTGAATGAAAGGTCGGTCGAAACGGCTATGTAAATAATGAGTTGTGTGTTATGTAAAAAGTGAGTTTTCCGTCCAGTTCAGTGTAGCCGGCACGACCGAAGGGAAGGCTGACGTGGCACCAAGTTCACCCGGTGTTATGGGCTGACATCATGGATGTTGTAGGTGATGTAGCCAACCGTGTCAGTTTCCATAAAAAAAAACTACAGACAGGCCCGAGAATGATCCTATAAGGTTCAGTTTTTTCCCTCTTTTGAGGTACGGAACCCTAAAAATGAACCAAGTGAAGGTAAGTGACGGCACTGTTGAAGAAGACGTGCCAGTCTTCGCCAGTACTACGTCGTCGGCGTGTGCGCTACCGAACCGACCACGCGCGCCGGCGCGGCGGAGGCGGCGCGGCGGAGGCAACCGGCCGTCTTGCTTGAGTTCTTGCCGGATGCCGCCTTCGCCGCGCACGGCACGCGCCTGAGACGAGGGGAGACTACCCTTTCTTAAAATAGTAACGCACACTGAAATAACAATAATTATTTATAATAGTTGTTTTTAGGGTTCCGTATCCGTCGTACGGGACCCTATTACTAAGCCGACGCCGTCTGTCTGTCTGTCTGACTGTCCGTCTGTCTGTCCGAGGGCTGTATGTATCTCTTGAACCGTAATAGGTAGCACGTTGAAATTTTCTCAGAATAATTTATTATATTATGGCCGATATAACAACAAATACCTAATAAAAATAATAAAAATAAAAATAAATCACGGGGTCCGCATACAAGAAACTAAAAAGCATTAAAATGAAATGAAGCATTTGAACTAATCCATAGATGGCGTGAGTGGCGCTGACAATGACATAGCAATACGGGACCCTCGGTTCGCGAGTTCGACTCGCACTTGGCCGGTTTTTTAGGTTTCCGTATCCCGTACGGAAGCCTATTACTTATAAACTGAGCATTGACTATTTTCCCAGTGCATGTTTCGTGTCCGTGAGGTCATATTTTAGCTTTCATGCATCCCACCTTGTACCACATGAATAACGTGATTCCACATTTTAAAAAAAACTTAGTGTCATGAAAGAGTTTATTAGTAGAGAGCGTTTCAACTAAATCTTCCCTTCGCCGTTATGTTGGATACACTGTTAGTGTCAGTGTCACTGTAGTCATCCACTGTCACTGTAGTGTGAATTTAAGATTCGTGTTGCCAGATTGTGAAGATTATATTACCTAATAATGTAATCGGTATTTATTTACCGTATAATAAATACGGTACATACCGATAATTACGGGTAAATCTGTACACATAGTAACCCTCAACGCTGTTTTGACAGATAGACAGTGGAGCCAACATAACGACGAAGGGAAGATAAATAATTGAAACGCTCTCTACGCGGCACGCGGCAGGCCCAGTACAAAATATGCCTCGATGCCCTCCGCGGGCAATGTTTAGTTAGTTACAGGACAGGGATGTCATCATACCAAATGACTATCATTAAAACAATTTGTAAGTGTAACAAAGATATTCTATTTAAATAATAAAAACTATTACAATGCTTAATCCTTATTTTTTGTTAATCTTTTCTTACCTAGTTTCTTACGAACTGCACACACTTGTCTGTGTGCAGTTCGAGTAACTATTATTGATACTTTCTACGAGGAGCTTTCAAAAAAAGTAAGAGTAGGAGTATCTAACTCCTTGAAACTAAAAAAAAAAATACGGGAAGGGCTAGCTAAGGCATCTGCAAGATAAAAAAAAGAGTGAACGGATTGTCTTGTTTTTAATTTTTTTTTATTTAAGTCATTAATTACAAACTCTGAGAAGTTATACTAGTGCACCAAGATAAAGTCCCGGCGCACAAGTCCGCAGTTGCAATGGCTGGCATTCATGATACTAGGCTTTGGAATACTTGAACATCCTCCATTTCGTACTGTGTGGGGTCGGTCCTTAATAAGAATAGTCCCACTGCATCTCTCCCCGTCCATGTCGTAAAAGGCGACTAAGGGATAAGCGGCCTGCAGACACCCCGGTCGACTTGTGGCTTCCATGGAAGACATAGGCTGGCTGGGGTAGCTGGAGACTGCGGGGTTTTGCACGAAGATCCCCAACCAAGCGGGATTAGTTTGCAGGCCTAGAGCCAACCCCAAACCAAAACAACAACAACATCCTCCATTTCACCAGGCCTCCATTTTTCATAGCCGACCAAGCGCCCTTCATCCAGTGCCGTGGAACCTTGGACAAAAGAAGCTCGCGCCCCCGTCCGGTTCAAGTCAGTACAACACGGCCATCGATCGATGCTCTGTGGGTGAAACCATACATACATACCACATACTAACAATCGGGGTAAACAGAGTATTAGGTATTGTGCTGCAAGTACTGTTATAAAAAGAAACATTCGAATAGAAAGAAAGTGCTGCTCGCCAATGGGAGTAGATAGAACCCACATCTTTCAATAAAAAAACTTTAGCCTTTGGCAACGGCGCAGCGCGGGGGCGGCGCGGCGTGGCGGCGCCTGCTCGTATGTGCTCGTAAGTATCAAGATGCGTTTGGTCACCGATGTATAAATTTCTCACCTACAATAGGGTTGCCACCTGTCCGAGAATGGCCCGGATAGTCTTAATACAAGTCGGATAGTTCCAATACAAGACATACATAAAAATATAGATAATTTGTTTCTCTACAATCGTAGCTTTTGAATTTTATGATAATGGATAAAATATGCCTATTTTTGTACAATCTGCGGCTTTCGCCGCGTTATTCGCGTTTCTAAGACCTTTAAGCAAGTTATAATTTTTTTAAATTTTCAACTCAAAACTCCGTCAATGTCAAGTGAAAATCTAAAAAAAAAAACTACTTTTTTTTCATCACTCTGGATGGACAAGTAGGTATGTATGTTTTTTTGGTTGTATATTATATTCTATACATATATATTTATTAATTTATATGTACTAACACAAGTATGGGTTTTATTTAACTAGCATGCACTTACATTTATTATTAATAAGTATTCTTATTATTATTTTATCATCAATTCTCACGCTCAACTCTTTTGCTACTACTTACTTACATTCCACTATATTAATCGAATCTCAAACATCCAAAGGTTGGCTGTAAGAAATCTCTGTAAGGAATAAGACCGCATTTGCACCTTATGCAAATTTTCTAATGTAGTGTAGGTACTATTATTACTGTTGAATGTTTATTGGAGCAATAAAGCATTTTCTATCTATCTATCTATCAAAATATTCAGGAATTTGCGAAAGAAAAGGTGGCAACCCAGGCAGTGTATCTTGAACTTACCAACAACGTACTTGCCAAATGTTACCCGCTTTGCCCGCGCCTACCCTCGCCCACTTAGTTCGATCATTAATCCTAAGCATCGAATTAGGATCGCCTTCTGGGCCGTTCATTTTTAAATTGCTTCATTAGTGAGCGTGGATAGTTTTTGCTGCTTACATCCTTTATTGATAAAATTCTTAGGTGAGAACTTTTTGCTCGCAAAAAAGAAACAAACAATGGGGTTTTTTATGCAAGTAACCGAATTTTGAGCGGTTATGAAGTGGTGAAAGGAGGGAAAATGATATGAGCTTTTTTTTTGACAGGCACCCCTGCGGTTTGTTCTTGGTGATTAATATGAAAAAAAACTGACCAAGTGCGAGTCGAACTCGCGCACCGAGGGTTCCTTATCGCCATGTCATGGTTAGCGCCACTCACGCCATCTATGGCGTGTTTATGAAATGCTTCATATTAGTTAAATGTCATGATTAGTTAAAATGCTTCACACTCTATTCGGTAGATGGCGTGCGTGCATACACTTTTTGGTTTCTTCTATGGGAACCCCCGTGAATTTTTTACATTTTCTTATTTTTATTATTTTTTGTTATATCGGCCATAACATAATCAAAACTATTCTGTGAAAATTTCAACGGGGCACCTACCTATTACGGTGCAAGAGATACAGCTCTCGGACAGACAGACGGACGGACGGACAGACAGACGGCGTAGGCTTAGTAATAGGGTCCCGTACCGGATACGTAACCATAAAATAAAGGCTTGTAGTCGAGTGGTATAAATAGGGCATCGTTTGTCCGGCACGGTAGGGCTACGCCGTCTTGTAGCACAGCACCGATTACGCTGCTTAGTCCGATTTACTCTGGCGCCGAGCCACCCATAAGGTGTCTAACGACGCCCATGAACATACGGTTGTACGCGGGGGTTGCGAATGCCATACGATAATACAAATGATAATAAGTATGTTTGTATGTACAAGAGCGCCCCCTGGCATCGATCCCAATCCCAACCTACATTCGGCGATCCCAACTCAGCACCGAGCAGAGAGAGAGAGACCCAAGACGCGCCCCACTGCTCTAATTAAGATGGGAACAAACAGACAAACAGCGCCCCAATAAAGGTGAGAGATACTCGTTTTTATGGGGCAAGAGTCACCGATGATAGTTAAGAAAAAGTGTTGTATGCTTAGGACTTTCCAAACAAACGTAGGGCGCCTAATAACACTGATCACTGAGCCTCAAGGACCGACATAGAGTCATTGTCAAAGATTTTGGAAGGAGAGAAGATATCATGAACACCCCTTCGTATTGGAACCGCTATCGCCAGTTTCCGATCGCACACAATCACAATTCATACGGACGAACGCGCGGGCACATTCGCATCAGCGATTTTTGGCCAATCCAAAGCTTTGCATCCACGTGCGCTCATCCACACATCGATCGTTAATATGGGCTAATCTGCCCATATTGCCGTGTCGTGGACAAGCCTCCTTCGCATATCCACTCTCCTTTCAAAATGTTTGGTCCTTGCAATACCTATTGCAAGTGCGAAATTCGAGTGCGCCAAAATCTAGTGCAAAATTCTGTACTTGGGGGTCTTCAAAGTGCATGTCAATAAAATCGACGACAAACTTTTTGTCCGCCCTGTTGCTTTCATGGCACCTCAATGAGAGTTGTTGTATGTTGAGAGGAGTGGTGTTTTCATAAAAATTTTTTTTTTGCCGAAGTATACCGAAGGACATCATTCCGCGAATTCGATCCTACAGCGGAGTACTTAGGTAGTTAGACGGAAGGCGCCCCGATGTGTGGTCCTTAGGTTAAGTGGACGGTGCCTAATAAGGTAGATGTTTCCTAAATGTTAGCAGACATCGAGGGCTAACAACTCACAACACAACATTGATTTTGACGTAAGTGCATACGACGTAACACATCTTAGATTTTGACGTGGTGCATACGACATATAACACATCTTAGATTTTGACGTAGGTGCATACGACTTAATACCCACATCTTACATTTTGGGTTATATGAATGTTAAGGTTAATATATTTTTATTGCAAAACCACTAATCGAAGCAAAAAAGTAAAACGCTAGCGACATAAATATAATCAAGGAATAAAATATATTTTTTTCCAAAACCTTACTTTGGCTACAGTACACACGTCCACGGTCCAATATGAAGGGCACAGGGGAACAACGAGCTCAGTAAATTTTTTGCTAAAATGAATTATTGATGCAGTTTTGTAGGCAATTTCGGGTACTATCCTGTGGTCGTGTCGTGGGCAACTGGCGATAAAGTGGCCCAGTCCGCCGCAATCGGCGTGGTAAAAAACCTTATACAGGGGAATAAGGAGGTTTGTCCACAATTTATAAAGCGCGAAAGGCAAGATTATTTTATTTTTAACATTGGCAACTAAATAATGAATTGTCATTTCGTACTGTTAGTGGCGTCAAAATCAGCTGTTATTTTTGGATGCGATTTGTGAAAGTATTTTTCCAGAAAAATAGAAAATAATATGAATCTGGTTCAAGATATTAGAAAGACTTTCAGGATATAAGTAAATATTATCGTAATTGGTAGTAGCTTTAATTTCTATAATAAAAAATTATGAAAATATAAACAAAGTTTTATTTTCATATAAATCAACTTCAATATACAGGGGATAAACAGGTTTTGTCCAGGGACTTAGCCTGTTTTTTTCCAAAAAGTTAAGGAGTTAAGGTACAAAAAAAATTTTTTTCTACTAAACCATAAAGAATAATTCCAAATCTATAATCAAATTTAAAACTAGATTAGACATGCCAGTACGTGACCAAATATTAAGTGTGTAATTCAAATGCTTGATTTTTTATTACCGTTTCAATCCTTCAAAACGCTCTCCTGTAAACTTTACTTTTTGTGACTGAGCTCGTTTCTCCCCTGTGCCCTTCTTAGGTTTTTAGTAACTATAAGTAAATTCAGATGCATTCAGAGATGACTTTATTCTATCTAACGAAGTTGATCAAATCGTATTTTCAAAGAGCTTCCGATACGGCATTAGAGATTAAGTTTTACGTTAAAACTGAATGTGCCAGGTGAATAATATGTTTTCTTTGTACATGATATAATTTCTCTAGACATTCAGTATAAATTATTCGCTGTAAAAAAAAAACAAAACAAAATAAACCTAAACATGAACTTAGAAATAAAAACATTTCTTATAAAAAAACAGTTCAGACGAGGCAGCCATTTTAATAACTATCTTTTGCCCTCGGCTTCGCTCGTGTTAAATTCGTATTTTTAAAGAGAAGACCGTAACCGTACCTTTATTTCGGCGCGCGGATCTATTCGGTTTGTATGAGAGCCACATCTTAGCGTAACCGGAATTGAATTGTATTTAGCCTATCCTGTGTCACGTATAGCTAAATGTGCTTGTACTAAGTTTTTGAAAATTCCTGAAAATTGATAGATGAGCCCATTTTACGCTTTTGTACCGCCTTCAACTCAAGTGTCCGAATATGAATCACAATATCGATTCATATATTTCAATACAATGACAGAGCAAATTTCCAAATATTATTATTTTTTAGTTCTAGTTTTTTTTAAGTCGGTTTTATGTTTTTTTTTCGTATTGATATTGATCCTACTTAATCAGAAACATCTGAATTTTACCTTGTATGTAGCCGATGAGTAAGGCCGATCGCTATAAAATATTGGTATTAGGGATTTTTTTTTAGTTCTCAAAAGCTCACCATGAACTTACGGTTCATAGTACCAGGCGAGTGGTGGGTGCGGGGCGAGTGTGGTCTGGTAGCATGTGGTGGTAATGAGGGCTCATTAAGACGTTGTTTGAGAATGTTTACGACTGTTTATCCGGTGCCGGTGCGGTGCCATGCCCTGTGACGGACGAGCTTTAATCACTTTAGCCATCGTTACTTTTACCTAATGGCTCTATTCACCGATACACTCACTCCCTACCACTACAACTTAGAAAGACATATTGTTAATTGTATAAAAAGTTATCGTTTGATATAAATAGCGATACAATTTGTAAAAAAGAATGAATTGAAAAGTTATTTAGTTAGTCGGCCTTTTTATAAATTTAGATGATTTTTTTTTTTATTTCAATTGTAACTTTAATAATATTACTTATATTTTGTAATAGGAATGAAAGAAAAAAAACTATTTTAATATAGTAATTATTCTATTCTTGACAATTTAATAAGTAAACGACATGTACGGTGAGAGATGCAGTGTGGCAATTTTTTTTTAAGTACCGGTCCCTCATAATTTTTCCTTATCGTGGCGTTATTGAAAGTTACTCATTGTATTGATATTCATAAAGAAAATTAATAGATTAACGAATAGATATCGATGGATTAACGTATAAGACTTTGTAAGGCTGTAACGGGCATATGGGCACATCTGAAATAACAGCGCTGCGCCATCTGGCGGAAGAGAGCGCAGATAGCTACGAACCGCGGACACGCAGCAAGGAACCTAAGCGACGTAGGCTTACCGACAGGCCGCGCAGAACACCACGAGTGCAGGTGAGGAAAGGAAACTGGTTCGACCGGCAGACATCTTACCGCCATTGAGAAACGAGGTCGACATATATTAAATCGAGAGTGATACGCGCTGTACCGTCGAGCTAAAGAAGTGAAGCTGAGTCGAACGTCGCACCGGACTAACAAAGATCCAGAGAACAACAGAGAGGGTGAGTGGCCGAATGGCAGCAATATTTATTTCGCCGCGGTCGCCGGGAGCGAACCCACTCCCGCGAAAGGGGCGACGGAAGGTTAAAACAGAACAACGATGTGATTGCAGGCCTTCCGGAACGCCCTCTCTGCTTACGGCCAGCGAACGGAGACGCCGGGTGCACTGCCCCGCGGTCCGGCGGACGAGACTACGTCGCAGATAAGTGAAACAGAGTAATACAAGTATATCTTCGAGTGCGGTACGGCAACCCACGTGCGACGTCCGGTGACCGAGCGGACGGGCCCGGATAGGCGTGCGGTGCCCCCCTCGCGCGTCGGACCCGCCGTCGTGCGGCCACGCGAGCCGACGGAGAAGCGCGGGAACCCGCTTGCCACGTGGTTCTCGAACGTTCGAATAAGTAGGTAGCCGTGCCGAGTGGAAGTGCAGAGGACAATAATATCGCACCTCGTCCTAAAACGAATTGTTTAAGGAGCGATAAGACCAGTTCTCCCGAAATTATGCAAGAGAAATAGCGTATTATTTAGTGAAACATATACGTGGTCCGGTACCGACCTTGTCCGTGAACTGTGTAGGTATAATAAATTGGACGTTGAGAAATTTCGTGTGACGGTCGTGTAATATTGGTGTACGAGTACCTTGCGGGATTCGGGCGCAGTGCGCAGCGAGTCAGTCCCACAGTATATTATCGAAAGTTTGATAACGTTATTGTGTACTAAAGTGAACCTTGTTGGGTATAACAAAATATTAGTTAATTCGTGTGTATTACGAAAGAGTAAGGTAAAGGTAAATGGTAGGACCCACGCACAGAGTGCGGCAAGTCCGGGTATTGAAAGTTTGACAACTTTACATTTTGTACTAAAGTGAACCCTGTAAGATTTAGTGAGACTTCTGATAATTCTTGTATATTGTGCAATAGTAACGGGAGAATAAATCGCGAGACCCATGCACAGAGTGCGGCAAGTCCGGGTGTTGAAAGTTTGACAACTTTACATTTTGTACTAAAGTGAACCCTGTTAGATTTAGTGAGATTTCTGATAATTCTTGTATATTGTGCAATAGTAACGGGAGAGTAAATCGCGAGACCCACGCACAGAGTGCGGCAAGTCCGGGTGTTGAAAGTTTGACCACTTTACATTTTGTACTAAAGTGAACCCTGTTAGATTTAGCCAGATTTCTGATAATCCTTATACATCGTGTAACAGTAATGAGAGAGTAAATCGTGAGACCCACGCACAGAGTGCGGCAAGTCCGGGTGTCGAAAATTTGATAAAGTTATATTGTGTACTAATGTGAGACAAGTTGATTCATAGTAGATATTGCGTGTAGTGTAGTGAGGAGAAGCGGGCACGTTTAGAAGCGGCCGCGGATCCACCGCCGTGCCCCGCCAATCCGTCCTATCGGGAGGGTTATGAAAACTGGAGTGTACTAATCCGATCCAAACACGGATAATAACGAGCTAGCTAGGAAATTACGGGTAGGCGCTCACCCGGCAACGAAGAGCGTCTGGCGCCCACTAGATTAGGTATATAAGATAAGATTGTTAGTAAGTAAGATTGTTATTTGAAATTTAGTGTGTAGTATTAAGGTGTTTAGGGTAAGGTTATTTGATTGGAAATTACGTGTTTAGATATAAGGTGTAATTCGAAGTCCGTGTTTGACGTAGCCGAATAGTATTCAATAAATTGTGTGATCTTACTCAGCCGTTTCATTCGACCCACGCCCAGCTTATACACCATCACAATGGCGCCTAATAAAGGAATGAACGGCTGGGTAGTCTAGTGGGAGATTCCATCAGAATCGAACCGGCATTGGACCACCGCTGAACTTAAAATTTTGGGAAAAAGTAATTCGAGTCATTTGGTAATTTAGAGACATTCAGGCAATACTTCAGCGACCGGAGGGGGGGGTTTTCATAATTTTTTTAATTTTTTTTAATAGCTCACCCAGGGATATAAAGTCAAACACGGTTTAGTCATAAGAGTAATATAAGGTAATAGAACATTTAGGATTAAATAAGTAACAGTAAAGTCATCACGACACAGAGTCATTAAGCCACGCATTCGGGAAAACCGAAAATAGGCATAGGTAACCATGGATAGCAAATATTTATTGAAGGACGAGCTAGAATTCGAACTAGCATGTCGAGGAATAGGCCACATCTCAACAGTATCAGCGATGAAAAGTTTACTTCAACAGTTACTAGATCAAGAAAGTCAAGGTCAAATAGAATCAAAACAAGTAACACCGGAAGTATGCACCACCAACCCACTCGCACAGATGAACTTATGCGAACGCAAGGCAGAGGCATTAGCGGCAACAATCGCGGAAATGGAGTCAAACCCAGACTCAGTAGGATTCAGGCGTACATCCGCGAGGTTATTACATCTGCAAAGGCGGACACACGTAATTGTCACGGAGAGTGAGGAGCAGACGAACCGGAAGAAAGAACTCCAAGCAAAAATAAAGAAATGCATGGCAGAGTTGGCAAGACTCAGCGAAATCGAAGAAGAGAAGGACCAAGACCTGACACAAGAAGATATCGAAACAATACAAAAGTCGCTGGGACAGGAAGCAGAACAGATAGTGGGCAGAATAAAAAGCAATATACACCCAACTCGACAGCCGCAAAACGAGCAGCGCCAAGCCCAGCAAGAAATATCAGTATCAATGCCCAGACAAGGAAAAATACTACCGAGGACATCGACAGTGGACATAGAAGAACCGTCAAATAAACAGAACTTTAGAAGAAACAAACTCGTACCACTGAAGGACTGGGGAATTAGGTTCACAGGAACAGAATGTCAGAGCATCAACGCATTTATCGAAAGGATAAATGAGCTAAAGGATGCAAGAAACGCAACAGAGGAAGACCTATGGACATACGCAATCGACTTATTCGATAAAGACGCACTAGTGTGGTTCAGAGCGAACAGGAAATACTGCGACTCATGGGAGGAACTACAAGCAATGCTCAAAATAAATTTCCAACGCCCATACTACCAAGAGGAGCTACTAGAAGAAATAAGAAAGCGGACTCAAGGCAAAGAAGAGAAAGTCATATTATACATAGCCATCATGGAAAACCTCTTCAACAGACTGCCGGAAAAGTTACCAGAAAACCAGAAGCTAAACATAATACGGAAAAACCTACAGCCATACTATCAACAAGCCATATGTAGGGACCATTTCGACACAATGTACGAGCTTACAACAGTAGCAAGATTATTGGAAAGAACAAAAATAAACTGCGAGACATTCAAGGAACCAACAAAGACCGAGTCATCTATGGAACCAGACTTAGCATACCAACGACCTAACAGACATGAAATGTGCGAGATCCAACCACCCAGACTGCCAAGCGAAACGACACGATCGAAGTGTTGGAACTGCCGCAAAGAAGGCCACTTGTTTAGACAGTGCAACACCCCTAGACAGAGACTATTCTGCTTCAAATGCGGTAAGTTCGGCATCACGTTCAATGATTGTAAGTGTAATCAGCCGGGAAACGAGAAAGGAGTGACCACAAAACCTGCCATGTAGTCACTCAGACACAAACAACAACAAAAAAAGAATGGCAGGATTGGGTGAAAACGGTTTCGAACTTCTTCAAAAAAATTCCAAAGTTATGCAGCATTGACAAACGAGAAGACAACAGGTACTACTGCAAGGTGGACATTTTAGGCACACAACACGTAGGTCTATTAGACTGCGGAGCGACGGTAACCGCAGTAACAAAAAAGTTCAGTGAACGACTAGTCGCAAAAGGACTAAAAGTTCAGAACAGAAGGTCGGAAAAACTTTCGCTAGCCGACAAGAGTGAGAAATATTCACAGGGAGTTATAGATGTGCCATTCGAATGCTTCGAGCAATACAAGATTATACCAGTCCACGTTTTGGAAGAAATGAACCACGACATCATACTAGGCATGGACTTCCTCGACGCATACGGCATACGCTTGACGAGAAATACAAGTAAAATACAACTAGACATGTGGAAATTACACCGTACGAACGGAGAAGGGATAGAGACACTGGAACAGAAACAAGCAGTAGTAGCGAGGAGCGAAATGTCACCAGAACAAGAACGACAACTAGAAGACGTAATAAATAAAATGGCATCAAACATCGGCAAAGGGTTAGGCCGAACGAACATGATGACACACGAAATCGACACGAGTGACAACAAACCAGTGAAACAAAGGCAGTACCCCTTCTCACCAAATATAATCAAGTTGATGGAAACAGAATTAAAGGACATGATAGACAAAGACGTAATAGAGCCATCCTACAGCTCATGGAGCTCACCAATCCTGCTTGTACAAAAACCGGGAAAAAATCGCCTATGCCTAGACAGCAGACAGTTGAACAAAGTCACCAAAACGGATTCATACCCCCTACCACGCGTGACATCCATACTGGATAACTTGAGAAACGCAAAATACCTCTCGACTCTAGACCTGAAATCGGCATTCTGGCAAATACCTCTGGAAGAGAGCAGTAAGGAAAAAACAGCATTTGCAATACAAGGTAAAGGGTTATACCAGTTCAAGGTTATGCCATTCGGACTAGTCAACGCTGCACAAACACAACAACGATTAATGGACAAGATATTTCCCCCGGAACTAGAAGGAAAGGTGTTTACATACCTAGATGACATCGTAATTTGCAACCAAAATTTTGAAGACCATTTAGAAACATTAAAAGACGTAATGAGACGATTGCAAGAAGCTAAACTTACAGTCAACATAGAGAAGTGTCAATTTGGAAGAGAGTCACTAAGGTACCTAGGATACGTAGTAGACAAGGACGGTCTCCGAACAGATACCGAAAAAGTCGAGAGCATAGTCAATTACCCGAGACCGTCAACTTATACAGAACTAAAGAGGTTCATCGGGTTGGCAAGCTGGTATCGGAGATTCGTCCCAAACTTCTCAATGATAGCTGGGCCACTACACGAGTTGACGAAGGGCAATAGCAAAAAACTGACATGGTCCGAGTCAGCCGAGAAATCATTTAGGGAATTGAAAACGGTACTCACGTCGACGCCGGTCCTCACCTGCCCGGATTTCGCGAAACCTTTCACCATCGAATGCGACGCGTCAAATCACGGAACCGGGGCGGTACTAGTACAGGAGATCGAAGGAAAAGAAAAACCGGTGGCGTACACGAGTAAAAAACTATCAGAACGAGAGACAAAGTACTCGGCGTCAGAAAGAGAACTTTTAAGCGTCATTCACGCAATAGAGAAATTTAGACCGTACATCGAAGGGACACAGTTCACAGTCATTACGGACCACAGTGCACTGCAATGGCTCAACAACGCGAAAGATCCACACGGAAGACTAGCAAGATGGTCACTACGCCTGCAACAATTCTCGTTCATAATAAAACATAAAAAAGGAAAGGAGAACATCGTGCCTGACGCGTTGTCAAGAGCAATACCACAACCAGAAGTGAATGCTATAGACATACAAGAATCCGACAAAGATGAGTGGTACAAAAACGTAGAAAACAAAATAGTCAACAAGAAAGCAGGCAACTTATGGCAATTGCACCACGGAAGCGTGTGGAGATACATGAAACTCCGACAATTCCCAAACGAAGACGACTCATGGAAACAAGCTATACCTTCAGACAAAAGGATTGAGGTGCTAAAGAAATGCCATGACGAACCAACAGCAGGCCATTTAGGCATGAAAAAGACCATCAACAGAGTGAAACAACACTTCTACTGGCCGACATTGATAAAGGACACAAAGGAATATGTACGGAAATGCGAGGTATGCGCCCAACAAAAATCTAGCCAGGAAAGACCAATCGGGTTAATGGGTAAACACAGGGACGTAGCGAACCCATTCGAAGTGATATCACTGGACCTATTAGGACCATACCCAAGGTCGAAAAAGGGGAACACCATGTTATTGGTAATATCGGACTGGTTCAGTAAATACACCCTGTTATTCCCAATAAGAAATGCGCCGGCGGACACGATAAATAAGATCATAGAGGAACAAATATTTCTAATATACGGGGTACCAAAAGCAATTATAAGTGACAACGGAACACAATTCACAGCAAAAAAGACAAAAGAACTGTGCGAAGAATACAAAACACAGCTATGGTTCACCCCCCATTATCACCCACAAGCGAACCCCACGGAACGCGTGAACAGGGTGCTAGTCACGGCAATAGGGTCCTATATAGAAAAAGATCACAAGGATTGGGACAGAAACATTCCTCAAATAGGTCACGCCATAAGAACCGCCGTACACGAGGTCACGGGGAAAACACCAGCATTCCTAGTCTTCGGTAGAGAGACATCGGTACTGGGTCACAACATAAGCGGAATATCGGAAAATGAGCCGATCACATTCGATCGAACACAAACATCGGAGAAATTGGAAGAAATGCGAAAGATATACGACGACGTCAGAAAGAAAATGAAGGCAGCACATGATAGGAATGAGAAACATTACAATCTGAGACGAAGAGTACACAACTTCAGAGAAGGGCAGATCGTCTGGCGAAAAACTAAATTCTTATCGAACGCCGGCAATAACTTCTGCGCAAAACTAGCACCGAAATTCGAGAAAGCAGTAATCGACAAAACATTGTCAAAAGACGTCTTCCTACTCAGAAACATGAAAGGCAAGGAAATCGGCAAATGGCACGCGTCGGACCTGAAACCGGCAGCGCAATAACCCAAGGAATCCGGGTCGGATTCCAGGAGAGGAGGGGGGATATTGTAACGGGCATATGGGCACATCTGAAATAACAGCGCTGCGCCATCTGGCGGAAGAGAGCGCAGATAGCTACGAACCGCGGACACGCAGCAAGGAACCTAAGCGACGTAGTGAGCCGGCTTACCGACAGGCCGCGCAGAACACCACGAGTGCAGGTGAGGAAAGGAAACGTGTTCGACCGGCAGACATCTTACCGCCATTGAGAAACGAGGTCGACATATATTAAATCGAGAGTGATACGCGCTGTACCGTCGAGCTAAAGAAGTGAAGCTGAGTCGAACGTCGCACCGGACTAACAAAGATCCAGAGAACAACAGAGAGGGTGAGTGGCCGAATGGCAGCAATATTTATTTCGCCGCGGTCGCCGGGAGCGAACCCACTCCCGCGAAAGGGGCGACGGAAGGTTAAAACAGAACAACGATGTGATTGCAGGCCTTCCGGAACGCCCTCTCTGCTTACGGCCAGCGAACGGAGACGCCGGGTGCACTGCCCCGCGGTCCGGCGGACGAGACTACGTCGCAGATAAGTGAAACAGAGTAATACAAGTATATCTTCGAGTGCGGTACGGCAACCCACGTGCGACGTCCGGTGACCGAGCGGACGGGCCCGGATAGGCGTGCGGTGCCCCCCTCGCGCGTCGGACCCGCCGTCGTGCGGCCACGCGAGCCGACGGAGAAGCGCGGGAACCCGCTTGCCACGTGGTTCTCGAACGTTCGAATAAGTAGGTAGCCGTGCCGAGTGGAAGTGCAGAGGACAATAATATCGCACCTCGTCCTAAAACGAATTGTTTAAGGAGCGATAAGACCAGTTCTCCCGAAATTATGCAAGAGAAATAGCGTATTATTTAGTGAAACATATACGTGGTCCGGTACCGACCTTGTCCGTGAACTGTGTAGGTATAATAAATTGGACGTTGAGAAATTTCGTGTGACGGTCGTGTAATATTGGTGTACGAGTACCTTGCGGGATTCGGGCGCAGTGCGCAGCGAGTCAGTCCCACAGTATATTATCGAAAGTTTGATAACGTTATTGTGTACTAAAGTGAACCTTGTTGGGTATAACAAAATATTAGTTAATTCGTGTGTATTACGAAAGAGTAAGGTAAAGGTAAATGGTAGGACCCACGCACAGAGTGCGGCAAGTCCGGGTATTGAAAGTTTGACAACTTTACATTTTGTACTAAAGTGAACCCTGTAAGATTTAGTGAGACTTCTGATAATTCTTGTATATTGTGCAATAGTAACGGGAGAATAAATCGCGAGACCCATGCACAGAGTGCGGCAAGTCCGGGTGTTGAAAGTTTGACAACTTTACATTTTGTACTAAAGTGAACCCTGTTAGATTTAGTGAGATTTCTGATAATTCTTGTATATTGTGCAATAGTAACGGGAGAGTAAATCGCGAGACCCACGCACAGAGTGCGGCAAGTCCGGGTGTTGAAAGTTTGACCACTTTACATTTTGTACTAAAGTGAACCCTGTTAGATTTAGCCAGATTTCTGATAATCCTTATACATCGTGTAACAGTAATGAGAGAGTAAATCGTGAGACCCACGCACAGAGTGCGGCAAGTCCGGGTGTCGAAAATTTGATAAAGTTATATTGTGTACTAATGTGAGACAAGTTGATTCATAGTAGATATTGCGTGTAGTGTAGTGAGGAGAAGCGGGCACGTTTAGAAGCGGCCGCGGATCCACCGCCGTGCCCCGCCAATCCGTCCTATCGGGAGGGTTATGAAAACTGGAGTGTACTAATCCGATCCAAACACGGATAATAACGAGCTAGCTAGGAAATTACGGGTAGGCGCTCACCCGGCAACGAAGAGCGTCTGGCGCCCACTAGATTAGGTATATAAGATAAGATTGTTAGTAAGTAAGATTGTTATTTGAAATTTAGTGTGTAGTATTAAGGTGTTTAGGGTAAGGTTATTTGATTGGAAATTACGTGTTTAGATATAAGGTGTAATTCGAAGTCCGTGTTTGACGTAGCCGAATAGTATTCAATAAATTGTGTGATCTTACTCAGCCGTTTCATTCGACCCACGCCCAGCTTATACACCATCACAAGGCGAATGTGTAAATTAAAATGTAGCCGGGGTAAATTCCACAAGGGGGAAAATGATGGTACGGACGCCGCCGCCGCCGCCGGTTGTATTCGACTGTTGTCGCTCTGAACAAACAAACAAAATCATTAATTTGATTAAATTAAATTAAAAGATACATTCAGATGTTTTTTTTATGAATTCTCACACGGTTGGCTACATCACCTGCAACATCCGTGATGTCAGCCCATAACACCGGCTGAACTTGGTGCCACGTCAGTGCTTCCCTTCGGTCGTGCCGGCTACGCTGAACTGGACGGAAAACACAAACTATTTACATAGCCGTTTCGAACGATCTTTCATTCAGTGCGGTGGTACCAACCCGGGCGGGTTAAACCTACCTACCTAGTAATATAAGAAGGGAGTCATATGCCTTAGTCGCCTCTTACGACATACACGGGGAGAGATGCCGTGGGGCTATTCTTTTAAAGCACCGGCCCCACACGGTACAGGTGTGTTGTATAGTAAGCGACGAAAGAAAGTACAAAAAATCCTTTAAAACAGTATGTGTTTTGTCAGCCTCGATAGCTCAGTGGTGCAGACAGTCAACTGTCGCTATTGAATGTTAAGCAACGCTGGGTGCGGTCAGTACTTGGATGGGTGACCGCTGACCGTTGGAGGCTGACCGAGGTTCGGATTCCTCGTAAAACTGTAGGTCCCTTTCCTCCTAATCTTACTTGGTGGTAGGGTTTACCCCGCCCGGGTTGATACCACCGCACTGAATGAAACGTCGGTCAAAACGTCTATGTAAATAGTTTGTGTTTTCCGACCAGTTCAGTGTAGCCGGCACGATCAAAGGGGGAAGCACAGACATGGCACCTAGTTCACCCGGTGTTATGGGCTGGCATCACGGACGTTGTGGGTGATGTAGCCAACAGTGTCAGTTTCCATAAAAAAAAAAAAAAAATGTGTGCTCAGAGCTAGGCACTAGGCTCGCACCTGTATCGCTAAGCTCCGTTTGCTTATAGGGGTTGGAGTGCAGATTTTTTGTCAATAAAATTGAAAGTATGCGTTTACATGTTATGATAAATAAAGTGTAAGGTTAATATTTCTACCGTGTGGGGCCGGTACTTAAAAAGAATATCCCCACTGCATCTCTCCCCATGCATGTCGTAAAAGGCGACTAAGGGATAAGGACAAGATGCCGTGCTAAAGGGCGACAGGCTCGCCACCTCTCACCTTGGCACGGTACTTCCACCGAGTCATGCAGCAGGTGGCTCTTCGTGCCTTACTTGCTGCCTGATCGATTTAATCTTGTTCGAATACTTTGCGAAACGCGGTGGTCGGTGTTGTGCTGTAATTGACCAGAGTACTTGCAGCACAACACCGATTACTCTGCTTACCCCGATTATCGGGATTCAGCGTGTATGATATGTATGTATGTATGTTTAATATTTCTTTACGAGTAAATAAAAAAGTTCTTTTTTTACATATTATAATTTTAAATATCTTTTTTAATAAAAAAGTTAATTAAATTGATATATTAGTAAGTAGGTAAGTTTGTAAGTTTTATTTAATTTAAAATGTACGTAAGGTATGCCTGCCCTAATAGTTTCATGTGTTTTAGGATGTACTGTATTATTATTATTTGCACCTTGTATATTTTACCGTTGAATATAAGTATAACCTGTCTGATTTAAGTTTGCCGGTCCGCGGGGTGTGAACTCCCTGCTCGCGCCGCTCGCCGCAATTCCCGCTACCCAGTTGCAATACCGATAGCATCGCCGCCCTTGAAAATAGCTAATTTCAAAAGTTTATTTTTTCGTTCAGCCCACTGACTGTATATTCCGGTGGCGTTGTCCAACTGGTAGTACCTACGCGGGGCCTCCGGTGTAGCACGCGGCCTTATTCTTTAGACGCCCGCACTCAGACGTTCCAATAAACATAAACATTTAATTAATAACGCGAAAAAATTTATCAAAAACAGATTTAGAAATACGTTGACTCCAGAACATGTTAAAATTTGCCTAAAGCTGTCATGTGGATTATATAGCGATTTTCTTTGTCTGAAAATCAAAATCGCCATCTATCCAATTAAAATTTATAGGTAAAAACAAGCTGTGCCCGCGGCTCCGCCCGCTCTCATATTTCACTTCACTGCTAACCTCATAAGCTATTTAGCGTGATAGTAAGTAGCCTATAGTTGATGGGAAGAATCAAGCTATCCGTAGAATTTTGTTTTATTAAAATCGGTTCAGTGGTTCTCGAGTTATAAGCGGACAGACAGACACTCAGACAGACAGAAAGCAGACGTTGGATTTTATTATAGGTAAGGACGTACATTGAATCGATTGAATCTTGTTCAAATACTTTGCGAAAGATGGTGGTCGATGTTGTGCTGTAATTTACCGGAGTTCTTGCAGCACAACACCGATTACTCTGCTTACCCCGATTGTCGGGATTCAGCGTGTGTGATATGTATGTATGTTTGTGAACGTACATAGGTGCTGCCCCTACTTGAAGGTGCCCGCTGGGCTTTACAGAAATATGGAAGTAATGTTAGCTGTTCAGGTAATGTGAGACTGCGTCTGACTCGAATTTCAAGAAGTGTACCGACAATATTACTCACCTGACAGATTTAGTTTTAATATAATATGTAAAACTTCATCTATCAGCGCAGATCGATAGCTTTTTGTAAACACGATTTGATTAACTTCGCTCGATAGAAAAAAATCATGAACATGCCTCTGAATTTAGTTATAAAAACGTATTTAAGGCAACGTGATCAAGGCTTTGGAAAAAATATATCTTATTTTCTGAATAGATATCTAAATTCGTAGCTTTTTACTTTTTTGTTTCGATTCGTAGTTTTGGAATAAAAAAATAAAACAAAATTTTTTTTTTATTGATTGATTGTGTTGCATACTACTCCAACGAGCGAAAGCGGCGCTTTGAAAGAGGAGTACGGGTGAATACGGGTTGACAGGGCCTTAAGGCGAAACCAGTTGGACACCACTGCTCTATTCTATTTAGGTGAGATCGTCGACCGCAACATACAATATAACTACACTGCACACTTCACACGAAAACACAAGCGTTGCAAACTTGTCGCAATAACAATGCAGGAGGCGCGCCCGAACTTGCCCCATCCACTGCCGGGCCTGGCGTTCAGTCTATCGGAACACAGATAAAACTCAGTTTAAACTAATCTCGACGGCTAGTGGGTACTATCAGTTACAACTAGGCTTGCCAGATCTGATGTTAGCCTTCCCGGGACATTACTACCTGCAGTGCTTCATATAAAGTGGAGAATTGAATGACTATTATTTTTCTGTTATAATTTTTACGTGAGCGAACAATTAAGTAACTCATTCAAATTGATTACTAAAGTAAGTGCCGAATTCATTGCGCGACGTCGAAGTCGTGTGTACACGCATATTTTTCTTCCCTGGACAACTTGCACTCCCCGGGTACAAAATGACCCTTCGCCCGGGACACGGGACATTGTAGCCTGGCCCGGTACAATCCCGGAAATCCCGAGCAGCTGGCAAGCCTAGTTACAACACAAACTTGGCTATCTAGGGAGGGGTGCAGACGTACTAACTTGACCGCTCCAAGTTCAACCAAGATTGCGTCTGATCGCCTGCGGAGGGGATAACTTTGCAACTATAGATATGCTTGTCTAGAGGGAGCGCTGTCTTTTTTGTCATTTAGAATTTGTGTACTTAAACTAGTAAATAATCATTATGTGTAGGTTTTAATTTATTATATTTTGCTGCAAGAACTCTTGCAAATAACAGGACAACACCGGCCAACACGTTTAGTAAAGTATTAGAGCAAGATAACTATCAAGCAGCAAGTAAGGCACGAGGACCCACCTGCAGCATGACTCGGTGAAAGGGCCGTGCCGAGGTGAGAGGTGGCTAGCCCTTATTCCTTAGTCGGCTTTTACGATATGCTAGGGGAGAGATGCAGCAGAGTTATTCAGCAATCCTTGATTATGTTTAAACAAATTAAATATAGGTATACTCGTAAATTTCAAATTGAGAACGTCCAAACTGAACACATTCTGAAACTTTAATACAGGTTGTTCAGAATAGGCTTGAGAAACTTTAGGAATAGAAAGTAATCATTATTAGAAGAAAATAATCACTATCACTCAAATCGAAATTCCGTATTTTTTTTTTACAAAAAATTTCAATTGTTATAAAAAACTCGATGGACAGTGAGGTTTAGCCACAGTGCTATCTAGGTCTAGGGAGTGCAATGACCTTGTTCAGTCCCCTTTTTCTTTTGATGCTATTCAAATTTAAGGGATTGGAATTTACCTACATGCAGTATAACTTCTACTAGTTTAGCATGTAAGTTAGTCATTTTATTTATTTAATAAGGGTGGACGTTAACCGTCCACCAAAGCTTGATGAAACTACTTTCACTAAAAAGTACTATAAAATGACCGAATCTGGGAAACAGTTTCAGTGATTTTCGTCTTCAAATATGGACCCCTTTCGAACCCTGAAGTTACGAAACCCTGTCCTGAAACAACCTGTATAAACGTTCCGCAAATCCCTAGAGGTGTCCCTCTAGTCCCGATTAGCACTTGGACTCGCCAAGACTCGAGCTAGTTAAATGACTGTTAAGTAATGGTGTCCTTCCGGCCAGTCTCAGCGAAATGTGATATCATTTATAGCCAAGTCTTAACCTAAGAAGAGCGGAACGGAGGGAACTCAAGGCGATAGTTCATAATTGGACTCGGACGATAGTTTAGTCCAAAGTTTCAATTACATTTACTTAAGTCGATTCGTAGCACTTAGGCGGCGACTAAGTGACACTTTGGTTGGAGACTCATCGAGATCTGTGCATTACTAGGCTTACATGCATTATACAGTTTTACAAACATTTACGAAAATGAGTGATTCTGATTACTTTTAATTATTTTTTTATGGAAACTGCCACTTCGCTGACAGTTTAGTGTAGCCGACGTGAAATGAAGGGAAGCACTGACACGACACCTAATTTACCGAGGTGTCATGGGCTGACATCACGGATGTTGTAGGTGATTTAGCCAACCGTGTCAGCTTCCATAAAACAAAAACCGGCCAAGTGCGAGTCGAAATTGCGCACCGAGGGTTCCGTATCGCCATGTCTTGGTCAGCGCCACTCACGCCACCTATGTATTAGTTAAAATGCTTCATACTCTTTTCGCGGCATACACTTTTTAGTTTCTTCTATGGGGACCCCCGTGAATTTTTTACTTTTTTTCTTATATTTATCATTTGATGTTATATCGGCCATCATAACACATATTGCTGGTTTTAAAAATCTTCATATATCATCATATTGATCATCATCATATATTATTTCTATGTTTATATGTTAGTACTAAGCACGTACTCGCTTTATATATATTTTTTTAAATTAGAAAAATGCAAATCGAAAGTCATTGGAAAAAATACATCCCGAGCCCGACCAGGATTTAAACCTGGGTCTCTGGCTTGAGCCGCAAACTTTAAAAGGTCATTCAAATAGGCTATTGCTTGGCTATGCCTCCGCGTCCTTCTCACATGCAAATGGCAAAGTAGACTCGATAGTGAAGCCCCTTTTCACCCCAGCATCCACTGAATAAACTACATATACCTACCTATATGGAATAGTACACCCCGGGCTCACCTCAGAACTGCCAGCGAAATAATGATGTCGAAGAAACTATGGGACCTCCAAAAGGCGAGGCAGTCCGTTTAAGAAGGGTCGTCTTATCGGGGATGCGATCTTTTCTGCTTGGTACTTCATATAGTACCCCGTCCAGCGCAAAGTTCAATCACGAATAAGACGTGCAAATGTCGATTTTTTTTAGGTACCTACCTTATACGGAAGCATATTACTAAGCCTATGACATCTGTCTGTCTGTCCGTTCGTCCGTCCGTCCTATGGCTGTATCTTTGGAACGCACTCAATGCCCATCTATTTCCTCCCAAGTACGCGCGCGTAAAAGGCGCGTGAAAAGGCTCATGTCAGGCAGGCATGGCGTTCGCATTCCCCGTGCATCACAGAATGTCCATGGGCTTCGTTAGACACCTACGTAGGTGAAAAGATGCCACGTGTCGCGCTATTAAAAAAAAATCCGTGACAGCTAGCCGTACAAAATGTTCACAGAATATGCGTTGGCGGATATAACGAATAATAAAAAAATTTAAAAGTGAAAAATTACGGGGGGTCCCCATACAAGAAACGTATTTTTTCAACGTTTTTTTGTGGTGCCTCGGTGCGCAAGTCCGACTCGCACTTGGTGAGTTTTTTTATGTAATCCCGTATGGATGGGTGAGTGAGAGGGGCCAGAGCACATGCTCCGGCTAAACAATATCACCTCCGGGATTGTAGGTGCCATACCGGTGACTATTCTTTGAATTACTGGTTATACTGGACTAGAGGAGAACACAGCCGAAGCTGCTATGTGGCTATTTTGTCAGCCTCGGTAGCTCAGTGGTGCGATCGGTCGACTATCGGTCGTATCACAAGCACACCTGGGCGCGGTCAGTCGATGGATGGGTGACCGCTCGACCGTTGGAAGCTGCCCTTGGTTCGGATTCCACGTAAAACTGTAGGAGGTGGTACCTTCCCTTTCTACCTTACAAGTTGGTAGGGTTCAATCCGCCTGGGTTGGTTGGTACCTACCACCGCATTGAATGAAAGGTCGGTTGAAACGGCTATGTAAATAGTTCGTGTTTTCCGTCCAGTTCAGTGTAGCCGGCACGACCGAAGGAAGCACTGACATGGCACCTAGTTCACCAAGGTCTTATGGGCTGACATCACGGATGTAGCAGGTGATGTAAGCCAAGCATGTCAGTTTAAATAAAAAAAAAACGTGAATGTAATGCCTTCATTTGTCATTTGAACTTCGCGCTTGAAGCAGCACTAAGATTAAACTATCTTAGCTGGAGTGCGTGGGGGTAGGCAGACTGTCTTCTATGTAAATGAAGGTGTTCTTAAATTGTTTTAATTATAGCTGAATAGATTGAGGTCACGGGAGGGCCCCACGCGGCCCCCATTGCCTTGATCGACTCACGTATGGGGGACACTTGAGATAAACTGCCTCTATTTCGGTAAAGTTTTATATTGAGTGTACCTTGCGAAAGCGTTGGGATTAATCCTGGTTAAAATATTTTTTTCAAAAGAAAAAAAATTCCCTACGTATACACGATACATTATAATTATATGATTATTTTTTTTATTTATTTATTTCGCTAAATTGACAACAGTACGGGTGTGAAACATGGACTCTGACGGTCGCTGTTGTCCTAAGGTTGAAAGTTGCCCGGCGAGCAATGGAGCGAGCCATGCTGGGAATATCGCTGCGTGATATAGTGCGTAACGAGGCAATCCGCCGACGCACCAAAGTAGTCGATATTGGACACCGGGTGGCTAAGCTCAAGTGGCAGTGGGCTGGCCACGTCAGCCGAAGAGACGACGACCGTCGGAGTAACCGTGCCCTACACTGGCGACCGTGGACAGGAAAACTGAGTGTGGGAAGACCATCCGCCAGGTGGGACGACGACATCAAGTGCGTCGGCGGAAACCAGTGGTTCCGTACCGCTGAAGGCCGGGAGGACTGGAGGAAAATTGGAGAGGCGTATGTCCAGCAGTGGACGCTTACACGCTGACTGTTTATTGTTTATTTATCATCTATTGGATTGGCAGTACACTGCGCTCAGATTTGTCATATTTACATTGTAACATTCCGCCATTTCGATTATCACAGCGAAGAAGAACTGACAAGAAACTTCACTGGAAATGTTTTCAATGTACACTTAGTCTACTTTACAAAAATTTATGCCACTGCCTAGACACGCATGTGCTGACTGACTGACTGACTGACTGACGACAATAATTATATTTATTTATATTTATATTTATATTACAGCGAGTGTGTTTTTGGAGTACTTTTTAACCTGGGGGATTTCAAACGCCGTATTAACACCCAAGACAGCCAGGCAACAGCAAATGTGCTGGCAGAGCATCTCACTGAGCGTGGTGTTGGGATGGGAGGTGAATATGGCTCTGTCGATTGCACTACATGTCCCTCGGTAACAACCGCCCAGGCTGGTTTCTTATAAACCAATCTAGATTGACCTTGGTGCTAGAGCGGTTACACTTAAGAAGTGTATTTCAGTAAAAAAAAACCCCGAAACCGGAAAAACCCTCAAAAAGTAAAAAAAAAAGACCGGACCTTCATCAAACATAGCTAAGAACCGACCCGGTTAAACCAGATTTCTAATAAAAAAAACAGCATTCAAATCGGCCCATCTGTTTGGGAGCTAAGATCCGGCGACGATACGATACGAGACGGCGGAGGGTGGCCGAGTAGTTTGGGTATCGGCTTCTCATGCGAGAGGTCCTCGGTTCGAATCCGGTCGGCGTGTACCAATGAGTTTTTTCTGACGAAAAAAATTACGTTAAGTACCTGCTGCTTCACCGTTCGGAACCGGTGTAAAACTGTAGGTCCCTTCCCTTGCCCCTTACTAGGTGGTAGGCTCAAATTGTAGCCGACTGTGTTGGTACCACCGTACTGGATGTAAGATGGCCGCATAGCAGCCTCGGTTGTGTTCTCCTCTAGTCCAGTATAGCCAGCAATCCAGGGAAGTCTCCGGTATGGCACCTACCTTCTCGGAGGTGATATTGGCTGGTCGGAGCATGCGCTTTGGCCCCTCCGACTCAGCAACCCATACCGGATTACATTAAAAAAAAAGACAGACGGAGGCATGAAACTTATAACACGCTTCCTTTTGCGTTGGGTGTTAATAAGATAATAGTGGGTGAATAGGTACATTTTTGTCAGCCTCGGCAGTTCGGTGGTGTAATGAATCGACGTGTGATCGTGAAATTTAAGCACTCCCAAGCGCAGTCAGACCGTTCGACCGTTAAGGCTGGCCGTGGTTCGGATTCCATGTAAAACTATAGGTCCCTTCCCTTCTTACCCTACTAGTGGTAGGGTTTATCCCGCCCGGGTTGGTACCACCGCACTGAATGAAACGTCGGTCGAAACGGCTGTGTAAATAGTTCGTGTTTTTCGTCCAGTTCATTATAGCCGACATGAAATGAAGGGAAGCACTGACATGGCATCTATAGTTCACCCGGTGTTATGGGCTGACATGTTTTTATAGGTAATGTAGCCAACCGTGTCAGTTTCCATAAAAAAAACTTCTTTGCTGCATACATTACCAAGAATCAACAAACATTCTAGCCTTGTCGCACGACCCCAACACTTATACAAATCCCTCTAGCGGTGAATAGCGGAACCACTCTAGAGCGCTAACTGAGCCAAGTTGTTTTGGCGCCATCTTTGGGCGCAAAAAGTCACTATAGGTAAAAATAGAAATAATAATGTTCTAACGTGTTCTACTTATTAACAGACTTTATAATAAAAAAGCAGGTTCTCAATTCGAAGCGTATGTAATTTTTTATATGTTTTATGTAAACCGATTATAAACCGAGAAATTTGTTCAGCTAGTCCGATGGGAGTGTTTATTTTTTTAATATGGTAGAGAAAATTTCCATTCTGATATAAACCTGTTAGATTGAGAGTAGAAACAAAATGAAATCACATAAAAAAACGAAAAGATAGATAGATAGATAGAAAATTCTTTATTGCTCCAGTAAACATTAAACAGTAACAAATACATTGGAAAATTGACATAAGGTGCAAAGGCGGACTTATCCCTTACAGAGATTTCTTACAGTCAACCTTTGGATGTTTGAGATTCGAAAAAATATTTTTTTTCTAAACGTTTTTACCTCCTTACATTCCACATGTAAGGAGGAAAAATGTTTAGAAAAAAAAATTTTTTGTTCGGTAATAATATATGTACTTATATCTATTTAGATAGGTCTTTACCAAAGAGTTTGTATTATGTACGTAATACAAACTCTTTGGTCTTTACTATTTTGTTTCAACTCGTAGTTTTGAAACAATAAAAAGCGAACTTTCACTTACGCTACGAATTTTCTTACGATGCATGCTCAAACCCGAAAAACGGCCTGTCGCTATTTTCATTGCGCCCGTGGAATTTGCACCATCATGCATGACTGCTTACCTTTTATGAGGTCTTCCCATCCGCGTCTTCAGAGGTGCGCCTGTACCCAAACCTTAAGTCATAAATGTTTTTATTTTCTTTTAATTATTCTTTTCACATTGAATTATTTATTTTCACAGAATTAAGGATAAAACGGTATTGGAAAAAACAAGACAGTAATATTCTACATATAACTAAATTATAATACATAACTATCTCCGCCATTGTCGTAGGACTTTCTATCATTACCGGGCTTTTTGCGTGGTGAGGCCTAACGTCACTTTGTCCGCCTTAGATTAGAACAGTCGCAGTGACCGGCGGCGAGAGAAGAACGATCACCATAGAGTAACATATACGGGGGGGGGGGGGGGGGGGGGGGGGGGGGGCGATCGGTCACCTTGTTCGCCCTAGGTTAGGGCAGTCGCAGTGACCGGCTGGCTGGCGGCGAAGCTGCTGCTGGCGCGTTCCCTAGTCTCACGGTGCGACTGCTGGAGCTGCATGTGTGGTGAAGAACAAAACAATGAATGAATCTCTGATGTCCAAGGTCGAAGTTCCTCCTAGCTCGACATCGTCCCTGGAGACTGCCGGAGCGATGGTGCTGAAAGGTAATAGGTTTTCGTCGGGTAAATGGGTGGCTCTTTTTTTTTTTATGGAAACTGACACGGTTGGCTACATCACCTACAACGTCCGTGATGCCAGCCCATAACACCGGGTGAACTAGGTGCCATGTCAGTGCTTCCCCCTTTGATCGTGCCGGCTACAGTGAACTGATCGGAAAACACAAACTATTTACATAGCCGTTTCAACCGACGTTTCATTCAGTGCGGTGGTACCAACCCGGGCGGGTTAAACCCTACCACCAAGTAAGATTCCTAATCTTACTTGGTGGGAAGGGACTAATAGTTTTACGAGGAATCCGAACGTCGGTCAGCCTCCAACGGTCAGCGGTCACCCATCCAAGTACTGACCGCACCCAGCGGCTCTGGACCTGCGAAGTTAAACGGATGAGTTCTTAACATCAGCGGATTCTCTGTCGGTGCGTCCCCTAGAAGAAGCCCATGGACAGCGTCTGGGGGTATTGCTGCTGCGGTGAAAGTACCTAGGTCTCTGTGGAGAATAAGCACCGTTTCCCCGCTGATTAACCAAGCTTGTATTTTGGGTGAGGACTGAGAAGCTTCCTAGCAAGACGTCTACGGTCTAAGGACGGATCCGCAAGCAGTTGGGGTCCGAAAACAAATGGAGACATCACGAGGTGACTCTCGCTATATAGTTATAACAAAACATTTCAGACTTGTTTGTCTCGAAATGAAAAGAAGACATGTATTTATCAATGTAAATATTTTTCGCAATCACGACCATTCATCGAAAACAGTAAAATAATCGATTAAACTTGTGCCCATTGTAATAATTCAATGAAGTACAATTTGGACTGTGTAGTATTTGAACAGGAGGATTGTCTTGTGCGAAGGCCGGTATCTACGTATGTCGCATTCAAAGAACATTTGTTACCTACATATTTGCGCCTCCTGACGTTGACGGCTCAATTCCAAAGAATTAAAAAAACAATGAAAAGTTATCAACTCGTTAATTAGCGAGCAGGTGAAAAAATATTAACTAAGTAAAGGGTGACCCGATTCGAGTTTCCTATATTGGCAGCACTGTGTGTTAGACAGCTGTCAATAACGGCTTGTGTTTGAAATGTGAAATTTTAGTTTGAAACAAAAAGCAAGAACACTCGATATCGGACGCAAAGATATTTATCTTAGATCGGATCCAAATAAACGGCATAATACATACCCTTTGTCAAATTTGAGAAGTGTTTGGAGTTGTTATGTACACGGATAATTTAAAAGCGTTTTTGAGATTTAAAACGTACGTAGAAATAACTTATAATTTCAAAATTAGTTTTAAATTTTGTTATGCATTAAATATAACTATAAAAGCACAGCCTATATGATATTTTGAAGTTATACGCTTCTTTACGGGCGAAACAAATTGGACTCCTTTAGCTACGATGAAATGTTAAATGTTAAAATATGACTAATCCGAGTGCAGTGTACTGTTCATGTATGATGAATAAAGAATAAAGGATGAAAATGAGGAGTATACTCAGAGAAAACGTTACGTCACCGTCAAGCGTCCACTGTCACGCTGATCGTCACCACATACAAATGATTTGTATATAAGTACTGCGCTGTGCTGCACGACGACGAGGGGTCGAGGGGTCGAGGGGTCGAGGGGTCGAGGGGTCGAGGGTTCGAGGGAACTAATGAATTATATAGGACTCATATAACTTAATAGCTTTTTTTGCCAGCGGCTTCGCTTTGCGTGACCTTTTGCTCACAGCTCAGGCCGCCGATGACGTATTTATAGAGTAAAACCAAAGAGATTTAGATTTAAATATAACCAGGTTATAGAGCGAGCATTGTGAACATTTAAATTATTCTTTTTATTTCCAAATTTAAATAAAACATTTGTGACAATAAAGGTAAAGAAGCAAATAATGTATAAAATAATAAATATAAAGAAGCCTGAATACGCGCATTGGGGACCTAATATACCTCCTTATATCTATCTAAACTCTATTAATGTCTCCTAATTTCAATAGTGTTTTTGTATAGCTTAAAACCAGCTACTCCATTTAGCTCGTTAGCTATATGGAGTCACATCCTTTTCCTGCCATGGGGGCCGGGGGTACTAAACCTATTCTTATATTCCAAAGATTCTTATATCATGTATCACGATGTATCACTGTACTCCTGACTGTGAAATAAAATTTCTTTTTACTTTTTTTTACTGTACTTATACAGGTTGCTTCAGAATAGGCTTGAGAAACTTCAGGAATAGAAAGTAAAGTATTAGAAGAAACAAAAAACCTTAACACTCAAATCGAAATTTCGTATTTTTAAATAAACACATTTGAAATTGTAATAAAAACTCGATGAAAAGTTAGTCTGGGGAGATTGGCAACAGTGTTGTCTAGGTCTAGAGAGTGCAATGACCTAGTCCAGTCCCCTTTTTTCTTTTGAGTTCATGGAACTTTCAGTTTTTCAAATTTGACCTACGTGCAATTTAATTCTACTAGTTAAGTATGCAACATACCCATTTCTGTCCATGAGTTGTCATTTTATTTTTATTTAATAAAGGAGGACGTTAACCGTTCACCAAATCTTAAAACGATTTTCACGAAAAAGTACTATAAAATGACCGAATCTAGAAAAAACCTTCAGAGCTTTTCGTCTTCAAATAGACATAGATAGATAGATAGAAATACTTTATTGCTCCAAAACATTTAACAGTAACAAACGATAAGTAATTTACATGAGGGGCAAAGGCGGACTTATCCCTTACAGGGATTTCTCCCAGTCAACCTTTGGATGTTTGAGAGTCGTATGTTGTGAGATATAAGTAGGTAGTAGCAAAAGACTTGAGTGTGGGAATGTAAAATATAATATATGGAAAATAACTGATAAACTATAATATACTTGCACTACATAATATAAGTACATACCAGTTTAAACGTAGAAATGGCAAATTATAAATTAAATTAAATACATAAAACTATAAATTAAATACATATGTATTAAAGATTATATAATACATAATACCTAAATATATACATCTAATACACACAATACACAAATAGAACTTTTGAACCTTTTCCCTTTCGAACCCTGAAGTTACGAAACCCTGACCTGAAACATCCTGTATTCATATACTTATATTTTTAAAATAAAACATTTTTCAAATCTTAACTTTACTACTGCCTACATTCCTTTATCTGGGGGCACGGCAGTGCCCCCGCCAAGTCGAGCAAAACACGGCCGTACCATCCTTTTCTCACCTACATTTATGTCAGTCAGCCTCGGTAGCTTAGTGGTGCCTCGGTAGCTCACGACTGTCGGTCGTGATCATAAGCACACCTGGGCGCCGTCAGAACTTAGATGGGCGACCGCTCGACCGTTGGGGGCTGACAGTGGTTCGGATTCCACGTAAAACTAAAGGTCCCTTCCCTTCTTACCTTACTAGGTGGTACAGTTCAACCCGTCCGGGTTGGTATCACCCCACTGAATGAAACGTCGGTCTGAACGGCGTGTGTACCCGCCCGGGTAGCAGCAGTAAAGTTGAACCGGCTATGTAAATAGTTCGTGTTTTCCGCCCAGTTCAATGTAACCGGCATGACCAAAGGGAAGCACTGACATGGCACTTAGTTCACCAAGGTGTTATGGGGTGACATCACGGATGTAGTAGGTGACGTAGGTAACCAACCGTGTCAGTTTCCATAAAAAAAAACTAAACGTTGGCTGTAAGAAATATCTTAAGTCCGCCTTTGCACGTCGTGTGCCTGTATTCACTGTTATTTTTAACCTCCGACGAAAAAAGAGGGGTATTATAAGTTTGATGTGTGTGTGTATGCGTGTAAGGGTGTATGAGAGGGTGAGAAGGTGTGTATGTGTGTGTCTGTCTATGGCATAGTAGCTCCCAAACGGATGGACCTATTTGGATGCGGTTTTTTTTATTAGAAAGCTGGTTTAATCGGGATGGTTGTTAGCTATGTTTTGTAATCAAGTAATTAAGTAATCAAACCATTAATTATCTTAAAAAGTTTACGGATGTGCATGCGGTTTTTTTTAAAAGCTTGAAATAAAAGTTTAATTAGAAATTTAAAAAACCCCCGACCCTGAAAATGTCAAAACTAATTTCCGTTTACTTACTTAAAGGAGTTGGGGGACCGCTAAGTAAATACAATATAAAAAGTCAGAGCTACGCGGGTATTTACTTAGCGGTTACTACTATAAAGTAAACGGAAATTATTTTTAACTTTTTCAGGGTCGGTGGTTTTTATTCTTGTAAAATATTTGTGGGGCAATAAAGAATGTTCTATCTATCTATAAAATGATCTATGATTAACATGTTCATACAAAGACTTTGATCTCGAACCCCTTCTTGAAGGACCCGAGACTGTATTTGGGGGGAAAATATATGGACAGGGAGAGCGTTTCAGAGTTTACTGGTTCTGCAGAGGGAAGATCTGCAGAACCGATTGGTACGCATCCGCGTAAGTCCAGCGTGTAGGGATGCAGTCCCTGCCCGGTGCGCGTGGTGCGGAGGTGGAAAGGGGACGGCGGGCTCGCGTTAAGCAGCTCCTCCGAGCACTAACCATAGAATAAGCGATAGAACACACTTAGGGGGCCGACATCCATATGGAGTTTCAGTGGTTCTTGTGGGCGAAGATTAGTTTTCTGGCTTCAATGAGGGTCAAAGCGTCACTTAAGCGGTCATACATCAACCCCTGCTCGCAAAAGTAGACACAGTATCACCACACAAGTTTTGACCTTGACATCTAAGCACTCTGTCAGAAAAGGTTTTGTAATTTTATATTACGAAAAAGAAAACAATTATTTGTAAAAAAATATATAAAATGTAAAAAATATATTTATTTATGAATAAAGAGGCCGTCTACATTTTTTGCCTCCGAAAATAGCCACTACGGCCAGGCCTCACGCACTCTATGTACTTGCGCGCGCTAATTACCTACCGCCCGGGCGGACCACCGGCGATCTAATTCAGTGGATATCCGTCAGCCGCGCGAAGCATACCTACATGCTCGCCCACGCAACTGCGCGCAGTTGCAAAGCAATAATCACTTTACACTCGATAGTTTAGGTACATTTTCGCACGCAGCGATTGGCGACGTGAAACAGTAGGCTATTAAATCCGAAGGTATGGAACTTTTTCTGTGGAGTCATTTATCTGTTACGAAGTAAACTATTAAGTAATCTGTGCTACGGCCAGCATCGGAGACACAGTACATTCCACAAATATAATATTACCTTGCGAGTAGGTCACAAACAATGAGTTCGATATATATATTATATATGACTAATACAAATGATCGTAATACGACAATATAACTAAATACGGGTGGCCCAGTTATAGTAGTCCAAACATTTTTTTTAGATGGAGGGCATCATGTTGGCTCATTTAAAAAAAACATTAGTTCCGCGAAAATCAATAGTTTAGAAGTTATGATTTTTTTTTACTTTTTTTGAAATTTCTCTATTTTAGTCACATTAACCGCTCTAGTTGGATATCTATTCCACAAAATCGAATGAAAATTGGTATGGAAGTAGAGGAGACATGTAGCTAGTACGTAATGAATAGTTTTAAGGTTGACTCCTAGACTGCACTATTGCTATAGCCCTTTCAGTGAATTTTTGTTCAGTTTACATTAAAACTGATGAATTTTTGAAAAATCACTGTGAAAGAAAAAGTACTACCGGAGATTTGCCCATGCCCTTAAAAACTACCTATACATATCACAATTCTCCAGACCAAAAATTGTAGTGGTGTAATAATTGTAACATATTCAAAATTAACATAATGTGTACAAAGTCACTACAATAAAAAGTGACGAATACCTTAATTAAAAAAAAAAAACAATTTTTTAACATTACTAAATAGTTTTTTATGTGTAGACTAGCGCTGTTAGAGACAGGTTTGTGAATAATGTGAAATTGTAGTTGAACTAACGTTGTGAAAAAAATTAGATTTTAAAAATTAAGGTAATCGTCACTTTTTATTGCAGTGACTTTGTATAAACGATGTTAATTTTGAATATGTTACAATTGTAACACCACTACAATTTTTGGTCTGGAGAGTTGTGATATGTCTAGGTAGTTTTTAAGGGCATGGGCAAATCTCCGGTAGTACTTTTTTTCCCACAGTGATTTTTCAAAAATTCATCAATTTTAAGGTAATCTGAACAAAAATTCACTGAAAGGGCTATAGAAACAGTTCAGTCTAGGAGTAAACTTTAAAACTATTCATTACGTACTAGCTACATGTCTCCTCTACTTCCATACCAATTTTCATTCGATTTTGTGGAATAGATATCCAACTAGAGCGGTTAATGTGACTAAAATAGAGAAATTTCAAAAAAAGTAAAAAAAAATCATAACTTCTAAACTATTGATTTTCGCGGAACTAATGCTGTTTTTAAATGAGCCAACATGATGCCCTCCATCTAAAAAAAATTTTTGGACTACTATAACTGGGCCACCCTGTATAACAATTAAGGCCCTGTCAATCCGTATTCACCTGTACTGTTCTTTCAAGGCGCTGCCGCCGCTTTCTCTGGTTGGAGTAGGATGCAACACAATCAATGAATCAAAATATAGGTTTTAATTTTTTTATTCCCAAACTACGGATCGAAACAAGAAAGTTAAATATATTCAACAAATAAAATATATTTTTTCCAAAGCCTTGATACGTTTAACTAACTTTGATTGATATTTGATAACTAAATTCAGAGGCATGTTCCTGTTTTTTAACCGACTTCAAAAAAAGGAGGAGGTTCTCAATTCGACTGTATTTATTTTTTATTTTTTTCATGTTTATCCCCTCAGAACTTTCGACTGGGTGAACCGATTTTGATGATTCTTTTTTTATTTGAAAGCTGGTGTTTCCCGTGTGGTCCCATTTCATTTGGTCAAGATCGGATTGGAAAGAATAGCAAAAAATTACTAAAAAAACTGTGCAATAAAAAACTATTAAAAAAAATATAAAAACCGCATGCAAAAATGTATGAAATAAAAAAAAATCGAACCCACAATTGAAGGCGGTGCTAAAGCAAGCAAAAATACCGACCGCCTTCAACTCTAGGGTTCGTTCGGTTTTTATATTTTTTTTATTTTCTATCGAGCGAAGTTAATCTAATCGTGTTTTCAAAAAACTATCGATCTGCACTGATAGATAAAGTATTACATAATATATTAAACTGAATCAGGTGAGTAATATTGGTGGTAAACTTCTTGAAAGCAGCCTCACGTCACCTTAACTTTTAACTGGCGCCTTGGAATGATGTGTTGTGTGGTGTTGTGGTATGAAAGGATAGGGTGGGTGATGATGATGTGTGTGTGGTGATGTGGTGTGGTCTGAGTAGTGTGGTGCGGTGTGTATGTGATGTCGTATGTTGTGGACTTAGTGTTGTGATTTAGGAATTTAGAAAATAATTTTATAAACTGTGTATGTATACAGGGTGTCCCAGAAACCGACGATAATCCTTTAACAGGAGATAGGGCTGCTAATTACCTCTAAGAATATCTAATTTTAGGTTTAGTAAAAATGGCTTGGTTTTTGAGATATTGTCATTTTTGTAAAAATCCAAAATTTTCTCCCTCAGCTCATTTTTTTAAATGCCACAAGTACAAATGTAAGATTTTCTTAAATCTAGTTTTTGTCAAATATTCTTGAAAAGTAAGGCTTTCCCACGGTATAATTTATTTTTTCATGTTTAATCCTGTTTAGCTGAAAAACGACTTAAGAGCCACATGTTAAAATTTTTTCAGCCTCATCCCTTGAGTTTGGCCCTTCGCGGTGAAAAAAAAAATTACTACACTAAAGTGGCATTATGCAACAAAAATACGCCCATCTAATGTAGTTTTTAAAATGGTACATCACTTACCGATTTGCCCAACAATTTATGAGATATTGTTATTTAACTGCAAAAAGACCTCGGAATTTGATAACTGTTCTACCAACTACGAATTGGAATAAAATAAACACTTGAAGTAATTGGTCTTTATTAACCTGTTAAAGTAGATGTTCAAATTGTTTACAACCTGCACAAATGCTAGCTCGACATCTTCTCACAAATGCCCGGTTGATGCGTCGAACAAGTACTCGATGCAAGTGCAGATACGTCCACCTATGCTATGTAAATAGTTTGTGTTTTCCGTCCAGTGACTGTAGTCGGCACGACCCAAGAGAAGACCTGACGTGGCACCAAGTTCACACGGTGACGGTTCACGGGCTGACATCACGGATGTTGTAGGTGATGTAGCCAACCATGTCAGTTTACATAGAAAAACCTAAGCTACTGCCGTAATTCTTTCTTTGAGCTCTATCAAGTTTTCCACCGGTTTCCCGTACTTAAACTTTTTCTTTTAAATAGCCCCAATAATAAAAATATAACGGATTTAAATCCGGTGACCTAAACGTCCGATCCATCTGTGGGGATATGCTTGGTCTAAAAAATTAAGCACTTCTCTAGCGTAATGGGCTGGGCAGCCATCATTTTGCAACCACCTCCGTATGGCCAATGGTACATCTTCTAAAAGGCTCTGAAGCTCCTGTTGCAGAAACTCAAGATAATTTCGCCCGTTTAAAGTCTCTACAATTCAACGGACGTCTTGTGGCCTCATAGCCACTTGCATCCCCACAGATAGACCGGACGTCTAGATCACCGGATTTAAATCCGTTAGATTTTTATTATTGGGGCTATTTAAAAGAAAAACTTTACGGGAAACCGGTGGAAAACTTGATAGAGCTCAAAGAAAGAATTACGGCAGTAGCTCAGGTTTTTTTTATGAAAACTGACATGGTTGGCTACATCACCTACAACATCCGTGATGTCAGCCCGTGAACCGTCACCGGGTGAACTTGGTGCCACGTCAGTGCTTCCCTTCGGTCGTGCCGACTACAGTCAACTGGACGGAAACACAAACTATTTACATAGCATAGGTCGACGTATCTGCACTTGCATCGAGTACTTGCTCGACGCATCAACCGGGCATTTGTGAGAAGATGTCGAGCTAGCATTTGTGCAGGTTGTAAGCAATTTAAACATCTACCTTAACAGGTTAATAAAGACCAATTACTTCAAGTGTTTATTTTATTCCAATTCGTAGTTGGTAGAACAGTTATTAAATTTCGAGGTCTTTTTGCAGTTAAATAACAATATCTCATAAATTATTGGGCAAATCGGTAAGTGATGTACCATTTTAAAAACTACATTAGATGGGCGTATTTTTGTTGCATAATGCCACTTTAGTGTAGTAATTTTTTTTTTCACCGCGAAGGGCCAAACTCAAGGGATGAGGCTGAAAAAAATTTAACATGTGGCTCTTAAGTCGTTTTTCAGCTAAACAGGATTAATCATGAAAAAATAAATTATAATGTGTGAAAGCCTTACTTTTCAGGAATATTTGACTAAAACTAGATTTAAGAAAATCTTACATTTGTACTTGTGGCATTTAAAAAAATGAGCTGAGGGAGAAATATTTGGATTTTTACAAAAATGACAATATCTCAAAAACTAAGCCATTTTTACTAAACCTAAAAGTAGATATTCTGAGAGGTAATTAGCAGCCCTATCTCCTGTTAAAGGATTATCGTCGGTTTCTGGGACACCCTGTATATGTATATAAGGTCTTTCATTAGTAGGTTACTTTACGCTAAGGGGTGTATCAGATACTGATCACGTTTCCCATACCAATTTTTTTTCTGATATCAAATACCTACTCATCCTACTAAAATAATAGTTTATTGAACAATTATTTCATAGCATGGGTAGGTTTTTTATATCGTAAAAAAAAATGGGTATGTGAAGGTGATCAGTATCTGATACACATACACCCCTTAGCGTAAAGTTACCTACTAATGAAAGACCTTATATATGTAATAGAATGTCTCGCGGCATTAAGCTAGTCTGTTGTGCCTAATTTGTTTTAATTGGTGAAGAATATATATATACATACATACATACTTTTACGTTCATGCTTATCTTGTCAGTCAGTCAGCGTGTAAGCACAGAATAGAAAAGAGTACTCCGTACAGAAGCTGCTCTGTACAAACACTCACAAAGAAATAGCTACTCTGCGACGACGCGATAAAGTACAAATTGACTCGCACAGAGCTGCATGCCTAAACACGATAACTGCCTACATTTCGCTTCTCTTTATGTCGTGTAACTCTATCTCGAAAGCGCGTCGTTCAGCGCGTCTAAGGGCTGTGTCTTTGTGCTGTCTTATTGTGAGGAATAAAATGAAGATGATACCTACCAACTTTTATCGTTCTAGCTACCAACGATACGATATTTAGGTACGGCAAATTCATGCGAACAAATTCATGCATGCGTTAGCGTCACAATTAGTTTCTCACATCGAAGCGTGCATTGCGTGCAACCTTCCAGTGATAGTTTTGTTTGATCAATAAATTTAATGATCAATGATCATCTACAATGTACCTATTATCCTTATACAAATTAGGCCATACATACCACGCTGTTCGGCGTCATCTAACTAATGTTATTGGCAATATGATATTATTTTTAAATCTATGACCTCCTACTAATATGAATAAATAAATTACTAGAAATAAATCAAAATGCTACTAAACAAAACACTTACCTTTCTTCGTCTCTCGGCAATGAAAAAAAAGACAAGTTTTCATTTGTCTTTTGACTTTTGCACCCGTCCACTGCACAATAATTACGTGATTTCGACATTTTCTAAATTCGAAAGCGCCACGCGCCCGGTCTGGCTGGATAGCGACAGCCCACTGTTAATTGTAGATTAGTCGGTACGCCAAGCGGTAGGCATTTAACTCGCGACCTTGAGCGAGTGACGAAAGCCTGGTGTAAGCGTCCACTGCTGGACATACTCTCCAATTTTCCTCCAGTCCAGTCCAGGCCTTCAGCGGTACGGAACCACTGCTTTCCGCCGACGTACTTGATGTTGTCGTTCCACCTGGCGGGTGGTCTTCCCACACCCCGTTTCCTTTCCACGGCCGCCAGTGTAGAAAACGGTTACTCCAAGGGTCGTCGCCTCTTCGGCTAACGTGCCACTTGAGCTAAGCCACCAGGTGTCCAATATCGACTACTTTGGCGCGTCGGCGGATTACCTCGTTACGCATCATATCACGTAGCGATATTCCCAGCATGGCTTGCTCCATTGCTCGCTGGGCAACTTTCAACCTTTGGAAAACAGCGACCGTCGGAGTACACGTTCACACCCGTCGTCATAACCGGGTGGACGTATATAACATAAAATGCTTGCTTGTCTTGCAATTTTCATGATATATTTTTAATTAGATTTAATTAGATACAGCATTTAAGGTTCAATGTAGAACCGTGCAAGTTGACTGATCGCAAAAATTATGCGGCATCACATCATTCATGAAGATGCAGTGGCAATAGATCGAACATTTGGAGATAATAAATGTAACGGCCCGGTGGTGTAGTTGGTTATCGCGTTGGCGGCTCAAGCCAGAGACCCAGGTTCAAATTAGAAAATGCCTAGAGGCATTAAGTGTTACCTTTTGCCCATATTCTATTTGAGTGCAATAAATATATACAATACAATATACAATACAATACAAATTCTGGTCGGGATGCATTTTTTCCAATGATTTTCGATTTGCATTTTTCTAATTAAAAATATATATAAAGCGAGTACGTGCTTAGTGCTAACATAAAACATAAAATTATCATGATGTTTTTTTTTATGAAAGGAACGCCCTGTTAAGGGTGATTCCTTGTGCAAAATATGAAAATATGAACAAACATGAAACACAATGAACAATTAAAGTCTATTGTTCTTACACATTAAGCTACCGCAAGGAGAAGGAAGTTCGTAGATTTGTATTGAGTTATTTACTCATGTTAGAAAGAGACATTTTGTTTTGATTCCGACAATTTTGGAGTATATAAGGGATGAGATTCGTCCATGCAGTATCAGTTCGGTCTCTGATCTCAACATGAGACTCCTGACCTTAGCGATCCTGTGCTGCGCCTTGCAGGTGAGTCCCACTTCTCTCTGAAAACTTTAACTGAAAACATTTAACGATTAATTTGCTTTCTTAAATCATGTAGTAATCAAGTACTTTTAATAGTCTAAATCAGCAATCATTTCCCTTTCATAAATATTTTCAGTTGTCTCTGGAGCACATTGCCACTTTTTAGGTTTCCGTATCCCGTACAGAAGCCTATTACTAAGCCTCCGCCGTCTGTCCGTCCGTCCGTCCGTCTGTCCGAGGGCTGTATCTCTTGAACCGTAATAGGTAGCCCGTTGAAACTTTTACAGAATATGTGTTACTATGGCGGAAAAATAAGAAAAAGTTAAAAATTAAGGAGCGCTCCCATATAACTAACGTCCAAAATAAAAATAGATTAGTCACACTATTGAATAACAGATGGCGCCAACGGCTTTTATACATTGCATGTTGAAAGACAAAAGATAGGCAGATAATAGAGGATATATATTCTTGCTTTACTTATTATTACTTTTTCGAAATTTGAAAAGACAATTTCATTTTGGTTTTTTATTTTTTCATGACAGTTTTCACATTGACGTATTTGATTTTCAAATATGACATCTTTGTTTATGTTGCATCTGTGGACATAATTTGTTACCACGGTTCTGATTGTTTCCAGGGTTACGGTTACTTCCTTGGTTACCGTTGTTACTTCCTTGATTACCGTTGTTATTTCCTTGGTTACGATTTTTGGACATAGGCGGATAATAGCGGATAGATACGGAAACCTCCGTGCGCGAGTAAAACTCGCACTTAACAGATTTTTATAGATTATATTTCAGACAACATTGCATTATCACCTAAAAATGGTTCCACACCACAAATGGTGTAATGCATACGGTGTCGGGCTTAGTAATTATAGATAGGTTTAAAAAAATAGGCCCTAATACTGTTAATTAACACTAATTTTATCACACCGTAGCGGTGATGCATTGAACAGGTATCAACGATTGGTATGTGAATTATTTGTTTGTGCTCTGATATCTCCAATGTCTTTTTTTTTCTCTTCTTTGGTAACTTGATCAATACTTGTGCGTCACTAACGTAGGTGTTGTTTCACAAATATTGTAAATTTTATATTCATTCGTATATATTATCTTTTGTAGATATCGCCTATCCTAATACTTACTACTTGTGAAATACGGCACTGGTTACATACCTAATTAACTTAAATTACTTAATCTTTATAACTACTACTACATGTAGCTGTACTGTTTGTGTTTCCTGAATAAATAAATAAAAATTTAAAAAAAAGGAACGGATTGAACAGGTTACGAAAAAGATAAATTTCTATTTATCAGAAAAACAGCCTCACACCGTGACTATACCAACATCATATTTCACTGTTGGTAGCCACTGAATCCCAATTCAGTGGTTGGTACATACTATGCCATGTGCACCAGAATAAAACATCGAACATTTTACAACGACATTCTACTTTCTGGACAGGCCCTCGTTATACATTTTACCCGTAGAAAGGTGCGATTGGAGTTCTTCTATACAGGGTGTTTGGTAATTCGATACATTCCTTCTAGGGGGTCATTCTAAAGCTAATTTGCAACAAATTTGTTCCAATGAACTATGGGTCGAAAATGAATAGTTTTTGAGTTATTTAGGTTTAAATTTTTTTTTTAAATTTTCTGTCTTGTTACCAAAAAATTATAGTTATAAAATAACTACTCCACTCTGGGTACTTAATCAGCTATTTTCTAATAGCTGACGAATGAGAGACTACTTTAAAAAAATATGTGCGCTGAAAATATCCGCAATCTCAGAAATAAAAGGTCACAAATCACAGGTTATGCAAAAAAAAACCACAAAATTTATTTAAATCGAAGAGGATTACTAAAAAAAAATTTATGACACGTGGCATAAAAATTATGGGAAAAACTTCTAAATAACAAATTTGTTGCAAATTAGCTCTAGAATTACCCATTAGAAGCAATGTATCGAATTACCAAACAGCCTGTATATTGCCAACATTTAAAACAGCGTAAGTGCGCGAGCGCCTCATACATCACGCTACGTTTCCGCTCTGTGAACGTCGATAGAGAAAGACGGTTAAATGAAAATTTGATACGTATAAGGGAGACAACGATTGGAGAGTGTGCTGAATGCTCACAAATAGCGCGCATACAACGCACCGAGCGTTGTATGCCACTTCCCTTTGTGTAAGTTTATTATTTTCAATTTAAAACAAACATTGATTTAATAGAAATGGAAGTTTAAATAGAATGCTGCAATGCATTGAAATCCTCTTGTGTGTTCCATGTTATATCGTGTACATTAAAGTATGTTTAAAGTTGAATTTGAACTTTTAAATCACTTTACGCAAAAAATATTGTTTGGGCTACGTGAGACAAATATTGAATATTATTGAATGCAGTGGTTACGAAGTAACTATTAAATAATCTGTGGTAACGGTCCGCTTAACTTTATTTATTTATTGATTTTTTTATTGAAAGCGCGAGACATGTGGCGCCGAGCCTAGGTGTCTAACGACACTCATGGATATTCGCACAATGTTTTAAGGTTCTACGTTCAATCCGTTTTGAGCCTGATAGATAACAGTACTTTATAAGAACATTTTCGGTACATAATTAGAATTTATAATATACCAACTCTCTGATCCCAAAAATTCTAACTTTCCCAATTTTTACTCCCTTGTGGATTATGGATAAAATGTGCTTGTGGACAGTATGACTTGTTTGAATGTATTGTGTACACCTTTGCAGTGCGACACATGAACGATTTAGAGGTTGACTGACAGAAATCACTTGCAGTGATAAGTCCGCCTCTATTTCTTTTTCGCGTACACCTGTATTTCCTGTTTCGTTTGGTTTTTTTTTTCGTGCCGGCTACACTGAACTAGACGGAAAACACGATCTGTTTACATAGCCGTTTCAACCAACATTTCATTCAGTGTGGTGGTAACAACCCGGGTGGGTTAAATCCCCACCTAGTAAGGTAAGACGGAGTCCACGTAAAACCTACAGTTTTACATGGAATTAAAAGAAATTCATTCAAATTCAAATTCAAATTCAGTCATTGGGCACGTAAGTATGAAAAATTTACCCAGGACCTACATAAATTAATTGATGTGGGATGTTTCGACATATATCACTGGTTTACGAATATATGGGTCGCATCACCATAAATAATGGGAATTAGACAGAAAATGAAATTTTGTATCTTAGAAAAAAATATATTACTGTGGTTTATTTCAACTTGATTAATATCTACAGGTGCAATCGTACTATCTCACTTAGTATGAAAAATATACCCAGAATCTACAGACAAAAAATAGTGTAGAGAATTTCGATAAATTGTTCATGATGGATAAAATAAAATCCTGTATTTGTAAAAAAAAGATTTTTTTATTTATTTATAAGATTTATTCTATTCCATCAACTCTAGTACGCTAGTACATAATACCTCTTTGTACGCATGGTGTTTTTTAATGCAATTCCTTAATTTAAATCTATGAATTTGTTTTTTGCTATAAATACCTTCAACTTTTAAATTACTTGTTATATTTTATTACCATGTTTTTTTTAAATAATTTTTACATAAAATGAAAAGTGGGATATACCTTATTAATTTAAAAGTAATTTTTTTCTGTAGGCAAACCTTCACAAATTGGGTCGGATTGTGCCCAATGACCTTTGCTCAATCTATTGAGGAGCTACACGCGGTGACTGAAAGAGGGATGGACAGAAATACACCTAACCAATGCTATAAGGGCCCGTGTCAGCTTTCGCTGGCTACGAAATCGTAAAAATGTCGTTGTGTAATTTCTACATAGTAAAATACTTTTTTAATTATTTCAGTACTCCACTTCCAGTTACAATGGACAAGACATAGATTATTTCGTCGAGAAAATTGTGGAAAAAGACGGATTAAAAGAAATTGATTACGATCCGGAAGAAAACGTGACGAGAGACAAGTATGGCCACCTCGTTGAAAGCACTACTTATCACAAGAAATTCGAAAAAGATGGTAATAAACTAAACACCGAAGATGAGCAAGTTATCAGAACTATTGTCATCACCACAGACGAACATGGCCATGAGGTCATCACAGAGGAGAAGAAGATTATAAAGAAGGTACCAGATAAGGTTCGGAACAGGACTTCAAGCAGTGCCAGAACTTCGACCCAATCTTCAGCATCTGCTTCTTCACAAAGCAAAAGCGGATCACTAAGAGCTGCACAAGGATGGTCAAGTTCGTCTCAAGCAAAAGCCAGAGCGACAGCGGCTGCTAATGTAAACACTTTGACACCTTCCAGACCACAAAGCCCGCTCAAAGCTTACGTCAGTCCTCGTCCGGTAAACAGACCTGCAACAGCGCCCTCAAGCGTCGTTTATTCCGTATCAAAAACCGAAGATAACGTGGTCAATGTAGTCGGAACTACCGCTAATGGACCTGCATACAGACGAGCTCCGTCTTCGGGCTTGGGACCGGCATCTACTTCATCGAGCGTTGCTGGCGCTCGAGCAAGTGCGACAGCTACTGCTACAGAGACTGCCGCCGTTCGCAGACCAGGAACCGGACCGAGAGGCCCTTCAATTTTGGCAGTATCTTCAGCTGATGCTGCAGCGAGTGCGAGAGCAACTACTAAAGAGACAGTCACCGGTCCTAGACCCGGAGCCACGGCCCGCGCAAGCGCCGCAGCCTCCGCACAAGCCAGAGCCGCCGCCCAAGGCAGAGCCAACGCAGAAGCCCAAGCTGTTGCCCAAGCCGCTGCCTCCGCACAAGCCAGAGTCGACGCACAAGCCAGAGCCGACGCAGAAGCGCAAGCCGTTGCCCAAGCCGCAGCCGTCGCGCAAGCCAAAGCCGCCGCACAAGCCAGAGCCGACGGAGAAGCCCAAGCTGTTGCCGAAGCCGCAGCCGTCGCGCAAGCCAGAGGCGCCGCCCGAGACATAGCTGCCGCCCAAGCCAGAGCCGCCGCAGAAGCCAGAGCCTCCGCACAAGCCCGAGCCTACGAGCTAGATAGATCCGCTTCCCAAACCAGCGCTACGGCCAGCGCCAGCGCCAGCGCCCAACCCGCAGCCTCCACTTATGGGCGTGCTCTGACCGGACCGAGAGGCCCTGGAGGACCTGGTTACGAATCGATTTCTTCTTTGGGAGTATCTTCAGCTGGTGCTAAAGCGAGTGCGAAAGCTCGTGCTACAGGCACAGTCGCCGGTCCCAGACTCGCAGCCGCGGCCCGTGCCAGCGCCGCCGCCCAAGCCGCAGCCTCCACTTATGGGCGTGCTCCGACCGGACCGAGAGGCCCTGTAGGACCTGGATACGGATCGACTTCTTCTTTGGGAGTATCTTCAGCTGGTGCTAAAGCAGGTGCGACAGCTAGTGCTACAGGTACAGTCGCCGGTCCCAGACCCGGATCCGCGGCCAGCGCCAGCGCAACCGCCCAAGCCGCAGCCTCCACTTATGTGCGTGCTCCGGCCGGACCGAGAGGCCCTGGAGGACTTGGATACGGATCGACTTCTTCTTTGGGAGTATCTTCAGCTGGTGCTAAAGCGAGTGCGACAGCTAGTGCAACAGGCACAGTCGCCGGTCCCAGACTCGGAGCCGCGGCCGGCGCCAGCGCCGCGGCCCAAGCCGCGGCAGCCGCACAAGCCAGAGTCGCCGCCCAAAACAGAGCCAACGCAGAAGCCCAAGCTGTTGCCCAAGCCGCAGCCGCGGCCCAGGCCGCAGCCGCCGCACAAGCCAGTGCCGACGCAGAAGCACAAGCTGTTGCCCAAGCCGCAGCCGTCGCGCAAGCCAAAGCTGCTGCCCTAGACACAGCTGCCGCCCAAGCCAGAGCCGCCGCAGAAGCCAGAGCCGCCGCAAACGCCCAAGCCTACGAGCTAGCTAGATCCGCTTCCCAAGCTAGCGCTACGGCCAGCGCCAGCTCCAACGCCCAAGCCGCAGCCTCCACTTATGGGCGTGCTCCGGCCGGACCGAGAGGCCCTGGAAGACTTGGATACGGATCGGGTTCTTCTTTGGGAGTATCTTCAGCTGGTGCTAAAGCAGGTGCGACAGCTAGTGCTACAGGTACAGTCGCCGGTCCCAGACCCGGATCCGCGGCCAGCGCCAGCGCAACCGCCCAAGCCGCAGCCTCCACTTATGTGCGTGCTCCGGCCGGACCGAGAGGCCCTGGAGGACTTGGATACGGATCGACTTCTTCTTTGGGAGTATCTTCAGCTGGTGCTAAAGCGAGTGCGACAGCTAGTGCAACAGGCACAGTCGCCGGTCCCAGACTCGGAGCCGCGGCCGGCGCCAGCGCCGCGGCCCAAGCCGCGGCAGCCGCACAAGCCAGAGTCGCCGCCCAAAACAGAGCCAACGCAGAAGCCCAAGCTGTTGCCCAAGCCGCAGCCGCGGCCCAGGCCGCAGCCGCCGCACAAGCCAGTGCCGACGCAGAAGCACAAGCTGTTGCCCAAGCTGCAGCCGTCGCGCAAGCCAAAGCTGCTGCCCTAGACACAGCTGCCGCCCAAGCCAGAGCCGCCGCAGAAGCCAGAGCCTCCGCAGAAGCCAGAGCCGCCGCAAAAGCCCAAGCCTACGAGCTAGCTAGATCCGCTTCCCAAGCCAGCGCCACGGCCAGCGCCAGCTCCACCGCCCAAGCCGCAGCCTCCACTTATGGGCGTGCTCCGACCGGACCGAGAGGCCCTGTAGGACCTGGATACGGATCGACTTCTTCTTTGGGAGTATCTTCAGCTGGTGCTACAGCGAGTGCAACAGGTCGTGCTACAGGGAGAGTCGCCGGTTCCAGACTCGGAGCCGCGGCTGGAGCCAGCGCCGCGGCCCAAGCCGCAGCAGCCGCAAAAGCCAGTGTCGCCGCCCAAGACAGAGCCAACGCAGAAGCCCAAGCTGTTGCCCAAACCGCAGCCGCCGCACAAGCCAGAGCCGACGCAGAAGCGCAAGCTGTTGCCCAAGCCGCAGCCGTCGCGCAAGCCAAAGCCGCCGCACAAGCCAAAGCCGACGCAGAAGCCCAAGCTGTTGCTGAAGCCGCAGCCGTCGCGCAAGCCAGAGCCGCCGCAGAAGCCAGAACCGCCGCGCAAGCCCGAGCCTACGAGCTAGACAGATCCGCTTCCCAAGCCAGCGCTACGGCCAGCGCCAGCGCGACCGCCCAAGCCGCAGCCTCCACTTATGGGCGTGTTCCGACCGGACCGAGAGGCCCTGGAAGACCTGGATACGGATCGACTTCTTCCTTGGGAGTATCTTCAGCTGGTGCTAAAGCAAGTGCGAAAGCTAGTACTACAGGCACAGTCGCCGGCCCCAGATACGGACCCGCGGCCCGTGCCAGCTCCACCGCCCAAGCCGCAGCCTCCACTTATGGGCGTGCTCCGGCCGGACCGAGAGGCCCTGGAAGACTTGGATACGCATCGGGTTCTTCTTTGGGAGTACCTTCAGCTGATGCTAAAGCGGGTGCGACAGCTAGTGCTACAGGCACAGTCGCCGGTCCCAGACTCGGAGCCGCGGCCGGTGCCAGCGCCGCGGCCCAAGCCGCAGCAGCAGCACAAGCCACAGTCGTCGCCAACGCAGAAGCCCAATCTGTAGCCCAAGCCGCAACCGCGGCCCAGGCCGCAGCCGCCGCACAAGCCAGTGCCGACGCAGAAGCACAAGCTGTTGCCCAAGCCGCAGCCGTCGCGCAAGCCAAAGCTGCTGCCCTAGACACAGCTGCCGCCCAAGCCAGAGCCGCCGCAGAAGCCACAGCCGCCGCAAACGCCCAAGCCTACAAGCTAGCTAGATCCGCTTCAAAAGCCAGCGCTACGGCCAGCGCCAGCTCCACCGCCCAAGCCGCAGCCTCTACTTATGGGCGTGCTGCGGCCGGACCGAGAGGCCCTAGAAGACTTGGATACGGATCGGGTTCTTCTTTGGGAGTATCTTCAGCTGGTGCTAAAGCGAGTGCGACAGCTAGTGCTACGGGCACAGTCGCCGGTCCCAGACCCGGAACCGCGGCCAGCGCCAGCGCCGCCGCCCAAGCCGCAGCCGCCGCTTATGGGCGTGTTCGGGCCGCACCGAGAGGCCCTGGAGGACTTGGATACGGATCGACTTCTTCTTTGGGAGTATCTTCAGCTGGTGCTACAGCGAGTGCGACAGCTAGTGCTACAGGGAGAGTCGCCGGCCCCAGACTCGGAGCCGCGCCTGGCGCCAGCGCCGCGGCCCAAGCCGCAGCAGCCGCACAAGCCAGTGTTGCCGCCCAAGACAGAGCCAACGCAGAAGCCCAAGCTGTTGCCCAAGCCGCAGCCGCCGCACAAGCCAGAGCCGACGCAGAAGCGCAAGCTGTTGCCCAAGCCGCAGCCGTTGCGCAAGCCAAAGCCGCCGCACAAGCCAAAGCCGACGCAGAAGCCCAAGCTGTTGCCGAAGCAGCAGCCGTCGCGCAAGCCAGAGCCGCCGCAGAAGCCACAGCCGCCGCACAAGCCCGAGCCTACGAGCTAGATAGATCCGCTTCCCAGGCCAGCGCTAAGGCCAGCGCCAGCGCCACCGCCCAAGCCGCAGCCTCCACTTATGGGCGTGCTCCGACCGGACCGAGAGGCCCTGGAGGACCTGTATACGGATCGACTTCTTCTTTGGGAGTATCGTCAGCTGGTGCCAAAGCGAGTGCGACAGCTAGTGCTACAGGCACAGTGGCCGGTCCCAGACTAGGAGCCGAGGCCAGCGCCAGCGCCGCGGCCCAAGCCGCAGCAGCCGCACAAGCCAGAGTCACCGCCCAAAACAGAGCCAACGCAGAAGCCCAAGCTGTTGCCCAAGCCGCAGCCGCGGCCCAGGCCGCAGCCGCCGAACAAGCCAGTGCCGACGCAGAAGCGCAAGCTGTTGCCCAAGCCGCAGCTGTCGCGCAAGCCATAGCTGCTGCCCGAGACACAGCTGCCGCCCAAGCCAGAGCCGCCGCAGAAGCCAGAGCCTCCGCAAACGCCCAAGCCTACGAGCTAGCTAAATCCGCTTCCCAAGCTAGCGCTACGGCCAGCGCCAGCTCCAACGCCCAAGCCGCAGGCTCCACTTATGGGCGTGCTCCGGCCGGACCGAGAGGCCCTGGAAGACTTGGATACGGATCGGGTTCTTCTTTGGGAGTATCTTCAGCTGGTGCTAAAGCAGGTGCGACAGCTAGTGCTACAGGTACAGTCGCCGGTCCCAGACCCGGATCCGCGGCCAGCGCCAGCACAACCGCCCAAGCCGCAGCCTCCACTTATGGGCGTGCTCCGACCGGACCGAGAGGCCCTGGAGGACCTGTATACGGATCGACTTCTTCTTTGGGAGTATCGTCAGCTGGTGCCAAAGCGAGTGCGACAGCTAGTGCTACAGGCACAGTGGCCGGTCCCAGACTAGGAGCCGAGGCCAGCGCCAGCGCCGCGGCCCAAGCCGCAGCAGCCGCACAAGCCAGAGTCACCGCCCAAAACAGAGCCAACGCAGAAGCCCAAGCTGTTGCCCAAGCCGCAGCCGCGGCCCAGGCCGCAGCCGCCGAACAAGCCAGTGCCGACGCAGAAGCGCAAGCTGTTGCCCAAGCCGCAGCTGTCGCGCAAGCCATAGCTGCTGCCCGAGACACAGCTGCCGCCCAAGCCAGAGCCGCCGCAGAAGCCAGAGCCTCCGCAAACGCCCAAGCCTACGAGCTAGCTAAATCCGCTTCCCAAGCTAGCGCTACGGCCAGCGCCAGCTCCAACGCCCAAGCCGCAGGCTCCACTTATGGGCGTGCTCCGGCCGGACCGAGAGGCCCTGGAAGACTTGGATACGGATCGGGTTCTTCTTTGGGAGTATCTTCTGCTGGTGCTAAAGCAGGTGCGACAGCTAGTGCTACAGGTACAGTCGCCGGTCCCAGACCCGGATCCGCGGCCAGCGCCAGCACAACCGTCCAAGCCGCAGCCTCCACTTATGTGCGTGCTCCGGCCGGACCGAGAGGCCCTGGAGGACTTGGATACGGATCGACTTCTTCTTTGGGAGTATCTTCAGCTGGTGCTAAAGCGAGTGCGACAGCTAGTGCTACAGGCACAGTTGCCGGTCCCAGACTCGGAGCCGCGGCCGGCGCCAGCGCCGCGGCCCAAGCCGCGGCAGCCGCACAAGCCAGAGTCGCCGCCCAAAACAGAGCCAACGCAGAAGCCCAAGCTGTTGCCCAAGCCGCAGCCGCGGCCCAGGCCGCAGCTGCCGCACAAGCCAGTGCCGACGCAGAAGCACAAGCTGTTGCCCAAGCCGCAGCCGTCGCGCAAGCCAAAACTGCTGCCCTAGACACAGCTGCCGCCCAAGCCAGAGCCGCCGCAGAAGCCAGAGCCGCCGCAGAAGCCAGAGCCGCCGCAAAAGCCCAAGCCTACGAGCTAGCTAGGTCCGCTTCCCAAGCCAGCGCTACGGCCAGCGCCAGCTCCACCGCCCAAGCCGCAGCCTCCACTTATGGGCGTGCTCCGACCGGACCGAGAGGCCCTGTAGGACCTGGATACGGATCGACTTCTTCTTTGGGAGTATCTTCAGCTGGTGCTACAGCGAGTGCAACAGGTCGTGCTACAGGGAGAGTCGCCGGTTCCAGACTCGGAGCCGCGGCTGGAGCCAGCGCCGCGGCCCAAGCCGCAGCAGCCGCACAAGCCAGTGTCGCCGCCCAAGACAGAGCCAACGCAGAAGCCCAAGCTGTTGCCCAAACCGCAGCCGCCGCACAAGCCAGAGCCGACGCAGAAGCGCAAGCTGTTGCCCAAGCCGCAGCCGTCGCGCAAGCCAAAGCCGCCGCACAAGCCAAAGCCGACGCAGAAGCCCAAGCTGTTGCTGAAGCCGCAGCCATCGCGCAAGCCAGAGCCGCCGCAGAAGCCAGAACCGCCGCGCAAGCCCGAGCCTACGAGCTAGACAGATCCGCTTCCCAAGCCAGCGCTACGGCCAGCGCCAGCGCGACCGCCCAAGCCGCAGCCTCCACTTATGGGCGTGTTCCGACCGGACCGAGAGGCCCTGGAGGACCTGGATACGGATCGACTTCTTCCTTGGGAGTATCTTCAGCTGGTGCTAAAGCAAGTGCGAAAGCTAGTGCTACAGGCACAGTCGCCGGCCCCAGATACGGACCCGCGGCCCGTGCCAGCTCCACCGCCCAAGCCGCAGCCTCCACTTATGGGCGTGCTCCGGCCGGACCGAGAGGCCCTGGAGGACTTGGATACGGATCGACTTCTTCTTTGGGAGTATCTTCAGCTGGTGCTAAAGCAGGTGCGACAGCTAGTGCTACAGGTACAGTCGCCGGTCCCAGACCCGGATCCGCGGCCAGCGCCAGCACAACCGCCCAAGCCGCAGCCTCCACTTATGTGCGTGCTCCGGCCGGACCGAGAGGCCCTGGAGGACTTGGATACGGATCGACTTCTTCTTTGGGAGTATCTTCAGCTGGTGCTAAAGCGAGTGCGACAGCTAGTGCTACAGGAACAGTTGCCGGTCCCAGACTCGGAGCCGCGGCCGGCGCCAGCGCCGCGGCCCAAGCCGCGGCAGCCGCACAAGCCAGAGTCGCCGCCCAAAACAGAGCCAACGCAGAAGCCCAAGCTGTTGCCCAAGCCGCAGCCGCGGCCCAGGCCGCAGCCGCCGCACAAGCCAGTGCCGACGCAGAAGCACGAGCTGTTGCCCAAGCCGCAGCCGTCGCGCAAGCCAAAACTGCTGCCCTAGACACAGCTGCCGCCCAAGCCAGAGCCGCCGCAGAAGCCAGAGCCGCCGCAGAAGCCAGAGCCGCCGCAAAAGCCAAAGCCTACGAGCTAGCTAGGTCCGCTTCCCAAGCCAGCGCTACGGCCAGCGCCAGCTCCACCGCCCAAGCCGCAGCCTCCACTTATGGGCGTGCTCCGACCGGACCGAGAGGCCCTGTAGGACCTGGATACGGATCGACTTCTTCTTTGGGAGTATCTTCAGCTGGTGCTACAGCGAGTGCAACAGGTCGTGCTACAGGGAGAGTCGCCGGTTCCAGACTCGGAGCCGCGGCTGGAGCCAGCGCCGCGGCCCAAGCCGCAGCAGCCGCACAAGCCAGTGTCGCCGCCCAAGACAGAGCCAACGCAGAAGCCCAAGCTGTTGCCCAAACCGCAGCCGCCGCACAAGCCAGAGCCGACGCAGAAGCGCAAGCTGTTGCCCAAGCCGCAGCCGTCGCGCAAGCCAAAGCCGCCGCACAAGCCAAAGCCGACGCAGAAGCCCAAGCTGTTGCTGAAGCCGCAGCCATCGCGCAAGCCAGAGCCGCCGCAGAAGCCAGAACCGCCGCGCAAGCCCGAGCCTACGAGCTAGACAGATCCGCTTCCCAAGCCAGCGCTACGGCCAGCGCCAGCGCGACCGCCCAAGCCGCAGCCTCCACTTATGGGCGTGTTCCGACCGGACCGAGAGGCCCTGGAGGACCTGGATACGGATCGACTTCTTCCTTGGGAGTATCTTCAGCTGGTGCTAAAGCAAGTGCGAAAGCTAGTGCTACAGGCACAGTCGCCGGCCCCAGATACGGACCCGCGGCCCGTGCCAGCTCCACCGCCCAAGCCGCAGCCTCCACTTATGGGCGTGCTCCGACCGGACCGAGAGGCCCTGGAGGACTTGGATACGGATCGACTTCTTCTTTGGGAGTATCTTTAGCTGGTGCTAAAGCGAGTGCGACAGCTAGTGCTACAGGCACAGTCGCCGGTCCCAGACTCGGAGCCGCGGCCGGCGCCAGCGCCGCGGCCCAAGCCGCGGCAGCCGCACAAGCCAGAGTCGCCGCCCAAAACAGAGCCAACGCAGAAGCCCAAGCTGTTGCCCAAGCCGCAGCCGCAGCCCAGGCCGCAGCCGCCGCACAAGCCAGTGCCGACGCAGAAGCACAAGCTGTTGCCCAAGCCGCAGCCGTCGCGCAAGCCAAAACTGCTGCCCTAGACACAGCTGCCGCCCAAGCTAGAGCCGCCGCAGAAGCCAGAGCCGCCGCAGAAGCCAGAGCCGCCGCAAAAGCCCAAGCCTACGAGCTAGCTAGATCCGCTTCCCAAGCCAGCGCTACGGCCAGCGCCAGCTCCACCGCCCAAGCCGCAGCCTCTACTTATGGGCGTGCTTCGGCCGGACCGAGAGGCCCTGGAAGACTTGGATACGGATCGGGTTCTTCTTTGGGAGTATCTTCAGCTGGTGCTAAAGCGAGTGCGACAGCTAGTGCTACAGGCACAGTCGCCGGTCCCAGACCCGGAACCGCGGCCAGCGCCAGCGCCGCCGCCCAAGCCGCAGCCGCCGCTTATGGGCGTGTTCCGGCCGGACCGAGAGGCCCTGGAGGACCTGGATACGGATCGACTTCTTCTTTGGGAGTATCTTCAGCTGGTGCTACAGCGAGTGCGACAGCTAGTGCTACAGGGAGAGTCGCCGGTCCCAGAACCGGATCCGCGGCCAGCGCCAGCGCAACCGCCCAAGCCGCAGCCTCCACTTATGGCCGTGCTCCGGTCGGACCGAGAGGCCCTGGAGGACTTGGATACGGATCGACTTCTTCTTTGGGAGTATCTTCAGCTGGTGCTAAAGCAAGTGCGACAGCTAGTGCTACAGGCACAGTCGCCGGTCCGAGACTCGGAGCCGCGGCCGGCGCCAGCGCTGAGGCCCAAGCCGCAGCAGCCTCACAAGCCACAGTCGCCGCTCAAGACAGAGCCAACGCAGAAGCCCAAGCTGTTGCCCGAGCCGCAGCCGTCGCGCAAGCCATAGCTGCTGCCCGAGACACAGCTGCCGCCCAAGCCAGAGCCGCTGCAGAAGCCAGAGCCGCCGCAAACGCCCAAGCCTACGAGCTAGCTAGATCCGCTTCCCAAGCCAGCGCTACGGCCAGCGCCAGCTCCACCGCTCAAGCCGCAGCCTCCACTTATGGGCGTGCTCCGGCCGGACCGAGAGGCCTTGGAAGACTTGGATACGGATCGGGTTCTTCTTTGGGAGTATCTTCAACTGGTGCTAATGCGGGTGCGACAGCTAGTGCTACAGGCACAGTCGCCGGTCCCAGATCCGGATCCGCGGCCAGCGCCAGCGCAACCGCCCAAGCCGCAGCCTCCACTTATGGCCGTACTCCGACCGGACCGAGAGGCCCTGGAGGACTTGGATACGGATCGACTTCTTCTTTGGGAGTATCTTCAGCTGGTGCTAGAGCGGGTGCGACAGCTAGTGCTACAGGCACAGTCGCCGGTCCCAGACCCGGATCCGCAGCTAGCGCCAGCGCAACCGCCCAAGCCGCAGCCTCCACTTATGGCCGTGCTCCGGCCGGACCGAGAGGCCCTGGAGGACTTGGATACGGATCGACTTCTTCTTTGGGAGTATCTTCAGCTGGTGCTAAATCGAGTGCGACAGCTAGTGCTACAGGCACAGTCGCCGGTCCGAGACTCGGAGCCGCGGCCGGCGGCAGCGCAACCGCCCAAGCCGCAGCAGCCTCACAAGCCACAGTCGCCGCTCAAAACAGAGCCAACGCAGAAGCCAAAGCTGTTGCCCGAGCCGCAGCCGTCGCGCAAGCCATAGCTGCTGCCCGAGACACAGCTGCCGCCCAAGCCAGAGCCGCTGCAGAAGCCAGAGCCGCCGCAAACGCCCAAGCCTACGAGCTAGCTAGATCCGTTTCCCAAGCCAGCGCTACGGCCAGCGCCAGCTCCACCGCTCAAGCCGCAGCCTCCACTTATGGGCGTGCTCCGGCCGGACCGAGAGGCCCTGGAAGACTTGGATACGGATCGGGTTCTTCTTTGGGAGTATCTTCAGCTGGTGCTAAAGCGAGTGCGACAGCTAGTGCTACAGGCACAGTCGCTGGTCCGAGACTCGGAGCCGCGGCCGGCGGCAGCGCAACCGCCCAAGCCGCAGCAGCCTCACAAGCCACCGTCGCCGCTCAAAACAGAGCCAACGCAGAAGCCCAAGCTGTTGCCCGAGCCGCAGCCGTCGCGCAAGCCATAGCTGCTGCCCGAGACACAGCTGCCGCCCAAGCCAGAGCCGCCGCAGAAGCCAGAGCCGCCGCAAACGCCCAAGCCTACGAGCTAGCTAGATCCGCTTCCCAAGCCAGCGCTACGGCCAGCGCCATCTCCACCGCTCAAGCCGCAGCCTCCACTTATGGGCGTGCTCCGGCCGGACCGAGAGGCCCTGGAAGACTTGGATACGGATCGGGTTCTTCTTTGGGAGTATCTTCAGCTGGTGCTAAAGCGAGTGCGACAGCTAGTGCTACAGGCACAGTCGCCGGTCCGAGACTCGGAGCCGCGGCCGGCGCCAGCGCCGCGGCCCAAGCCGCAGCAGCCTCACAAGCCACATTCGCCGCTCAAAACAGAGCCAACGCAGAAGCCCAAGGTGTTGCCCGAGCCGCAGCCGTCGCGCAAGCCATAGCTGCTGCCCGAGACACAGCTGCCGCCCAAGCCAGAGCCGCCGCAGAAGCCAGAGCCGCCGCAAACGCCCAAGCCTACGAGCTAGCTAGATCCGCTTCCCAAGCCAGCGCTACGGCCAGCGCCAGCTCCACCGCTCAAGCCGCAGCCTCCACTTATGGGCGTGCTCCGGCCGGACCGACAGGCTCTGGAAGACTTGGATACGGATCGGGTTCTTCTTTGGGAGTATCTTCAGCTGGTGCTAATGCGGGTGCGACAGCTAGTGCTACAGGCACAGTCGCCGGTCCCAGACCCGGATCCGCAGCTAGCGCCAGCGCAACCGCCCAAGCCGCAGCCTCCACTTATGGCCGTGCTCCGGCCGGACCGAGAGGCCCTGGAGGACTTGGATACGGATCGACTTCTTCTTTGGGAGTATCTTCAGCTGGTGCTAAATCGAGTGCGACAGCTAGTGCTACAGGCACAGTCGCCGGTCCGAGACTCGGAGCCGTGGCCGGCGCTAGCGCCGCGGCCCAAGCCGCAGCAGCCTCACAAGCCACAGTCGCCGCTCAAAACAGAGCCAACGCAGAAGCCCAAGCTGTTGCCCGAGCCGCAGCCGTCGCGCAAGCCATAGCTGCTGCCCGAGACACAGCTGCCGCCCAAGCCAGAGCCGCCGCAGAAGCCAGAGCCGCCGCAAACGCCCAAGCCTACGAGCTAGCTAGATCCGCTTCCCAAGCCAGCGCTACGGCCAGCGCCAGCTCCACCGCTCAAGCCGCAGCCTCCACTTATGGGCGTGCTCCGGCCGGACCGAGAGGCCCTGGAAGACTTGGATACGGATCGGGTTCTTCTTTGGGAGTATCTTCAGCTGGTGCTAAAGCGAGTGCGACCGCTAGTGCTACAGGCACAGTCGCCGGTCCGAGACTCGGAGCCGCGGCCGGCGCCAGCGCCGCGGCCCAAGCCGCAGCAGCCTCACAAGCCACAGTCGCCGCTCAAAACAGAGCCAACGCAGAAGCCCAAGGTGTTGCCCGAGCCGCAGCCGTCGCGCAAGCCATAGCTGCTGCCCGAGACACAGCTGCCGCCCAAGCCAGAGCCGCCGCAGAAGCCAGAGCCGCCGCAAACGCCCAAGCCTACGAGCTAGCTAGATCCGCTTCCCAAGCCAGCGCTACGGCCAGCGCCAGCTCCACCGCTCAAGCCGCAGCCTCCACTTATGGGCGTGCTCCGGCCGGACCGAGAGGCCCTGGAAGACTTGGATACGGATCGACTTCTTCTTTGGGAGTATCTTCAGCTGGTGCTAGAGCGGGTGCGACAGCTAGTGCTACAGGCACAGTCGCCGGTCCCAGACCCGGATCCGCGGCCAGCGCCAGCGCAACCACCCAAGCCGCAGCCTCCACTTATGGCCGTGCTCCGACCGGACCGAGTGGCCCTGGAGGACTTGGATACGGATCGACTTCTTCTTTGGGAGTATCTTCAGCTGGTGCTAGAGCGGGTGCGACAGCTAGTGCTACAGGCACAGTCGCCGGTCCCAGACCCGGATCCGCGGCCAGCGCCAGCGCAACCGCCCAAGCCGCAGCCTCCACTTATGGCCGTGTTCCGACCGGACCGAGAGGCCCTGGAGGACTTGGATACGGATCGACTTCTTCTTTGGGAGTATCTTCAGCTGGTGCTAGAGCGGGTGCGACAGCTAGTGCTACAGGCACAGTCGCCGGTCCCAGACCCGGATCCGCGGCCAGCGCCAGCGCAACCGCCCAAGCTGCAGCCTCCACTTATGGCCGTGCTCCGGCCGTACCGAGAGGCCCTGGAGGACTTGGATACGGATCGACTTCTTCTTTGGGAGTATCTTCAGCTGGTGCTAAAGCAAGTGCGACAGCTAGTGCTACAGGCACAGTCGCCGGTCCGAGACTCGGAGCCGCGGCCGGCGCCAGCGCCGTGGCCCAAGCCGCAGCAGCGGCACAAGCCAGAGTCGCCGCCCAAAACAGAGCCAACGCAGAAGCCCAAGCTGTTGCCCGAGCCGCAGCCGTCGCGCAAGCCATAGCTGCTGCCCGAGACACAGCTGCCGCCCAAGCCAGAGCCGCCGCAGAAGCCAGAGCCGCCGCAGAAGCCAGAGCCGCCGCAAACGCCCAAGCCTACGAGCTAGCTAGATCCGCTTCCCAAGCCAGAGCTACGGCCAGCGCCAGCTCCACCGCCCAAGCCGCAGCCTCCACTTATGGGCGTGGTTCGGCCGGACCGAGAGGCCCTGGAGGACTTGGATCCGGATCGACTTCTTCTTTGGGAGTATCTTCAGCTGGTGCTAAAGTGAGTGCGACAGCTAGTGCTACAGGCACAGTCGCCGGTCCGAGACTCATAGCCGCGGCCGGCGCCAGCGCCAGGGCCCAAGCCGCAGCAGCCGCACAAGCCAGAGTCGCCGCCCAAAACAGAGCCAACGCAGAAGCCCAAGCTGTTGCCAAAGCCAGAGCCGCCGCAGAAGCCAGAGCCGCCGCAGAAGCCAGAGCCGCCGCAAACGCCCAAGCCTACGAGCTAGCTAGATCCGCTTCCCAAGCCAGAGCTACGGCCAGCGCCAGCTCCACCGCCCAAGCCGCAGCCTCCACTTATGGGCGTGGTTCGGCCGGACCGAGAGGCCCTGGAGGACTTGGATCCGGATCGACTTCTTCTTTGGGAGTATCTTCAGCTGGTGCTAAAGTGAGTGCGACAGCTAGTGCTACAGGCACAGTCGCCGGTCCGAGACTCATAGCCGCGGCCGGCGCCAGCGCCAGGGCCCAAGCCGCAGCAGCCGCACAAGCCAGAGTCGCCGCCCAAAACAGAGCCAACGCAGAAGCCCAAGCTGTTGCCAAAGCCAAAGCTGCCGCGCAAGCCAGAGCCGCCGCAGAAGCCAGAGCCCTCGCAAAAGGCCAAGCCTACGAGCTAGCTAGATCCGCTTCCCAAGCCAGCGCTACGGCCAGCGCCAGCTCAAACGCCCAAGCCGCAGCCTCCACTTATGGGCGTGCTCCGGCCGGACCGAGAGGCCCTGGAGGACTTGGATACGGATCGAATTCTCCTTTGGGAGTATCTTCAGCTGGTGCTAAAGCGAGTGCGACAGCTAGTGCTACAGGCACAGTCGCCGGTCCGAGACTCGGAGCCGCGGCCGGCGCCAGCGCTGCAGCCCAAGCCGCAGCAGCCGCACAAGCCACAGTCGCTGCTCAAAACAGAGCCTACGCAGAAGCCCAAGCTGTTGCCCAAGCCGCAGCTGCCACGCAAGCCAGAGCCGCCGCAGAAGCCAGAGCCGCCGCAAAAGCCCAAGCTGTTTCCCGAGCCGCAGCCGTCGCGCAAGCCATAGCTGCTGCCCGAGACACAGCTGCCGCCCAAGCCAGAGCCGCCGCAGAAGCCAGAGCCGCCGCAAACGCCCAAGCCTACGAGCTAGCTAGATCCGCTTCCCAAGCCAGAGCTACGGCCAGCGCCAGCTCCACCGTCCAAGCCGCAGCCTCCACTTATGGGCGTGGTTCAGCCGGACCGAGAGGCCCTGGAGGACTTGGATCCGGATCGACTTCTTCTTTGGGAGTATCTTCAGCTGGTGCTAAAGCGGGTGCGACAGCTAGTGCTACAGGCACAGTCGCCGGTCCTAGACCCGGATCCGCGGCCAGCGCCAGCGCAACCGCCCAAGCCGCAGCCTCCACTTATGGCCGTGCTCCGGCCGGACCGAGAGGCCCTGGAGGACTTGGATACGGATCGAATTCTCCTTTGGGAGTATCTTCAGCTGGTGCTAAAGCGAGTGCGACAGCTAGTGCTACAGGCACAGTCGCCGGTCCGAGACTCGGAGCCGCGGCCGGCGCCAGCGCCGCGGCCCAAGCCGCAGCAGCCGCACAAGCCACAGTCGCTGCTCAAAACAGAGCCTACGCAGAAGCCCAAGCTGTTGCCCAAGCTGCCGCTGCCGCGCAAGCCAGAGCCGCCGCAGAAGCCAGAGCCGCCGCAAAAGCCCAAGGTGTTGCCCAAGCCGCAGCTGCCGCGCAAGCCAGAGCTGCTGCCCAAGACACAGCTGCCGTCCATGCCAGAGCCGCCGCAGAAGCCAGAGCCGCCGCAAAAGCCCAAGCCTACGAGCAAGCTAGATCCGCTTCCCAAGCCAGCGCTACGGCCAGCGCCAGCTCCACCGCCCAAGCCGCAGCCTCCACTTATGGGCGTGCACTGGCCGGACCGAGAGGCCCTGGAAGAGTTGGATACAGATCTGGTTCTTCTTTGGGAGTATCTTCAGCTGGTTCTAATGCGGGTGCGACAGCTAGTGCTACAGGCACAGTCGCCGGTCCGAGACTCGGAGCCTCGGCCGTCGCCAGCGCCGCGGCCCAAGCCGCAGCCGCCGCACAAGCCAGAGCCGACGCAGAAGCCCAAGATGTTGCCCAAGCCGCAGCCGTCGCGCAAGCCAGAGCCGCCGCAGAAGCTAGAGGTGCCGCACAAGTCAGAGCTAACGAGCTAGCAAGATCCGCCGCCCAAACCAGTGCCGCGGCCCGCGCCAGCGCCGCTACCCGAGCCGCAGCCGCTGCTTATGCCCAGGCGAGAGCTGAAGCTGCTGCCCGAGATGCCGCAGCTGCCAAAGCAGAAGCTAGAGCGGCAAGACCTGATCATATACATTCCCGGTTTAGTAAATACGCCAAATCCGTGTCAGAAACACAGGAACAGCAGGATGTGGAAAGCTACGCTTTTAGCGAAGCACAAGCCAAGGCATACGCGAAAGCTCAAGCGGCTGCTGTAGCTGCATCGAATGCGGCAGCCGAGGAGAGAGCTGCAAATGCTGCTGAGGCTGCAGCGTACGCTGTCGCTGCTGCTCAAGCGAGAGCTGCCGCTATTGCCCAATCAAAAGTTGAAGCTGCTGCTCTTGCCAAAGCTCAAGATGGAGGTTACGCAACCGCTGCTTCAGAAGGAAGAGCTTCCGCTACTACCAAAGCAGCAACAAGCGCATCATTACTGGCTACTACTGATGTGACTTCATTGGGACAATCGCAATCACGCACATCTGTAACTACATCGACGCAAGCACAGCAGCAGCAGAAACTCGCAAGTTTCGTCGCTGGGGCACAGCAACAACAGGAACTCGCCAGTTTCGGCGCTGGAGGCACATCCGCAACGCCAGAGAACTACGTTGCCCTCGCCGGAGCCGACGTGCGAGCCAACGCAGCCGCCCGAGCCGGTGCGCAGGCGCACTCGGCCTACTACAGGAGAGCCGGCGTCAGAGTCCCCTGCCGCATCACGAGCAGACAGCTCGTCGTCAAGTTCGGCTCGAGCAGACGTCCTTGTGGCACGGCATGCTGAACGTGCGGTGGCCATTTCTTCGATAACGACCGACGCGATGTATAACTGACTTCGATTTTTATATATTCTTCAAACAATATCTATTCATCATTGGAAATAATATGTTATCGATTGCATTCCTTTTTCGAAAATAAAGTTCATATTTGCATTGAAGTTTTGTTTTCTTGATACATAATGTACCAGCTTTTTTCCCGCGGCCTCGTTCCCTGCATTGTAAGTTATGCTTAATTTCAGTCGAAGGAATATATTCTCTCTTTCTAGTAAGCCTCGCTTTTCAATCCGATCTCGACCAAATTAAAATGGGACGACTTCAGGGTTATGCCCTTTTATACAAAAAAAGAATTTTCAAAATCGGCCTACCATTGACGGAGTAATCGCGTAACAAACATCCAAAAAAAGAAAACACACCGTCGAATTGAGAATCTCCTAGGTCTAAAGTAAATCGATCGTGAAGACAAATTCAACGTGCCCAAACATGGGTTTGTCATGTGTAGTTTGGGAGTTCCTATGGCCACCTTCCGTCTTCATCATCAGACCCTGGACACCACCTAGGCCTAAAATAATTGCTTGTCAAGACAAATCCAACGAGCTCAAAGTCAACGGGTTTATCATGTGTAGTTTAGGAGTTCCTATGGCCACCTTCCGTCTCCATCATCAGACCAGCTCGATGGTACTCGTACCATAATATATTAAGCGCATCTGGCCGGTCGGAAAATATTTCAAATTTAGAATATTCATGAAACAAGAGTCCGAATATGTATCACAATATCGATTTATATATTTCAATACAATGACAGAGAAAATTTCAAAATATTAGATATTTAATACTTCTTAGTTCTATTTTTTTTTTGGAAGTCGGTTTTATATTTTTTAAAACAGTTTTTATTTCATTATTTTTAGTAATATTACATAAAAAAGAATAATCGAAATCGATTGAAGTGGTACAGAATTAATCGCCATAATAGGTATGTGTCAAACTGCAACATGCTGAATAAGTCTACATCACAAAAGTTTTGCTGAAGGTAACCACACACCATAGTAATTATCAAACTGAAAATTGCTGAAAACTTCCTCAACAAAAGTTTTGCTGAAGGTAACCAACCACACACCATAGTATTTTGTTGATTTTTCAAAAACTGCTGAAAGTTTCAATGAGACCACCTCTGAAGTATGACCTACCATACAACAAAAGATTTTTCAAAATCGGCCCACAATTTGACGGAGTAATCGCGTAACAAACATAAAAAAAACATACAGTCGAATTGAGAACCTCCTCCTTTTGGGAAGTGGGTTGAAAATAAAAGAGTTTTTATGACAAATATTTGTTTATACAAATGATGCATTGTATTGAACTTTTTTTTTGTGTCTCTGTTTATACGGTTTTATGTAAATTATAAAGTGAATGCACAGACGAAGTGAATGACGTGGGGTTGGCTTCTTTAAAGCAAACATACTCCGCGGCAAAGGTTTCGTGTGCCAATATTGCTTATTGTGTGATTTGAGATTTCATCTATACATATATAGATAGGTAACCTACTCTTGGATATGTCTTGGATACATCGAAAATTCCTCCATTTCTAATTCAATGCGAAGAAGATCTAACAAACAAACTTCGCAAGCTAAAATATGCCCATTTGCCTCTTGAAGGACCAGAGACTGTAATTGGGAGGAAATCATATGTGGGCATGGAGAACGATGCAGGATTTACCGGTTCTATAGAGGAACGCAGTCAGTGAGTCAGTCAGCCAGTCAGTCAGTCAGCGTGTATCGACAATAGTCCACGGCTAGACTTACGCCTCTCCAATTTTCCTCCAGTCCTCCCGGCCTTCAATTTTTACCGAACCAATGTGTTTCGCCGGACGTAGTTTTATATTTTTGAAGTGAAAACTTCTTTAGCGGCGCTTGGCACTTTTTAGGTTGGTAAAAAATGTTAGACTCGCGACACATCTCGAAAAGCGACAGATTTATTTTTATTATTTTAAATGCAACCTTAAATCATTGCATTATGGATTAAGTTACGATGGCTCGGGATCAATTCTGTTCGTCTCTCACAGTGACAGTAACGCCGAAAGCGAATCAAGGGAATCTGATATTAAGATGGTAAGAATGTAGGATTTGTATTTTTTTACCATGGGTTCGAATCCCTCAAATTTTTTGTTGTTTTTTTTTCTTTTGTTTTCTTTTTTAAGCAATGTTACGGTGTTTAAATTTTTTTAGGGTGTTTAGTTTTTTTATAACTACCTAAGAATTATTTTCGGAAATACTTAAAGTTTTCACTTCTGCCGGCACTCCCGGAGTGCAACTGTGGCTTTTTTTTTATATAGTACTAGCTGTGCCCGCCGCCCTGCCCGCACTCATATTTGACTTCTCTGCTAACCTCATAAGCCATTTAACGTGATGAAATGTAGCCTATAATTGATGGGAAGAAGGAAGCTATCTGTAGAAGCAAACTGCATTAAAATCGGTTCAGTGGTTCTCGAGTTATAAGCGGACAGACAGACATACATACAGACAGAAAGCAGACGTTGGATTTTATTATAGGTAGGAAGGATAAGGAAGCGCGACATGTGGCGCCGAGCCACCCATAAGGTGTCTAGCGACGCCCATGGAAATTCGGTCGCATGCGAGGGCTACGAATGCCATGCCGTCCTGACAAGTGCCCATTCACGCCTCTCTTGAAGGACCCGAGACTATATTTGGGGGGAAATATGTGGGCAGGGAGAGCGTTCCAGAGTTTACCGGTTCTGTGGAGGAAGGATCTGCAGAACCGATTAGTACGCATCCGCGGTAAGTCTAGCGTATAGGGATGCAATCCCTTCCCAGTGCGCGTTGTACGGAGGTGGAAAGGGGACGGCGGAATCGCGTTAAACAGCTCTTCCGAGCACTCCCCGTGGAATAAGCGATAGAACACACTTAGGGCGCCGACATCCCTCCGAAGTTGCAGTGGTTCTAGATCGCGGGACACGTCGGGGTCATCCACTGGTCGCATGGCTCGACGCTGGATCGAGTCCAAAGGCGCAAGCTGGTATTTGGCTGAGCCATCCCACAAGTGCGAGCAGTACTCCAAGCAGGACCTAATCTGCGATTTATACAAAAGCAGCCTTTGGCCCGGCGTGAAGTACCGTCGTACCTTATTGAGTACGCCTAGCTTTTTAAAATCCAGCTTGGCCTGGCCCTCGATGTGGCGCCGGTAGATTAGGTCGTGCGACAGTTCGACTCCGAGGACCCCGAGGTGGTCGCTTAAGTTAAGCGATGCTTAGTTAATGTCCCCGCGCCGCCGCCTCCGCCTGGCGGTTTATTCTTATTCTTATTGTATTCATCACCCATAGGCCAGTACCTCAGATCAGTACGCTGCACTCGGATTCGTCATATTTTAACTGTCGGCTGTTTCAGGATAAGCTTGAGGAACTTCAGGAATAGAAAGTACTCATTATTAGAAGAAAAAAATCCCTACACTCAAATCGAAATTCCGTTTTTTTTTTCATAAAAAATTGAAAATTGTAATAAAAACTCGATGGACAGTGAGTATGGGGAGATTTGGAGCAATGACCTAGTCCAGTCCTCTTTTTTAACCGACTTAAAAAAAGGAGGAGGTTCTCAATTCGACTGTATATTTTTTTTTTGTTTTTTTTTTTTTTTATTATTATGTTGTTCAGAACTTTCGACTGTATGAACCGATTTTGAAAATTCTTTTTTTATTTGAAAGCTGGTGCCTCCCGTGTGGTCCCATGTTAATTTGGTCAACATCTGATTGGAAAGCGAGGCGGAATCGCGAGGACGAAGGCCGAGCGATTCCGCCGAATACATTAATAGCAAAAAATTACAAAAAAAAACGGTGAAATAAAAAGCTATTTAAAAAAATATAAAAATCGCCTTCAAAAATGTATAAATTAAAAAAAAATCGAACCCTAGAGTTGAAGGCGGTGCTAAAGCAAGCAAAAATAACCGACCGCCTTCAACTCTAGGGTTCGATTTTTTTTATTTCATACATTTTTGAAGGCGGTTTGCATATTTTTTTAAATACTTTTTTCTTTTGTTGTCATTCTTTATTCATTCTTTATTCTTTATTCATCATTCGTATGGTAGTACACTACGCTTGAATTTGTCCTGTTTAGTTTTTACAATCCGGTACGATTACACCCACAAAGAAGAGCCGGTAAGAAACTTCGCAGGGTTCTTTTTTAACGTCTTCAATTACAATACATTGTGACTATCTACACAATAGACACCGCTTACAGTGTTAAGATATAGTTTGAGAGCTAGAACAACTATAATTTAAGCTTGATAATTCTGACCACATAAAATCAAAAGTAAAAGTATAAATAAAATCAGGTGTATAGAGCCTTTGTCAGAAAATATATTCAAATGTATGTGTTTGGAATTTACCTACATGCAGTTCAATTCTACTAGATGTAAGTTAGTCATTTTAATTTTATTTAATAAAGGCGGACGTTAACCGTCCACCAAAGCTCAATGAAACTATTTTCACCAAAAAATACTAAGAGTGACCGAATCTGGGAAACAGTTTTAGAGCTTTTTGTCCTCAAATATGGACCCCTTCGAACCCTGAAGTTACGAAACCCTATCCTGAAACACCCTTTATATTGCCAGTTCGATTATCACAGCGAAGAAGAACTGGCAAGAAACACTGCTATATAGGATACGATAACTTCAAGGGTCGTTGTCTCGTCGGCTGACGTGCCTAGCCCACTGCCACTGGACTCTGTTGCTCGCTGGCAACTTATAACATCTGGCAACTTATAATAACATTTTGACTTATAACATTTATAAACCACGCGTTCGTCAGAGTTCACGTTCGTTACACGCCCGTACGTTACGACGAGACGGGGGGACGCACTGGTCATATATGCGAGCCTTAAGGTGGAAATAGGACTCACACCGTGCGAGCACTGATGCTTGAAACGCGAACCCTATGCAGATGTAATAGGTGCGAGATTCGTTCTACTCGTGCGGTGGTTGATACGTCGCGCCGACGATGAACGTTTGCGCGAAAATCACACTATTTATTAAATTTCACGTGTTGGAAAGATGAAACAAAATATTTATTTCGCTACGATTGTAGGGAAATATATTATCTATACTTCTATGAGGGTCTTGTATTGAAACAATTTATGCTTCTCAAGATAATTTAACTTGAATGTACAATTTTCGTACTTTTCGTAATTTTTTGGAGATTTATTTAACACCTTTTCAAAGTAGTAAAATACATTCTTTTCGCTACGTTTGTTAATTAAAGATCAATACATAACATATATTTTTTACAGATTTTTTATCTTTACCAATAGCTCAATAATTTCGTTTAAAGTTGACCTTTTGACCCTTATTCTCGCCTTAAGAGCGTTCCGTGCAAAATGACAGGCGACGGTGCTGCCACTCAAGTAAATAATATATATCTCTTAAACAAAGCCATAACTGGAAAAAACAAGCCATGAAGCTGTAGTTGATTTTGATTATGATATTCTAAGATACTGGAAACAGTTCTGTATTGCTCTGATTATCCATAAACATAATAACGGATTACGGTGGCCATCGAAATCCGTTATAATGATTGTGCATAAACTGAGCAATACAAAACTATTTTCATTATCTTAGAATATCACAATCAAAATCAACTACAGCTTCATGGCTTGTTTTTTCCAGTTATGGCTTTGTTTAAGAGATATATATTATCTACTTGAGTGGTAGCACCGTCGCCTGTCATTTTGCACGGAACGCTCTTAAATATTTTGGAAATGTCAGAGATAATAATTCGAGGGTATACGCTTATCTGTTGTTGGAATAAAACATTTTTTTTTAAATTTATTTAGGAATTAAACAGTACATAAAAAACTTAAAGAAGAAACACATTATGAGAGTATTTATTAAACCAGTGAAGATTCCTTTAACAAAACACAATTAGAAGAAAGAGAGATTAGAAGAAACAACAACCGTGTTTCTTCTAATCTCTCGTTCGTTTCTGTCCTCATCCATCCTTGTACCGTGTGGGGCCGGTACTTTAAAAGAATGGCCCCACTGCATCTCTTCCCGTGTATGTCGTAAAAGGCGACTAAGGGATATGACTCCCTTCTTATATTAATAGGTGGTAGGGTTTAAACCGCCCGGGTTGGTACCACCGCACTGAATGAAAGGTCGGTCGAAACGGCTATGTAAATAGTTTGTGTTTTCCGTCCAGTTCAGTTTAGCCGGCACGGCCGAAGGGAAGTACTGACGTGGCACCAAGATCACCCGGTGTTATGGGCTGACATCGCGGATGTTGTAGGTGATGTAGCCAACCGTGTCAGTTTCCATAAAAAAAAAGCTAAAATAAGTATCATCAATACTAAGAATAAATATGTTAGGGATGATCATGGAGTAAGTTACTTTGCTTAATGAGATACTGTTGTAGACTCTGAGTTTGTAGACTCTATGTATGATACTAAAACTAAATTCATGATTTTTAGAAATATTTTCTGTATGTATGTATGTTCCTCCATAACTCTTAAACCGATCGTCAGAATTTGTTAAAACTTTAAGTATAAGCACATTTACACGAGACACAGGATAGACTAAATAAAATTTAGTTCCGGTTACGCTAAGATGTGGCTCCCATTCAAACCGATATGTTCCGTCCGCGCGCCGGAGTACTAGTTAGGTTAGGTTAGGTTAGGTGACAATTCTTTCCGGATATGTTTTGGTCTACGCTTTGGGGGCAGGATATGTGAGCCGCATACGTGTGTGTGCGGCGTTTCTGTTGACGTTTATGGACTTCACGGTATATCGTGTTCCAGGAGCGCCGCCGGTAGGCTGTCCCGTCACGCCGCTCTCAACCAGACGATCAGGCGTTCCCTTGCGTCGGCCCGCATTCCCAGCGTCCTTAAGCCCTTGGGAATTTTAAGGGACGATGAGAAAAGGCCGGATGGCATGAGCCTTCTGCCGTGGAAGCATGGAAAAGCCTTTATCTTTCCACACCTTTGTAGTGCGGCACAAGAACGATTTAGAGAATCGTGCCGTTCGAAGTACTCGTCTGTCCACTACAAAGGGGTGTTCCGCGAGAGTATGGCGGGTTTGGCGAAAGCGAACAGGAGGAGGAGGGATAAGGGAAGCAATTTCGTCAGAGCAGCGGCCATAGTAGTTTCGACAAAACAGGCTCAATGACCCAACGATACGTCTGTGCTTTAGAGGTTGAAGGTCCTTTGTGAGTACAGAGTCGCCAATGAGGCGAATGGCTCGTCGTTGGATAGAATCCAAGGCTGAAAGAAGGTACTCAGGGGAACCCTCCCAAAGATGACTGCAATATTCCATCACCGGTCTTACTTGTGCTTTATAGAGTGTAAGCAATTGGACCGGCGTGAAAAATCGCCGACATCGGTAGAGTATCCCTAATTTTCGAGATGCTAGTTTCGCCTTGGATTCTATGAACGATCGAGATCCAACGTCCGTGGACACCTCCATACCCAGGACGCCCAGACTACCATCATTGGGGACTTGGCTGCCCTGGAAAGTTGCTTGGAGTGGAAACGGATCAGCCTTAGTAGAGAAGGCACAGGCTTGCGTCTTAGCTACGTTGAAGTTGACCAAGTTCTCCTTCCCCCATGAGGATACTTTATCGAGAACCAGGTCAACCCGAGCAACAGTTTCGCGTCTCGCGTTTGCTGCTGACGCCTCTCTACCCTTCCAGTCTTTGATGAACCCTTCGTGCACCGTGCTGTCGTCCGCGTAGCAATGTATTTCGCCGAGCGAGAGCATGTCGTTAATAAATAATAGAAACAGCGTAGGCGACAGCACGGATCCTTGTGGAACACCAGCATTGATTGAGTAATCGGCCGAGCATGCACCATCAAGGGTGACAAAGATCGACCGATCGCTCAAAAAGCTGGAGATCCAAGTGCACAGTTTTGTAGGGACACCGTAGGCCGGAAGCTTGCTTAGGAGTCCCCGGTGCCAGACGCGATCGAATGCTTTGGATATATCCAAAGCGACCGCCAGCGATTCCCCAAAACCATCGAGTCTTTCAGCCCACAAATGCGTGACGTACGCTAGAAGATCTCCCGTCGACCTTTGCTTGCGGAAGCCGTATTGCTTATCGTCGAGGAGTTTATAGTCTTCTAGGTACGCCAGGAGCGCTGAGTTGACAATACGCTCCATAACCTTACTCAAGAGTGAGGTTATCGCAATAGGGCGGTAGTTCGATGGGTTCGCTGGGTCCCCCTTCTTGGGAACCGGCTGGACCGAAGCTCTTTTCTAGCAAGAAGGCATTGAACCGGAGGAATAGGAGCGTTTGAATAGGCGAGTAAGGACTGGCGCCAATTCCAGAGCACAATTTTTCAAGACAACCGCCGGGACGCCGTCAGGCCCGCTACTCTTCGAAATATCCAACTCACGTAGCGTTTTATAGACGACTCTGGGATGGAACCTAATATTACCCATCATACGCCCGCAATGGGGCAATGAGGGGCGGTTGGCGCCCAGGTCGTCCATGTTTGAGTTGGATGCGAAAAGGCGTACAAAGATATTCGCCTTTTCCTTCGCGAGTATAGCGAGCGAGCCATCCGGACGTTCCAGCGGAGGTGTAGCAGGACGGCAGAAATTCCGACCGATGGATTTGGCGAGAGACCAGAAGGCGCGGCTACCCGAAGGGCTACGCGCAAGTTTCGCGCCAATTCCACTGTCGTGCCGGGACGCGACGTGCGTGGACACCCTCGTCCCCAGTCACATGGGTGGCTCGTGGAAGCTGGCTTCGCTGCAGCGAAGGCCCAAACAAATAAACACCAGAAGTACATGAAATGTACCACAAATGATAAGTTTGTGGCTTTCGCGGTAGAGACGCTTGGAGCATGGAGCTCGGATGCCGACAGTTTTTTCAAAGCAAATATGAAAACAGCTTATTGAGGCATCCGGGGACCATCGGGCCGGGACGTACTTCAAGCAGCGAATTAGCATTGCTATTCAACGGGGAACACAGCATCCGTCATGGGGACCATGCTGTTGATCCCCATGATGGATGAATATTTTTATTTATTAATTTACTTTATATATTATTATAATTTTTTACGTAATCCGGTATAGGTGGCTGAGTTGGAGGGGCCGAAGCGCATGCTCCGACCAGCCAATATCACCTCCGAGAAGGTAGGTGCCATACGGGAGACTTCCCTGGATTGCTGGTTATACTGGACTAGAGACGAACACAACCGACGCTGCTATGCGGCCATCTTACATCCAGTACGGTGGTACCAACCCAGTCGGCTACAATTTGAGCCTACCACCTAGTAAGGGGCAAGGGAAGGGACCTACAGTTTTACACCGGTTCCGAACGGTGAAGCAGCAGGTGTAGGTATGCACATAATTTTTTTCGTCAGAAAAAACTCATTGGTACACGCCGACGGGATTCGAACCGCGGACCTCTCGCATGAGAAGCCGATGCCCAAACCACTCGGCCACCCGCCGCTCAAAAATACTAACTATTATAATTCTATTGTAAGCATCGCCACTTTCACCGCAAGGTGGCGCTCGTTTTAAGTTCGGATTTGTACCGCCGTAGGCGCAGAGGTGGCGCCTCCGGCTCGGCCGCCATCTTACTCGGAGACGCGAGGGCAGGAAGTTGAGACGAAAAAGGGGAACTTAAATAAAGTGGCCCCACGTTGGGCGCCACTGAGACGAAAAAGGGGAACTTAAATAAGAAATACGGCTCAGAAATATAGTTGTCGTTTATTTAATGTAACACAAAAATTAATATATAAAAAGACAGGGTGTGAGTTTTCAGAATCACTTGAGCATCGTAGGGGTGACGACCGAGCTAATCGATTAGAGCTATAATTCTATCCGAGAACTTAGCTTCGGAAGGGGAGACGAAGGTCTTCGCAGGAAGGCCGACACGAAGCCTCCGATGCGTCGCTCGTTCCCCACCCTGTTCACAGTGTTCTGCTTCGGGACAGCCGGACGAGGAGTAGATTCCAAGTGGCTCGTTCCGGCTATGCCGTCGCAGACGATGCCGGCGTCCTCGGACGGAGAACGTAGAAGCGTGGAAGTCTACGTGTAAACGTAGAAGAGACTACGTGTAGACGTAGGAGCCGTAACCCTGGCTGTGGGGACTCCTCTCTCAACGCTGAGATGAACGGCTGGAAGCGTCCGACGGCGGCGGCGGTACAGCGCCGCGGCTCGTTGACAGTGGCACGGTCGCGAGGAAGACTAGTAAGACTCACGGCGGCCGATCGAGCGCGTTATATTTTATCTTGCAGCGGAGAATTATTTAACAGAAGAAGTGAAGTCTTGTTTCACTGAGTACCCTTTTTTTATAGACGACAGCGCGCGTTTGTGGTGTGGCTGCGGAATGAAGTCGGCTAGCACGCAATGACGCGCACTGTATGTGGTTACCTGAATCTAAGTGGCTGAAGGCCTGTAACACCATTTGTTGATAATAATGGACCTCTACTAGGGGTCCTCCGATGATGTCTGAATTAACATGTAAGATAAATACAACCGAGGCGAATGTGAATTCCCGTCTATTTGGGATATATTTCAACCGCCTGGCAACCCATTAATCAACACCGCGATGTGCGGTGTTGCCAAATTCAGCAAACAGAAATTCCATACAGACGCTTGAGATCTTTTTCGTTACGTCAAACAATATATAATTTTAGTATGGGCTGACAGCGGCAAGAGATCGTGGAAATTCACGCTCGGTAAATGATGCAATAATGTGTGCTCGGTTACGTAGTGAGAGTGTAGTACGCCGAGATATGTGTGATTGAATTTTCAAAAATGTAGGTTGGCAGTAATAATATTGAATAGTAACGGACGTCTCACGTGTAGCGTAGCCTTAGTACGGAGTATTTTTCTCCGTACTGGCAATGTGTCTCTGACACTTCGGTAAACGGCATTTCGACAGTCCGCTATTAAAATTCACTACGTGACAAAGTGTTATGAGCATATACTTTTTTTTGGAATCAGACAATGAGTCCTACAACGTCAGAAGTGGGTTAGTGTGGAAGAAATAACGTTCCACTAGAACAACGACGCCCATCCACAGGAATAGTAAGACTTTAAACTAACTAGTTTGAAGGAAAAGGTCAGTGATTTTTATTTACTTCTTGTGACGGACGACAATCGTAGCTGCGGAGAGTAGCACAAGGAGTGCGATCATCCGCGGCGCGGCCGCGACAATTAGTTCACCGATCAAAACAGTGGTCCTTTGTTAAAAATTAGGTTTGAGCACGTTGGCTGGCCGGGCGGGTGATGCAATCCCGTCTCGGGCCAGCGTTATGTCCTTTATATATAATATAGTCTTGAAATAAACCTACTAGAATCAGACGTGACAACTTTTATTTGCGATATTGTTGACCTGCTTACGTTATGTAAGTATGACCTGCACCGCACAATAGGAAATTAGATTGTGGAAAATTTATAGACGATACGGGTGTTTTTCCATTCTACCGAAACGAAATTATGATATTAGCTAACCACCCACCTATGCATATTCGCATAGGTACGTTGTTTCACATCTATCCTTTTGTCCCCTAAGATATGCGATACGGCATTGCTGGATCTTGATCTCGCTCTATACACGACACTAATAGAATATAAGCGGGTATCTAGATGCACGATTTACGAGATAAATTTTGCCTTTGAAAGTCACTTTTTCCATTTTTCTAATTTTCTTTGTTTTGATGTTAAACTATAAGTGCGAACAATATAATTGCAGTAAAACCAAACCCGAATAAATGACACCAGACCGACCAGTCGATGCTGACAGCGGCGGGGACCGAGGACGCTCTCTTGACGGGGCATCCAACGACGCGCGCAGCCGCTCGCGAGCGAGAGAGCGGAGCGTCCGCAGTGAGCGCCGACGACGCAGGAATCGGAGCACGAGCAGTCCTCGCGTACGTCGTCACAAGAAGCGCAGGATCGAGAGGCGCCGTACTCGCAGCAGGAGCGGTAGTGACAGGAGCCACAGCGTGCGCAGCCGCCGGCCACGGCGTCGCAGTCGCAGCCGCAGCTCGCGCCGCCACAGGAGTCGCAGCGTCGAGAGACGTCATTCTCGCGGCAAGAGTCGAGAGTCGCGTCGCCGGAGCCGAACCCCAGGCGAGCGACGATCGCGTGGTTGTCGTAGCGGCCGGGAGCGGGAGTCGCGCCGCCGGAGTCGAACCCGGGGCGAGCGACGCTCGCATGATCGTCGTAGCAGTCGGGAGCTAAGGTCGAGGTCAACAAGATCGTCACACAGGAATCGAGATAAGTATGACGCTGACGCGACAAAGACCATGACCGAGAACCCTAACATTCCCGGACATATGAACTCTTTTTTATCCAAATTCCTAGAAGCCATACAGACTTCGAAACCGACAACTCAGCACGATAAGTTTCCTGTACTTAACAATGTAATTCCCGAATTCGACCCCATTTCTAAGGAACAGACGATTGACGTGTGGATCAATAAGGTCGAGGAGTGTACCCAACTGTACGAATGGAGTGAAAGGCAAACAATACATTATGCTTTACCTAAATTGTCGGGTTTAGCAAAAGTTTGGTATCATGGCTTACCCAGTTTGTTATTCTCCTGGACCGAATGGAAAAATAAATTAAAAGAATCATTTCCGTGTAGGGATAACTACGCTGAACTTCTGACCGAAATGCTGAACAAGAAGGCGCGTTATGGGGAGTCCTTAGAATTGTATTATTACTCAAAAATAAATTTGCTAAATAGATGTGGTATCACTGGGCAAAAGGCGGTAGATTGCCTAGTTTACGGAATTGAAGACAGGAGCATAAAATTAGGAGCGCAGGCAGTAGAATTTGGGGAGCCAGAACAGGTGCTTAAATATTTGAAAACCGTTAAAGTATCACAACCAAGAGAAAATATAGGTAATTTTAATATCAGAAGTAAACGCACTAATACCGTCACCAACAATTATACAAATAACGAAAAGCCCACCAATACAAAGCTTCGATGCTTTAACTGCAATGAAACAGGGCACCCTAGCTTTTTATGTAAGCAGCCATTACGCAAATGTACGATCTGTCAAATGTTAGGACACCTTGCAGCAACGTGCCCCAAACTAGAGAACAAACAGAATGAGACAAAACAAAACGAAAAAAAATTATGACGGTGAGTTCGGGGAAAAGGACGAAAGACAAATACATATTGAATATAAAAGTAAATGAAGTGCGCTTTAAATGCCTGCTCGATCTGTGTAGTGACGTAACGCTGATCCGCAGGAGTGAAGCCACGTTGCTGGGGCTGAAATGGTCCTCGAACGATTTACCGAAACTACGCGGACTCAGCACTGATCTTGTTAACCCTATAGGACGGATTAATATCCTTGTAGAAGTCCAAGGAATTGCTGAGACTGTGGAGACACTTGTCGTTGAGGACTGGCTCTTAGATCAGCCTGTACTTTTAGGTCATACTTTTACTGAGAAGCCAAATTTAACGATTATTAAAACAGACTCAGAGATAATATTCGAGAAGGCCAACCAGTCAGCAGTATCTAACAAATATATACTTACGGCTACTCAGCAGACTACACTAAAGTTTGGAGAAATTAAATCGATACCAGTGTGGACAACTAATGAATATACTGGTAGGCTCTATGTTGATGGTTCCGTGCGTGGTCCTAAAAATTTTGAGTATTATCTGTTGCCGGGGGAATACCAAATTAAATGTGGTACCGGTCAGGTACTGATTCAAAATATATCTGATAATACGGTAACGATATTAAAAGACTCACTTATCACTAGAGCAATGAGAGTAAATTGCGTGGACGTGTTGCGTATCGAAAACGTAGAACGAATCATAGAAAATGATGACGACATTAATTGGGGAGACACGTTAAACCTAGCACAGCGCCAGGAGCTTAAGACGTTGCTCGACACCTATAGTGATTGCTTTTCAAAAAATCTTAAGGATCTGGGCTTTACGAACATAACAGAAATGGAAATTCAACTCACAGACTCTGAACCGGTCGTCTACCGGCCTTACAGGCTGCCGTATGTAGAAAGAAGTCAAGTAAGGGACATGGTCGATGAAATGTTAGAATCGGGTATTGTTGTCGAATCAAACTCTGCATACGCCAGCCCAATCGTATTAGTTAAAAAGAAAACGGGCGAGAAGCGACTCTGTGTCGACTACCGTGCTCTCAATAATAAGACTAAGAAAGAACATTATCCGCTGCCCCGAATTGAAGATCAACTAGACGTACTATCCGGACATACACATTACATCTCACTCGACCTTGCATCAGGTTACTATCAAATTCCCATTGCAGAAAAATCGCGTGACAAAACGTCATTCGTAACGCCCGATGGGCAATATGAATACACTCGCATGCCCTTTGGGTTAGCGAATGCCCCTTCTGTATTCCAGAGAGCGATTCATAAAATTATAGACCGCAGTAAAATCAAATACGCAATCATTTATATGGACGATATATTGATACCTGCGCACTCGTTCGAAGAAGGTTTGCAACGTCTGGAGGAAGTCCTTAAACTTTTGAGGCAGGGCGGACTCACTCTGAAACTCAGTAAGTGTAAATTCTTTCATGAGAGTATCGACTTCTTAGGATTCGAGATTTCTGCCAAGGGTATCCAACCAGGAACACGAAAGACCGATGCTGTAAATAAATTCCCGGTTCCCAGGAACCAACACGAAGTACGGCAATTCATTGGTCTTGCGAGTTTGCGAGCAGAAGGTTCGTTAAGGATTTTGCTCTAATAGCTAGACCTTTGACGAACCTTTTGAAGAAAAACACCGAATGGAGATGGTCAGAAACAGAGGAGAATTCCTTTCGAAAACTCCAAGAGTGCCTAGTCCAACGACCGGTATTAGCCCTCTACGACCCATTCGCAGAAACACAGCTACATACCGACGCTAGCAAAATAGGGGTCGCTGGTATCTTGGTGCAGAAGGACAGCAGTTCCCAGTCCTGGAGGCCAGTGGCATACTACAGCCGCCAAACCACTGCTGATGAACAAAAGTTGCACTCTTATGAACTTGAAACGTTAGCAGTAGTAGCCTCGTTGAGTAGGTTCCGTGTGTACCTGCTGGGAAAAAAGTTCAAGATACTTACCGACTGCAATGCGTTGAGGACAACCTTGACGAAACGCGACCTAGTCCCACGCATTGCAAGGTGGTGGGTCCAGTTTCAGGAGTATGACTGCGACATAGAATATCGTCCAGGCGTGCGGATGACTCACGTAGACGCTTTGAGCAGAAATCCCATTCCCGGACTTGATGACCACAAGCACGTTCTTGATGTCCTAGCCATCCAATCTACGATTTCCGAAGTACAGGTAGAAGATTGGATTGCGACCGTACAGGACAGCGATGATGAACTGCTACGCATAAAAGAAATCCTTAGAGACCCTAGAACTGAAAACATAATCGATGTACACAAAAACTACAAACTGAAAAATAACAGAGTGTATAGAATTGTGGGAGAGCATATTCGTTGGGTCGTGCCCAGAGCCGTTAGATGGCAAATCCTCAAAATGAACCATGACGACGTAGGTCATTTTGGGTTCGATAAAACCTTGAACCGTGTCAGAGATAAATTTTGGTTTCCCAAACTACGAAGATTCGTGAAAAAATATGTGGCGGGCTGCTTACAATGCGCTCACCACAAAGCACCTTCAGGGAAAAAGGAGGGTACACTACACCCAATAGAGAAGGTGTCTGTCCCGTTTCATACGGTTCATGCGGACCACCTTGGACCATTCGTTCCTAGCAAACGCGGAAATAATTACCTTCTCGTAATAGTAGATGCATTTACTAAATACATAAATATCACTGCAGTTCGGAATACGAAGTCGATGACCACCATAAAAACATTTAAAGAACATTATTTCGGAACACCTACCCGATTAATCACAGACAGAGGTACTAGTTTTACTAGTAATGCATTCAATAAATTCGTGAAAAAGCTAGGTATCAAACACATCCTCAACTCAGTTGCAACTCCCCGTGCGAACGGGCAAGTAGAAAGATATAACAGGACTATATTAGACGCATTAGCTACGAAGTGCCATGGAGAGGATGATGGAAAGTGGGACCACCACATAGCGGACATTCAGTTAGGCATGAACACGGCAGTACACAGAACCACTAAACGTACGCCGTCAGAAATGCTTTTCGGTCACAAAGTGACCAATACAGTTAGTGCAATCTTTAACGAGATCACCGATGACATAGGCGAGAAAACTGTCGAAAGCATCGATAAAATTAGATCAGACGCGAGTGAATTGATCAGAAAGCAGCAAGAAAAAGACAAGATAAACTTTGACAAACGTAGGAAGATCGGAAAGAAGTACAAAGTCGGTGACTTAATTAGAGTAGCGTGGACCGTTCCTTCGACTGGAAAGTCGAAGAAACTGGAGCAGAAGTTTCGAGGCCCTTACAAAATTAAGAAAATCCTACCTAATGATAGATTTGTGATCGTAGATACCCCACTGACACGGAAGGGACGTAGACAATATGAAGGTATTATGGCACTTGATAAAATACAACCGTGGTTATGTCTACAAAACTATGACTCTGACACTTCGTCTAGCAACGACAACGAAGCTGAAAACCAAAATTAAACTTAACTAAAATCCTAAAGAGACTACCAGACGATAGATACTGACAAATACAAAATTATTAAACATACATGAACCTAACAATTCAACTCGACCATGAAGATGACATCCATGAGTCTAAAACCAATGACCTGACTGGACATGAAAGAGACCTAATGAAAATGAAAGCGATTGCGATTACGAATGCGAATGCGATTCTTAATTTGAATACGATTGCGAAAATGATTGCGATTATGATGATGAATATGATTACGATTTAAAATCTTGAGATTGATTAAGATTATGATAATTACCTTTATGTGGATGCGATTAAAACCCTTGAGATTGATTAAGAATATGATAATTATGTTGATTGCATTACGATTTTGAAAACAACATTCATTGGAATAGGTACGATTATAAATTGTGAAAACGAATTGAATTCCTATTACGATCTTAAACGTACATTTGTACTCTTATGTGCGTGAGCATATTGTTTTGTTACTATGAAAATAAGCTAAGTTTGTAGAAATTTTAAGAAGTCTAGGATTATTTTAATTATAATTAATTTACTGGTTAAATTGAGCCTAAATAGGTACTTATTTAAAATAGAGATTACATATGATATAAAAATTATATAGTTAAATACAACTAAATTTATGTAGTCTTGGTTCTCTATGTACACCTATAGAATACCCGACATTTTGTATTATATAATGATCGAGAGGACTCGATGTAAAAGAGGATGGCCGAGCTGTAAGCATCGCCACTTTCACCGCAAGGTGGCGCTCGTTTTAAGTTCGGATTTGTACCGCCGTAGGCGCAGAGGTGGCGCCTCCGGCTCGGCCGCCATCTTACTCGGAGACGCGAGGGCAGGAAGTGTTATGAGAATATACTTTTTTTCGGAATCAGACAATGAGTCCTACACTATTTTATGTTGCGTAGTATAAGTTTTCAATTTTCTGTAATATTATTATAGGCTGCAGGTATAGTATTTCATTCGAATAAATGTTACTTAACCTATTTATAGGGATGCCACCAGTATGAAAACATTTTACAAGTTAAGTGAATTTTCTTTTCCTATTGTAAATAAAAATTCTTCTGACTGTGATGATTCAATTTGTATATATGAACTGAACCCTATGTTCGTTTTATTTTATGTCAAAAAATGCTTATCTTGGAATTTGGAGTTTTTAGGGCTCCGTATCCGGTACGGTACGGGACCCTATTACTAAGCCTACGCCATCTGTCTGTCTGTCTGTCCGTCCGTCCATCCGTCCCTCTGTCTGTCTGTCCGAGGGTTGTATCTCTTGAACCGTAATTAGGTAGCCCGTTGAAATTTTCACATAGTATTATGGCCGATATAACAACAAATAATAAAAATAATAAAAAGTAAAAAAATCACGGGGGTTCCCATAGAAGAAACCAAAAAGTGTATGCGCGTGCGCCATCTACCGACTAGCTAGAGTGTGAAGCATTTTAACTAATCATGACATTTAACTAATATGAAGCATTTCATACATAACATCGCATAGATGGTGTGAGTGACGCTAACCATGACATAGCGATAAGGAACCCTCGGTGCGCGAGTTCGACTCGCACTTGGCCGGTTTTTTAACGAAAGGTTACCCTGTTCCAAGACTTCCAAGTAATCCTTGTGAAAAATATTAAAATATTGAAAATTTGATCAAACACGGAACACAATGCATAATTGCAGTGTATTGTTATAACTCACTTAGTTACCGGAAGAGAATGACGTCCGTAGATTTGTATTGAGTTATTTACTCATGTTTGGAAGTAGACATGTGTTTTGATTCCGACGATTTTGGAGTATATAAGGGTTGAGATTCGTCTATGGAGCATCAGTTCGGTCTCAGATCTCAACATGAGACTTCTGACCTTAGCGATCCTGTGCTGTGCCTTGCAGGTGAGTCCCACTTCTCTCTCAACACTTTAACTGAAAACATTTAATGATTATGTACTTGCTTTCTTTGTAAAAAAATAAATAAAAATATAATACAATCCACAATTAAAAATTACCAATTGTTTTAAGATTCATAATAGTTCTGTTGTAACATTTTTACAGCGGAATGTTGCACTAATCGACGAATTCTTATGTTGTAGGAAGAATAATTATCATAGTTGCAAATTGAATTACCTACATTGTGTAAAATATTCGTAGCCTATTAACAAAGAGTTTGTATTACGTCGCTGCGATACAAACTCTTTGCCTATTCCATACTTTAGTCAGGAATGGATTTGTCAGCCTCGATAGCTCAGTGGTGCAGACTCAGACGCAGAGTCGACTGTCGCTATTGATTGTTATAAGCAACGCTGGGCGCGGTCAGTACTTGGATGGGTGACCGCTCGAACGTTGGAGGCTGACCGTGGTTCGGATTCCACGTAAAACTGTAGGTCCCTTCCCTTCTTACCTTACTAGGTGGTACAGTTCAACCCGTCCGGGTTGGTATCACCCCACTGAATGAAACGTCGTCGGTCTAAACGGCTATGTAAATAGTTCGTGTTTTCCGTCCAGTTCAGTGTAGCCGGCACGACCGATAGTTCACCCGATATTATGGATTGGCCAACCGTGTCAGTTTCCATACAACGAAATGTGCATTTGTTGTGGGTAACTCCTCACCGTGGAATTACTGGCAATGAGGAATCGGATAAGGCAGTTGAATTCGATGAAGATCATTGCTAAACCCGATGGTTCCATATATCGACTACCACGTCGAGTTCTCGAATACCCTGAAGTCGTTATGTATTATATATAAAGAGAAAGAAAATAGGTATGCAAACATACAAGTAAATCCGCCCGCCCAACCTTGCTATCACATACATAAAGACGCTTATTACCGGCAATTTACATCTACGTTGAACAGATTGAGGTTTGGTCACGGCAAGAATCAAAAACAGGCTGAAATTGGTAGAGGAATCACGCTGTACACATTGTGACTGGGAACAAGGAGCTTATAACCACATTATTCTCATGCGTAAAACTTACCGTATTGCCAGACTAGTGCTTGTCAGTGAAATAGAAGCTATTGGTAGTGAAGTGCCTACAAAACTTGAAGATCTTTCATTAAACACAAAATTTTATAAACCTTTACATAATTTCATTAAAATCTCTGATAAAATATGAACATAATAAAAAAAGCTTCGGGTTGCACTCCGTGAGTGCCGGCAGAAGTGAAAACTTAAACATCAACGTTGTGCATTTTTGAATATTTTGGAATGGTTAGGGAATAATTTCGCACGAATTGTTTTATTTATCAGTATAAAAGTACTATCATTTATGTGGTAAAATACAATATGCATATATTGGGCTATCGTAGACAAACATGACAATTTATGTATATTACATAAAAAATTTAAACTAGGTGGACAGATGACCTAAAAAAGGTAGCCGGGAGTGGATGGATGAGAAGAGCGGAAGACCGCGTGTGGTGGCGTGCCTTGGGAGAGGCCTATGTCCAGCAGTGGACCGATACAGGCTGATGATGATGATGATGATGAAAAAATTTAACACTACAGAACTACTATAATTATTTTACACCAAAAAGTTTATTTCTCAGAAAAATCAACTTTCATCCATAATTTCAACGAATCTTACGCTTTTTCGATCAGGCTACGGATCTGACGCGAGTTCTGACGTGAGTTTAACATTTTTTGCCCATCTAAAAAAGTGCCAAGCGCCGCTAATAAAGAAGTTTTGACTTCAAAAAAATATTTAAGATTGGCTTGAAAGGACACCCACAGCCGTCAAGCTTTAATTAAAAAATATGAGTGACACAGGTAAATTAGTCATACTATTTGGAAAACAAAATAGTTTATCGGAATGTGTAAGATGGGCCGGACATCAAAAAGTATTTTACCAAGAAGATAAAGGTTGTCAACATTGATGTTTAGGATTTTGCGGAGATTTAACGATTTACCATCCGTCTATTTATGGATCAAAATTTGTGCTAATTTTTTTTTGTTTTTATGTATACTGACACGGTTGGCTACATCACCTACAACATCCGTGATGTCAGCCCATAACACCGGATGAACTTGATGCCACGTCAGTGCTTCCCTTCGGTCGTGCCGGCTAAACTGAACTGGACGGAAAACACAAACTATTTACATACATAGCCGTTTCAACCGACCTTTCATTCAGTGCGGTGGTACCAACCCGGGCGGCTTAAACCCTACCACCTAGTAATATAAGAAGGGAGTCATATCCCTTAGTCGCCTTTTACGACATACACGGGGAGAGATGCAGTGGGGCTATTCTTTTAAAGTACCGGCCCCACACGGTACAAGGATGGATGAGGACAGAAACGAAATTTTAAATGCCGCCAAAATGTATTCTGATTTTTCTCAATAATATATTCACCCCCGAGCAAGTTCCAGCCGGTATGAAGGCGGATAAAAGTATCTGGCGACAATAAAGTTGAAGATCCGTGGATTGTAGGAGTAGGAAATGATATTATCCGGAAGCCCATTCCACACCTTTGCAGTACAACGATTAAGAGTTTGATTGGAAGAAATAACTTGCAGTGATAAGTCCGCCTTTGCGCACTCCCTATTTCCTGTTTCTTTTGGTCTAGTGTTCTTCCTTAAATTGTGTGTAATAGTTTCATGTAAAGTTTATTAATCAAAATCATGACATACAATCGAAAAATAATAATAATAATAGTTTCTAATTAGAAAAATGCAAATCGAAAATCATTGGAAAAAATACATCCCGACCAGTATTTGAACCTGGGTCTCTGGGTTGAGCCGCCCACGCGATAACCAGGTTCAAATCCTGGTCGGGATGTATTTTTTTCCAATGATTTTCGATTTGCACTTTTCTATTTAAAAATATACAGGATGTTCGGCACATCGACCGACAAAATTTTTTGTAGCTAAGTCGGGTCATTTGCAACGTTTTGACCCATGAAACCTTTTGTCAGATGTCACGTGGTATCGAGATACGATTTTTTTTCTTTATTTTTGAAAATTACCAAAATCCCAGCTTTAAACCCTTGTAACTTTTTTGTTTATGATTTTATCAGCACGAAATAAAATTGATTGAATTTTACGATGTATCCGTGTTATAGAAAAAATATTATTTGATGAAATTAATACTATAAAAACGTTTTATGACCTCCCAAATTCCCGAGAACGAGTAAAAATATGACAGCATCTTAATTTCTTAATTCAGTAAAAAAAAAACTGACACCAATCAATTATTGATAGCTTCATTTTCTTTTAAAAAAGTTCGCTAGTTTACGCCCTTTCCCAACGATATACCACATGTCATACAAATAATTCACTATGTGGCCAAAATTAGGCACAGAGACAGAACAGAACGACAAAATTAGGGATAATTTGCAAGAGTGCCCGCGCGACCGGTACATGTTCTAAATTTGAAAATGCTCCCGAAAACGCCCTCAATACAGGAAGCGACCACCGATTAGTGCCCGTGTTGTCGTTCTGTTCTGTCTCTGTGCCTAATTTTGACTACATAGTGAATTATTTGTATGACATGTGGTATACCGTTGGAAAGGGCGTAAACTAGCAAACTTTTAAAAGAAAATGAAGCACTCAATTGCTGTTAGTTTTTTTATAAATGAATTAAGAAATTAAGATTCTGTCACATTTTTACTCGTTCTCGGGACTTTGGGAGGTCATAAAACCTTTTCATGGTATTAACTTCATCAAATAGTATTTTTTCTAGAAGAAAGGTACATCTTAAAATTCAATAAATTTCATTTCGTGCTGATACAATCACAAACAAAAAAGTTACAAGGGTTTATAGCTGGGATTTTGGCGATTTTAAAAAATAAGGAAAAAAAAATCGTATCTCGATACCACGTGACATCTTACAAAAGGTATCATAGGTCAAAACGTTGCAAATTACTCCACTTACCTACAAAACAATTTTGTCGGTCGATGTGCCGAACAGCCTGTATATAAAGCGAGTAGGTACGTGTTTAGTACATAAATGTAATAGTTTCCACAGGCAGACTCAATTATAATATTATTATTACAGAAGAGAGCCTTACGGATTTTTATGTTTGTTTAAAATATATATATGTAAAGAAAGGCAGATTAAAGCAGATTAAAATTTCATTAAAATTATTCGAAAAGCCCTCCCAGATTTTGAATACAGACTCAACCTGCGTGGCCAGTTGTCCATCGCAGCACGCACGACACGTTCGTGTCTATATCAGCCGCTGATTTAATCAGAGATGCTTTGAGAGACTCAAAATTCTGGTGAGGTTTAGCGCAGACTTTCTCCTCCAAATGTTGCCATATTTTGTAATCCAATGTTGCCATATTTTGTAATCCAATGGTTTCAAGTCTGGGCTGGAGGAGGGCCATTCTTGGTGCCCGATGTAGTCGATTCCATGGGCAGACACCCAATTTTTGCGTTCTTGCTGCCCTATGAGCTGGCACAGAATCTTGTTGGTATACCCAGTGTCAGTTTTCGAACATTTTGTGAGAAAGAGGTTCCACAATGTTTGAAAGCAACGTATTTTGGTACACAACGGCACTGGTTTTTACACCTTTCTTACAGAAAAACACCTCACTTAGGCCTGAATATGAGCCTTAAAGCCAAACCATGAATGATGAGGGATGATAGCCACGCTGGACTCTCAGGATACGCCTGCTCACTTCTTCATTGTTGTGGGCATAAACTTTATCATTTTGTAAGTTGTAACTTTGTACAACGTAAAAAAAATTGTTTGAAAAAAGGATTTCGCGGTACTTTTTTCCCACGTACCGCCTTATTAACAAAGGCCGAGATCTCGTTATCCAAGTTTTTTTCAGAAGCTCATAAACAAAAATATCCTATTATCTTTCAATTATCTCGTAGTCCAAGGTGTTCATTTAATACTCTTTTGACCGTGGTTCTGCTTAACCGCATCTGCAGAACCAACAATGTTTGGTTCTGCAGATGCGGGATTTCATTGGATTCGCGCCCTCACTGCCATGATGACCGCCGGTGTCCTAATCGTACGAGTCCAGCCGCTCCTCTTGCCATCATGGAAGCTCGAATCTTCACTGAATAGTTTGATTACACGATAAACACACCTCAGTGTTCTTTTAAATTTTTTTTTAAGTTTGAAAATCTCAGTTTTCACGTAACCGCAGTGGTGCAACGCAATAACCGCGATTCTGTCTTCTTTTTGCGTCCACTCTATGTTTTAAAATGGAGTAAAATAATTTTATTTTTTATTTTTAAAGACGCAAAACGTTCCTAATTTAAAATCAATCAAACATTTCTGGGCAGTATTCGAAATTTTAAAATAATAAGGTTGTGACAAAACTTTGACCCGACTGCGTATTTGAGATTTTTAAGAGCTTTTCTCTCTACCATGGGGCTGATATTGACGAATTGCTTTGTTAAAAGCCCTAAAAATAAATAAAATAAAAAAAAAAAAACTATCGCCTTTCAAATTTGATATATACCAACCTAATTTTATACAATAACTCGGCCTATAAGAAAAATATGTTTATTTTGAACAAAATTTTTGCTGTTCCCTTCAATTATAGTTGAAGATGCCTGCCTTTGCTTACCTCTTAAATTATGTTGGCAACCGGAAATCTATAACCGTTGTAAGTTTCAAAACGATCGCTCAAGCTGTTTAAAGTTACAAGCGGCGGCACGGCGGCGGCACGGTGACAGACAGACGAACGAGCGGACAAACACCTGACCGATGTTACAAGGACCATCGCCAGCGCCCCTGGCTACTGAATCCTAAAAACGTCATTTTGTAAAAAAACAAAAAACACTTTATAATAAAAATAATTTTTTAATAATTTCAGTATTCCAGTTCCAGTTATAATGGAGAAGACATAGATTATTTCCTAGAGAAGATTGTGAAAAAGGAAGGATTAAAAGAAATTGATTACGATCCGGAAGAAAACATCACAAGAGACAAATATGGCCACCTCGTTGAAAGTACAACTTATCACAAGAAATTTGAAAAGGACGGAGATCAAATAAACACTGACGATGAGCAAATTGTCAGAATTATTAAAATAACTACAGACGAACATGGCCACGAGTGCATCACAGAGGAGAAGAAGGTTATCAAGAAGGTAGCAGATAAGGTTCGAAATAGGACCACAAGCAGTGCCAGAAGTTCGGCTCATTCTTCAGCATCTGCTATTTCACACAGTAGAAGCGGGGAAACAAGAGCTGCACCAGAATGGTCAGGTCCGTCTCTATTAAAAGCAAGAGCGACAGCGGCTGCTAATGCAAAATCTGTGACAGGCACTGCCAGCGCTGCCGCCCAAGCCAGCACTACCGCCCAAGTCAGAGCTTACGCCAAAGCCAGAGCTGCCGCTGAAGCCAAAGCAGCCGCACTAGCCAGAGCCAGAGCCGACGCGAAAGCAAGAGCCGATGCGCAAGTCAGAGCCCAAAACAGAGCCAACGCAGAAGCACAAGCTGTTGCCCAAGCCGCAGCCGCCGCACAAGCCAGAGCCGACGCAGAAGCGCAAGCTGTTGCCCAAGCCGCAGCCCTCGCGCAAGCCAAAGCCGCCGCACAAGCCAAAGCCGACGCAAAAGCCCAAGCTGTTGCCGAAGCCACAGCCGTCGCGCAAGCCAGAGCTGCCGCAGAAGCCACAGCCGCCGCAAAAGCCCGAGCCTACGAGCTAGATAGAATCGCTTCCCAGGCCAGCGCTACGGCCAGCGCCAGCGCCACCGCCCAAGCCGCAGCCTCCACTTATGGGCGTGCTCCGAGGGGTCCGAGAGGCCCTGAAGGACCTGGATACGGATCGACTTCTTCTTTGGGAGTATCTTCAGCTGGTGCCAAAGCGGGTGCGACAGCTAGTGCTACAGACACAGTGGCGGGTACCAGACTAGGCGCCGAGGCCAGCGCCAGCGCCGCGGCCCAAGCCGCAGCAGCCGCACAAGCCAGAGTCACCGCCCAAAACAGAGCCAACGCAGAAGCCCAAGCCAAAGCAGCCGCACTAGCCAGAGCCAGAGCCGACGCGCAAGCCAGAGCCGATGCGCAAGCCAGAGCCGATGCGCAAGTCAGAGCCCAAAACAGAGCCAACGCAGAAGCCCAAGCTGTTGCCCAAGCCGCAGCCGCCGCACAAGCCAGATCCGACGCAGAAGCGCAAGCTGTTGCCCAAGCCGCAGCCGTCGCGCAAGCCGCAGCTGTCGCGCAAGCCAGAGCTGCCGCAGAAGCCACAGCCGCCGCACAAGCCCGAGCCTACGAGCTAGATAGATTCGCTTCCCAGGCCAGCGCTACGGCCAGCGCCAGCGCAACCGCCCAAGCCGCAGCCTCCACTTATGGGCGTGGTCCGGCCGGACCAAGAGGCCCTGGAGGACTTGAATACGGATCGATTTCTTCTTTGGGAGTATCTTCAGCTGGTGCTAAAGCGAGTGCGACAGCTAGTGCTACAGGCACAGTCGCCGGTCCCAGACCCCGATCCGCGGCCAGCGCCAGCGCAACCGCCCAAGCCGCAGCCTCCACTTATGGGCGTGGTCCGGCCGGACCAAGAGGCCCTGGAGGACTTGAATATGGATCGACTTCTTCTTTGGGAGTATCTTCAGCTGGTGCTAAAGCGAGTGCGACAGCTAGTGCTACAGGCACAGTCGCCGGTCCCAGACCCCGATCCGCGGCCAGCGCCAGCGCAACCGCCCAAGCCGCAGCCTCTACTTATGGGCGTGGTCTGGCCGGACCAAGAGGCCCTGGAGGACTTGAATACGGATCGACTTCTTCTTTAGGAGTATCTTCAGCTGGTGCTAAAGCGAGTGCGATAGCTAGTGCTACAGGCACAGTCGCCGGTCCCAGACTCGGAGCCGCGGCCGGCGCCAGCGCCGCGGCCCAAGCCGCAGCAGCCGCTCAAGCCAGAGTCACCGCCCAAAACAGAGCAAACGCAGAAGCCCAAGCCAAAGCAGCCGCACTAGCCAGAGCCAGAGCCGACGCGCAAGCCAGAGCCGATGCGCAAGTCAGAGCCCAAAACAGAGCCAACGCAGAAGCCCAAGCTGTTGCCCAAGCCGCAGCCGCCGCACAAGCCACATCAGACGCAGAAGCACAAGCTGTTGCCCAAGCCGCAGCCGTCGCGCAAGCCAAAGCCGCCGCACAAGCTAAAGCCGACGCAAAAGCCCAAGCTGTTGCCGAAGCCGCAGCCGTCGCGCAAGCCAGAGCTGCCGCAGGAGCCACAGCCGCCGCACAAGCCCGGGCCTACGAGCTAGATAGATTCGCTTCCCAGACCAGCGCTACGGCCAGCGCCAGCGCCACCGCCCAAGCCGCAGCCTCCACTTATGGGCGTGCTCCGAGGGGTCCGAGAGGCCCTGGAGGACCTGGATACGGATCCACTTCTTCTTTGGGAGTATCTTCAGCTGGTGCTAAAGCGAGTGCGACAGCTAGTGCTACAGGCACAGTCGCCGGTCCCAGACCCCGATCTGCGGCCAGCGCCAGCGCAACCGCCCAAGCCGCAGCCTCCACTTATGGGCGTGGTCCGGCCGGACCGAGAGGCCCTGGAGGACCTGGATACGGATCGACTTCTTCTTTGGGAGTATCTTCAGCTGGTGCTACAGCGAGTGCGACAGCTCGTGCTACAGGGAGAGTCGCCGGTCGCAGATTCGGAGCCGCGGCTGGAGCCAGCGCCGCGGCCCAAGCCGCAGCAGCCGCACAAGCCAGAGCCAATGCCCAAGCCAGCGCCAACGCCAAAGCCAGGGCCGCCGCTGAAGCCGAAGCTGCCGCTCTAGCGAGAGCCAACGCCGAAGCTAGAGCCACCGCTGAAGCCGAAGCAGCCGCCCAAGCCAAAGTCGCCGCCCAAGCTAGAGCCAACGCTCAAGCCAGATACGGAACATCTCCTAAGTCGGGTACATCTCAATCCTATGCTGACGTCCAAGCCAGCGCCTACGCCAATTCCAGAGCTGTTGCCCAAGCCGCTGCCTCCGCACAAGCCAGAGTCGCTACACAAGCCAGAGCCGACGCAGAAGCGCAAGCCGTTGCCCAAGCCGCAGCCGTCGCGCAAGCCAAAGCCGCCGCACAAGCCAGAGCCGACGCAGAAGCCCAAGCTGTTGCCGAAGCCGCAGCCGTCGCGCAAGCCAGAGCCGCCGCCCGAGACACAGCTGCCGCCCAAGCCAGAGCCGCCGCAGAAGCCAGAGCCACCGCACAAGCCCGAGCCTACGAGCTAGATAGATCCGCTTCCCAAACCAGCGCTACGGCCAGCGCCAGCGCCACCGCCCAAGCCGCAGCCTCCACTTATGGGCGTGCTCCGACCGGACCGAGAGGCCCTGGAGGACCTGGTTACGAATCGATTTCTTCTTTGGGAGTATCTTCAGCTGGTGCTAAAGCGAGTGCGAAAGCTAGTGCCACAGGCACAGTCGCCGGTCCCAGACTCGCAGCCGCGGCCCGTGCCAGCGCCGCCGCCCAAGCCGCAGCCGCCGCTTATGGGCGTGTTCGGGCCGGACCGAGAGGCCCTGGAGGACCTGGATACGGATCGACTTCTTCTTTGGGAGTATCTTCAGCTGGTGCTACAGCGAGTGCGACAGCTCGTGCTACAGGCACAGTCGCCGGTCCCAGACTCGGAGCCGCGGCCGGCGCCAGCGCCGCGGCCCAAGCCGCAGCAGCCGCACAAGCCAGAGTCACCGCCCAAAACAGAGCCAACGCAGAAGCCCAAGCCAAAGCAGCCGCATTAGCCAGAGCCAGAGCCGACGCGCAAGCCAGAGCCGATGCGCAAGTCAGAGCCCAAAACAGAGCCAACGCAGAAGCCCAAGCTGTTGCCCAAGCCGCAGCCGCCGCACAAGCCACATCAGACGCAGAAGCGCAAGCTGTTGCCCAAGCCGCAGCCGTCGCGCAAGCCAAAGCCGCCGCACAAGCTAAAGCCGACGCAAAAGCCCAAGCTGTTGCCGAAGCCGCAGCCGTCGCGCAAGCCAGAGCTGCCGCAGAAGCCACAGCCGCCGCACAAGCCCGGGCCTATGAGCTAGATAGATTCGCTTCCCAGGCCAGCGCTACGGCCAGCGCCAGCGCCACCGCCCAAGCCGCAGCCTCCACTTATGGGCGTGCTCCGAGGGGTCCGAGAGGCCCTGGAGAACCTGGATACGGATCCACTTCTTCTTTGGGAGTATCTTCAGCTGGTGCTAAAGCGAGTGCGACAGCTAGTGCTACAGGCACAGTCGCCGGTCCCAGACCCCGATCTGCGGCCAGCGCCAGCGCAACCGCCCAAGCCGCAGCCTCCACTTATGGGCGTGGTCCGGCCGGACCGAGAGGCCCTGGAGGACCTGGATACGGATCGACTTCTTCTTTGGGAGTATCTTCAGCTGGTGCTACAGCGAGTGCGACAGCTCGTGCTACAGGGAGAGTCGCCGGTCGCAGATTCGGAGCCGCGGCTGGAGCCAGCGCCGCGGCCCAAGCCGCAGCAGCCGCACAAGCCAGAGCCAATGCCCAAGCCAGCGCCAACGCCAAAGCCAGGGCCGCCGCTGAAGCCGAAGCTGCCGCTCTAGCGAGAGCCAACGCCGAAGCTAGAGCCACCGCTGAAGCCGAAGCAGCCGCCCAAGCCAAAGTCGCCGCCCAAGCTAGAGCCAACGCTCAAGCCAGATACGGAACATCTCCTAAGTCGGGTACATCTCAATCCTATGCTGACGTCCAAGCCAGCGCCTACGCCAATTCCAGAGCTGTTGCCCAAGCCGCTGCCTCCGCACAAGCCAGAGTCGCTGCACAAGCCAGAGCCGACGCAGAAGCGCAAGCCGTTGCCCAAACCGCAGCCGTCGCGCAAGCCAAAGCCGCCGCACAAGCCAGAGCCGACGCAGAAGCCCAAGCTGTTGCCGAAGCCGCAGCCGTCGCGCAAGCCAGAGCCGCCGCCCGAGACACAGCTGCCGCCCAAGCCAGAGCCGCCGCAGAAGCCAGAGCCACCGCACAAGCCCGAGCCTACGAGCTAGATAGATCCGCTTCCCAAACCAGCGCTACGGCCAGCGCCAGCGCCACCGCCCAAGCCGCAGCCTCCACTTATGGGCGTGCTCCGACCGGACCGAGAGGCCCTGGAGGACCTGGTTACGAATCGATTTCTTCTTTGGGAGTATCTTCAGCTGGTGCTAAAGCGAGTGCGAAAGCTAGTGCCACAGGCACAGTCGCCGGTCCCAGACTCGCAGCCGCGGCCCGTGCCAGCGCCGCCGCCCAAGCCGCAGCCGCCGCTTATGGGCGTGTTCGGGCCGGACCGAGAGGCCCTGGAGGACCTGGATACGGATCGACTTCTTCTTTGGGAGTATCTTTAGCTGGTGCTACAGCGAGTGCGACAGCTCGTGCTACAGGCACAGTCGCCGGTCCCAGACTCGGAGCCGCGGCCGGCGCCAGCGCCGCGGCCCAAGCCGCAGCAACCGCACAAGCCAGAGTCACCGCCCAAAACAGAGCCAACGCAGAAGCCCAAGCCAAAGCAGCCGCACTAGCCAGAGCCAGAGCCGACGCGCAAGCCAGAGCCGATGCGCAAGTCAGAGCCCAAAACAGAGCCAACGCAGAAGCCCAAGCTGTTGCCCAAGCCGCAGCCGCCGCACAAGCCACATCAGACGCAGAAGCGCAAGCTGTTGCCCAAGCCGCAGCCGTCGCGCAAGCCAAAGCCGCCGCACAAGCTAAAGCCGACGCAAAAGCCCAAGCTGTTGCCGAAGCCGCAGCCGTCGCGCAAGCCAGAGCTGCCGCAGAAGCCACAGCCGCCGCACAAGCCCGGGCCTACGAGCTAGATAGATTCGCTTCCCAGGCCAGCGCTACGGCCAGCGCCAGCGCCACCGCCCAAGCCGCAGCCTCCACTTATGGGCGTGCTCCGAGGGGTCCGAGAGGCCCTGGAGGACCTGGATACGGATCCACTTCTTCTTTGGGAGTATCTTCAGCTGGTGCTAAAGCGAGTGCGACAGCTAGTGCTACAGGCACAGTCGCCGGTCCCAGACCCCGATCTGCGGCCAGCGCCAGCGCAACCGCCCAAGCCGCAGCCTCCACTTATGGGCGTGGTCCGGCCGGACCGAGAGGCCCTGGAGGACCTGGATACGGATCGACTTCTTCTTTGGGAGTATCTTCAGCTGGTGCTACAGCGAGTGCGACAGCTCGTGCTACAGGGAGAGTCGCCGGTCGCAGATTCGGAGCCGCGGCTGGAGCCAGCGCCGCGGCCCAAGCCGCAGCAGCCGCACAAGCCAGAGCCAATGCCCAAGCCAGCGCCAACGCCAAAGCCAGGGCCGCCGCTGAAGCCGAAGCTGCCGCTCTAGCGAGAGCCAACGCCGAAGCTAGAGCCACCGCTGAAGCCGAAGCAGCCGCCCAAGCCAAAGTCGCCGCCCAAGCTAGAGCCAACGCTCAAGCCAGATACGGAACATCTCCTAAGTCGGGTACATCTCAATCCTATGCTGACGTCCAAGCCAGCGCCTACGCCAATTCCAGAGCTGTTGCCCAAGCCGCTGCCTCCGCACAAGCCAGAGTCGCTGCACAAGCCAGAGCCGACGCAGAAGCGCAAGCCGTTGCCCAAGCCGCAGCCGTCGCGCAAGCCAAAGCCGCCGCACAAGCCAGAGCCGACGCAGAAGCCCAAGCTGTTGCCGAAGCCGCAGCCGTCGCGCAAGCCAGAGCCGCCGCCCGAGACACAGCTGCCGCCCAAGCCAGAGCCGCCGCAGAAGCCAGAGCCACCGCACAAGCCCGAGCCTACGAGCTAGATAGATCCGCTTCCCAAACCAGCGCTACGGCCAGCGCCAGCGCCACCGCCCAAGCCGCAGCCTCCACTTATGGGCGTGCTCCGACCGGACCGAGAGGCCCTGGAGGACCTGGTTACGAATCGATTTCTTCTTTGGGAGTATCTTCAGCTGGTGCTACAGCGAGTGCGACAGCTCGTGCTACAGGGAGAGTCGCCGGTCGCAGACTCGGAGCCGCGGCTGGAGCCAGCGCCGCGGCCCAAGCCGCAGCAGCCGCACAAGCCAGAGCCAATGCCCAAGCCAGTGCCAACGCCAAAGCCAGCGCCGCCGCTGAAGCCGAAGCTGCCGCTCTAGCGAGAGCCAACGCTGAAGCTAGAGCCACCGCTGAAGCCGAAGCAGCCGCCCAAGCCAAAGTTGCCGCTCAAGCTAAATCCAACGCTCAAGCCAGATACGGAACATCTCCTAAGTCGGGTACATCTCAATCCTATGCTGACGTCCAAGCCAGCGCCTACGCCAATTCCAGAGCTGTTGCCCAAGCCGCTGCCTCTGCAAAAGCCAGAGTCGCCGCACAAGCCAGAGCCGACGCAGAAGCGCAAGCCGTTGCCCAAGCCGCAGCCGTCGCGCAAGCCAAAGCCGCTGCACAAGCCAGAGCCGACGCAGAAGCGCAAGCCGTTGCCCAAGCCGCAGCCGTCGCGCAAGCCAAAGCCGCCGCACAAGCCAGAGCCGACGCAGAAGCCCAAGCTTTTGCCGAAGCCGCAGCCGTCGCGCAAGCCAGAGCCGCCGCCCGAGACACAGCTGCCGCCCAAGCCAGAGCCGCCGCAGAAGCCAGAGCCACCGCACAAGCCCGAGCCTACGAGCTAGATAGATCCGCTTCCCAAACCAGCGCTACGGCCAGCGCTAGCGCCACCGCCCAAGCCGCAGCCTCCACTTATGGGCGTGCTCCGACCGGACCGAGAGGCCCTGGAGGACCTGGATACGGATCGACTTCTTCTTTGGGAGTATCTTCAGCTGGTGCTAAAGCGAGTGCGAAAGCTAGTGCCACAGGCACAGTCGCCGGTCCCAGACTCGCAGCCGCGGCCCGTGCTAGCGCCGCCGCCCAAGCCGCAGCCGCCGCTTATGGGCGTGTCCGGGCCGGACCGAGAGGCCCTGGAGGACCTGGATACGGATCGACTTCTTCTTTGGGAGTATCTTTAGCTGGTGCTACAGCGAGTGCGACAGCTCGTGCTACAGGGAGAGTCGCCGGTCGCAGACTCGGAGCCGCGGCTGGAGCCAGCGCCGCGGCCCAAGCCGCAGCAGCCGCACAAGCCAGAGCCAATGCCCAAGCCAGCGCCAACGCCAAAGCCAGCGCCGCCGCTGAAGCCGAAGCTGCCGCTCTAGCGAGAGCTAACGCCGAAGCTAGAGCCACCGCTGAAGCCGAAGCAGCCGCCCAAGCCAAAGTCGCCGCTCAAGCTAGAGCCAACACTCAATCCAGATACGGAACATCTCCTAAGTCGGGTACATCTCAATCCTATGCTGACATCCAAGCCAATGCCTACGCCAATTCCAGAGCTGTTGCCCAAGCCGCTGCCTCCGCACAAGCCAGAGTCGCCGCACAAGCCAGAGCCGACGCAGAAGCGCAAGCCGTTGCCCAAGCCGCAGCCGTCGCGCAAGCCAAAGCCGCCGCACAAGCCAGAGCCGACGCAGAAGCCCAAGCTGTTGCCGAAGCCGCAGCCGTCGCGCAAGCCAGAGCCGCCGCCCGAGACACAGCTGCCGCCCAAGCCAGAGCCGCCGCAGAAGCCAGAGCCACCGCACAAGCCCGAGCCTACGAGCTAGATAGATCCGCTTCCCAAACCAGCGCTACGGCCAGCGCCAGCGCCACCGCCCAAGCCGCAGCCTCCACTTATGGGCGTGCTCAGACCGGACCGAGAGGCCCTGGAGGACCTGGTTACGAATCGATTTCTTCTTTGGGAGTATCTTCAGCTGGTGCTAAAGCGAGTGCGAAAGCTAGTGCCACAGGCACAGTCGCCGGTCCCAGACTCGCAGCCGCGGCGCGTGCCAGCGCCGCCGCCCAAGCCGGAGCCGCCGCTTATGGGCGTGTTCGGGCCGGACCGAGAGGCCCTGGAGGACCTGGATACGGATCGACTTCTTCTTTGGGAGTATCTTCAGCTGGTGCTACAGCGAGTGCGACAGCTCGTGCTACAGGGAGAGTCGCCGGTCGCAGACTCGGAGCCGCGGCTGGAGCCAGCGCCGCGGCCCAAGCCGCAGCAGCCGCACAAGCCAGAGCCAATGCCCAAGCCAGCGTTAACGCCAAAGCCAGCGCCGCCGCTGAAGCCGAAGCTGCCGCTCTAGCGAGAGCCAACGCTGGAGCTAGAGCCACCGCTGAAGCCGAAGCAGCCGCCCAAGCCAAAGTCGCCGCTCAAGCTAGAGCCAACGCTCAAGCCAGATACGGAACATCTCCTAAGTCGGGTACATCTCAATCCTATGCTGACGTCCAAGCCAGCGCCTACGCCAATTCCAGAGCTGTTGCCCAAGCCGCTGCCTCCGCACAAGCCAGAGTCGCCGCACAAGCCAGAGCCGACGCAGAAGCGCAAGCCGTTGCCCAAGCCGCAGCCGTCGCGCAAGCCAAAGCCGCCGCACAAGCCAGAGCCGACGCAGAAGCCCAAGCTGTTGCCGAAGCCGCAGCCGTCGCGCAAGCCAGAGCCGCCGCCCGAGACACAGCTGCCGCCCAAGCCAGAGCCGCCGCAGAAGCCAGAGCCACCGCACAAGCCCGAGCCTACGAGCTAGATAGATCCGCTTCCCAAACCAGCGCTACGGCCAGCGCCAGCGCCACCGCCCAAGCCGCAGCCTCCACTTATGGGCGTGCTCCAACCGGACCGAGAGGCTTTGGAGGACCTGGTTACGAATCGATTTCTTCTTTGGGAGTATCTTCAGCTGGTGCTAAAGCGAGTGCGAAAGCTAGTGCCACAGGCACAGTCGCCGGTCCCAGACTCGCAGCCGCGGCCCGTGCCAGCGCCGCCGCCCAAGCCGCAGCCGCCGCTTATGGGCGTGTTCGGGCCGGACCGAGAGGCCCTGGAGGACCTGGATACGGATCGACTTCTTCTTTGGGAGTATCTTCAGCTGGTGCTACAGCGAGTGCGACAGCTCGTGCTACAGGTAGAGTCGCCGGTCGCAGACTCGGAGCCGCGGCTGGAGCCAGCGCCGCGGCCCAAGCCGCAGCAGCCGCACAAGCCAGAGCCAATGCCCAAGCCAGCGCCAACGCCAAAGCCAGCGCCGCCGCTGAAGCCGAAGCTGCCGCTCTAGCGAGAGCCAACGCTGAAGCTAGAGCCACCGCTAAAGCCGAAGCAGCCGCCCAAGCCAAAGTCGCCGCTCAAGCTAGAGCCAACGCTCAAGCCAGATACGGAACATCTCCTAAGTCGGGTACATCTCAATCCTATGCTGACGTCCAAGCCAGCGCCTACGCCAATTCCAGAGCTGTTGCCCAAGCCGCTGCCTCTGCACAAGCCAGAGTCGCCGCACAAGCCAGAGCCGACGCAGAAGCGCAAGCCGTTGCCCAAGCCGCAGCCGTCGCGCAAGCCAAAGCCGCCGCACAAGCCAGAGCCGACGCAGAAGCCCAAGCTTTTGCCGAAGCCGCAGCCGTCGCGCAAGCCAGAGCCGCCGCCCGAGACACAGCTGCCGCCCAAGCCAGAGCCACCGCAGAAGCCAGAGCCACCGCACAAGCCCGAGCCTACGAGCTAGATAGATCCGCTTCCCAAACCAGCGCTACGGCCAGCGCTAGCGCCACCGCCCAAGCCGCAGCCTCCACTTATGGGCGTGCTCCGACCGGACCGAGAGGCCCTGGAGGACCTGGTTACGAATCGATTTCTTCTTTGGGAGTATCTTCAGCTGGTGCTAAAGCGAGTGCGAAAGCTAGTGCCACAGGCACAGTCGCCGGTCCCAGACTCGCAGCCGCGGCCCGTGCCAGCGCCGCCGCCCAAGCCGCAGCCGCCGCTTATGGGCGTGTTCGGGCCGGACCGAGAGGCCCTGGAGGACCTGGATACGGATCGATTTCTTCTTTGGGAGTTTTTTCAGCTGGTGCTAAAGCGAGTGCGAAAGCTAGTGCCACAGGCACAGTCGCCGGTCCCAGACTCGCAGCCGCGGCCCGTGCCAGCGCCGACGCCCAAGCCGCAGCCGCCGCTTATGGGCGTGTTCGGGCCGGACCGAGAGGCCCTGGAGGACCTGGATACGGATCGACTTCTTCTTTGGGAGTATCTTCAGCTGGTGCTACTGCGAGTGCGACAGCTCGTGCTACAGGGAGAGTCGCCGGTCGCAGACTCGGAGCCGCGGCTGGAGCCAGCGCCGCGGCCCAAGCCGCAGCAGCCGCACAAGCCAGAGCCAATGCCCAAGCCAGCGCCAACGCCAAAGCCAGCGCCGCCGCTGAAGCCGAAGCTGCCGCTCTAGCGAGAGCCAACGCTGAAGCTAGAGCCACCGCTGAAGCCGAAGCAGCCGCCCAAGCCAAAGTCGCCGCTCAAGCTAAATCCAACGCTCAAGCCAGATACGGAACATCTCCTAAGTCGGGTACATCTCAATCCTATGCTGACGTCCAAGCCAGCGCCTACGCCAATTCCAGAGCTGTTGCCCAAGCCGCTGCCTCTGCACAAGCCAGAGTCGCCGCACAAGCCAGAGCCGACGCAGAAGCGCAAGCCGTTGCCCAAGCCGCAGCCGTCGCGCAAGCCAAAGCCGCTGCACAAGCCAGAGCCGACGCAGAAGCGCAAGCCGTTGCCCAAGCCGCAGCCGTCGCGCAAGCCAAAGCCGCCGCACAAGCCAGAGCCGACGCAGAAGCCCAAGCTTTTGCCGAAGCCGCAGCCGTCGCGCAAGCCAGAGCCGCCGCCCGAGACACAGCTGCCGCCCAAGCCAGAGCCGCCGCAGAAGCCAGAGCCACCGCACAAGCCCGACCCTACGAGCTAGATAGATCCGCTTCCCAAACCAGCGCTACGGCCAGCGCTAGCGCCACCGCCCAAGCCGCAGCCTCCACTTATGGGCGTGCTCCGACCGGACCGAGAGGCCCTGGAGGACCTGGTTACGAATCGATTTCTTCTTTGGGAGTATCTTCAGCTGGTGCTAAAGCGAGTGCGAAAGCTAGTGCCACAGGCACAGTCGCCGGTCCCAGACTCGCAGCCGCGGCCCGTGCCAGCGCCGCCGCCCAAGCCGCAGCCGCCGCTTATGGGCGTGTCCGGGCCGGACCGAGAGGCCCTGGAGGACCTGGATACGGATCGACTTCTTCTTTGGGAGTATCTTTAGCTGGTGCTACAGCGAGTGCGACAGCTCGTGCTACAGGGAGAGTCGCCGGTCGCAGACTCGGAGCCGCGGCTGGAGCCAGCGCCGCGGCCCAAGCCGCAGCAGCCGCACAAGCCAGAGCCAATGCCCAAGCCAGCGCCAACGCCAAAGCCAGCGCCGCCGCTGAAGCCGAAGCTGCCGCTCTAGCGAGAGCTAACGCCGAAGCTAGAGCCACTGCTGAAGCCGAAGCAGCCGCCCAAGCCAAAGTCGCCGCTCAAGCTAGAGCCAACACTCAATCCAGATACGGAACATCTCCTAAGTCGGGTACATCTCAATCCTATGCTGACGTCCAAGCCAATGCCTACGCCAATTCCAGAGCTGTTGCCCAAGCCGCTGCCTCCGCACAAGCCAGAGTCGCCGCACAAGCCAGAGCCGACGCAGAAGCGCAAGCCGTTGCCCAAGCCGCAGCCGTCGCGCAAGCCAAAGCCGCCGCACAAGCCAGAGCCGATGTAGAAGCCCAAGCTGTTGCCGAAGCCGCAGCCGTCGCGCAAGCCAGAGCCGCCGCCCAAGACACAGCTGCCGCCCAAGCCAGAGCCGCCGCAGCAGCCAGAGCCACCGCACAAGCCCGAGCCTACGAGCTAGATAGATCCGCTTCCCAAACCAGCGCTACGGCCAGCGCCAGCGCCACCGCCCAAGCCGCAGCCTCCACTTATGGGCGTGCTCAGACCGGACCGAGAGGCCCTGGAGGACCTGGTTACGAATCGATTTCTTCTTTGGGAGTATCTTCAGCTGGTGCTAAAGCGAGTGCGAAAGCTAGTGCCACAGGCACAGTCGCCGGTCCCAGACTCGCAGCCGCGGCGCGTGCCAGCGCCGCCGCCCAAGCCGGAGCCGCCGCTTATGGGCGTGTTCGGGCCGGACCGAGAGGCCCTGGAGGACCTGGATACGGATCGACTTCTTCTTTGGGAGTATCTTCAGCTGGTGCTACAGCGAGTGCGACAGCTCGTGCTACAGGGAGAGTCGCCGGTCGCAGACTCGGAGCCGCGGCTGGAGCCAGCGCCGCGGCCCAAGCCGCAGCAGCCGCACAAGCCAGAGCCAATGCCCAAGCCAGCGCTAACGCCAAAGCCAGCGCCGCCGCTGAAGCCGAAGCTGCCGCTCTAGCGAGAGCCAACGCTGGAGCTAGAGCCACCGCTGAAGCCGAAGCAGCCGCCCAAGCCAAAGTCGCCGCTCAAGCTAGAGCCAACGCTCAAGCCAGATACGGAACATCTCCTAAGTCGGGTACATCTCAATCCTATGCTGACGTCCAAGCCAGCGCCTACGCCAATTCCAGAGCTGTTGCCCAAGCCGCTGCCTCCGCACAAGCCAGAGTCGCCGCACAAGCCAGAGCCGACGCAGAAGCGCAAGCCGTTGCCCAAGCCGCAGCCGTCGCGCAAGCCAAAGCCGCCGCACAAGCCAGAGCCGACGCAGAAGCCCAAGCTGTTGCCGAAGCCGCAGCCGTCGCGCAAGCCAGAGCCGCCGCCCGAGACACAGCTGCCGCCCAAGCCAGAGCCGCCGCAGAAGCCAGAGCCACCGCACAAGCCCGAGCCTACGAGCTAGATAGATCCGCTTCCCAAACCAGAGCTACGGCCAGCGCCAGCGCCACCGCCCAAGCCGCAGCCTCCACTTATGGGCGTGCTCCGACCGGACCGAGAGGCCTTGGAGGACCTGGTTACGAATCGATTTCTTCTTTGGGAGTATCTTCAGCTGGTGCTAAAGCGAGTGCGAAAGCTAGTGCCACAGGCACAGTCGCCGGTCCCAGACTCGCAGCCGCGGCCCGTGCCAGCGCCGCCGCCCAAGCCGCAGCCGCCGCTTATGGGCGTGTTCGGGCCGGACCGAGAGGCCCTGGAGGACCTGGATACGGATCGACTTCTTCTTTGGGAGTATCTTCAGCTGGTGCTACAGCGAGTGCGACAGCTCGTGCTACAGGGAGAGTCGCCGGTCGCAGACTCGGAGCCGCGGCTGGAGCCAGCGCCGCGGCCCAAGCCGCAGCAGCCGCACAAGCCAGAGCCAATGCCCAAGCCAGCGTTAACGCCAAAGCTAGCGCCGCCGCTGAAGCCGAAGCTGCCGCTCTAGCGAGAGCCAACGCTGGAGCTAGAGCCACCGCTGAAGCCGAAGCAGCCGCCCAAGCCAAAGTCGCCGCTCAAGCTAGAGCCAACGCTCAAGCCAGATACGGAACATCTCCTAAGTCGGGTACATCTCAATCCTATGCTGACGTCCAAGCCAGCGCCTACGCCAATTCCAGAGCTGTTGCCCAAGCCGCTGCCTCCGCACAAGCCAGAGTCGCCGCACAAGCCAGAGCCGACGCAGAAGCGCAAGCCGTTGCCCAAGCCGCAGCCGTCGCGCAAGCCAAAGCCGCCGCACAAGCCAGAGCCGACGCAGAAGCCCAAGCTGTTGCCGAAGCCGCAGCTGTCGCGCAAGCCAGAGCCGCCGCCCGAGACACAGCTGCCGCCCAAGCCAGAGCCGCCGCAGAAGCCAGAGCCACCGCACAAGCCCGAGCCTACGAGCTAGATAGATCCGCTTCCCAAACCAGCGCTACGGCCAGCGCCAGCGCCACCGCCCAAGCCGCAGCCTCCACTTATGGGCGTGCTCCAACCGGACCGAGAGGCTTTGGAGGACCTGGTTACGAATCGATTTCTTCTTTGGGAGTATCTTCAGCTGGTGCTAAAGCGAGTGCGAAAGCTAGTGCCACAGGCACAGTCGCCGGTCCCAGACTCGCAGCCGCGGCCCGTGCCAGCGCCGCCGCCCAAGCCGCAGCCGCCGCTTATGGGCGTGTTCGGGCCGGACCGAGAGGCCCTGGAGGACCTGGATACGGATCGACTTCTTCTTTGGGAGTATCTTCAGCTGGTGCTACAGCGAGTGCGACAGCTCGTGCTACAGGTAGAGTCGCCGGTCGCAGACTCGGAGCCGCGGCTGGAGCCAGCGCCGCGGCCCAAGCCGCAGCAGCCGCACAAGCCAGAACCAATGCCCAAGCCACCGCCAACGCCAAAGCCAGCGCCGCCGCTGAAGCCGAAGCTGCCGCTCTAGCGAGAGCCAACGCTGAAGCTAGAGCCACCGCTAAAGCCGAAGCAGCCGCCCAAGCCAAAGTCGCCGCTCAAGCTAGAGCCAACGCTCAAGCCAGATACGGAACATCTCCTAAGTCGGGTACATCTCAATCCTATGCTGACGTCCAAGCCAGCGCCTACGCCAATTCCAGAGCTGTTGCCCAAGCCGCTGCCTCCGCACAAGCCAGAGTCGCCGCACAAGCCAGAGCCGACGCAGAAGCGCAAGCCGTTGCCCAAGCCGCAGCCGTCGCGCAAGCCAAAGCCGCCGCACAAGCCAGAGCCGACGCAGAAGCCCAAGCTGTTGCCAAATCCGCAGCCGTCGCGCAAGCCAGAGCCGCCGCCCGAGACACAGCTGCCGCCCAAGCCAGAGCCGCCGCAGAAGCCAGAGCCACCGCACAAGCCCGAGCCTACGAGCTAGATAGATCCGCTTCCCAAACCAGCGCTACGGCCAGCGCCAGCGCCACCGCCCAAGCCGCAGCCTCCACTTATGGGCGTGCTCCAACCGGACCGAGAGGCTTTGGAGGACCTGGTTACGAATCGATTTCTTCTTTGGGAGTATCTTCAGCTGGTGCTAAAGCGAGTGCGAAAGCTAGTGCCACAGGCACAGTCGCCGGTCCCAGACTCGCAGCCGCGGCCCGTGCCAGCGCCGCCGCCCAAGCCGCAGCCGCCGCTTATGGGCGTGTTCGGGCCGGACCGAGAGGCCCTGGAGGACCTGGATACGGATCGACTTCTTCTTTGGGAGTATCTTCAGCTGGTGCTACAGCGAGTGCGACAGCTCGTGCTACAGGGAGAGTCGCCGGTCGCAGACTCGGAGCCGCGGCTGGAGCCAGCGCCGCGGCCCAAGCCGCAGCAGCCGCACAAGCCAGAACCAATGCCCAAGCCACCGCCAACGCCAAAGCCAGCGCCGCCGCTGAAGCCGAAGCTGCCGCTCTAGCGAGAGCCAACGCTGAAGCTAGAGCCACCGCTAAAGCCGAAGCAGCCGCCCAAGCCAAAGCCGCCGCACAAGCCAGAGCCGACGCAGAAGCCCAAGCTGTTGCCGAAGCCGCAGCCGTCGCGCAAGCCAGAGCCGCCGCCCGAGACACAGCTGCCGCCCAAGCCAGAGCCGCCGCAGAAGCCAGAGCCACCGCACAAGCCCGAGCCTACGAGCTAGATAGATCCGCTTCCCAAACCAGCGCTACGGCCAGCGCCAGCGCCACCGCCCAAGCCGCAGCCTCCACTTATGGGCGTGCTCCGACCGGACCGAGAGGCCTTGGAGGACCTGGTTACGAATCGATTTCTTCTTTGGGAGTATCTTCAGCTGGTGCTAAAGCGAGTGCGAAAGCTAGTGCCACAGGCACAGTCGCCGGTCCCAGACTCGCAGCCGCGGCCCGTGCCAGCGCCGCCGCCCAAGCCGCAGCCGCCGCTTATGGGCGTGTTCGGGCCGGACCGAGAGGCCCTGGAGGACCTGGATACGGATCGACTTCTTCATTGGGAGTATCTTCAGCTGGTGCTACAGCGAGTGCGACAGCTCGTGCTACAGGGAGAGTCGCCGGTCGCAGACTCGGAGCCGCGGCTGGAGCCAGCGCCGCGGCCCAAGCCGCAGCAGCCGCACAAGCCAGAGGCAATGCCCAAGCCAGCGCCAACGCCAAAGCCAGCGCCGCCGCTGAAGCCGAAGCTGCCGCTCTAGCGAGAGCCAACGCTGAAGCTAGAGCCACCGCTAAAGCCGAAGCAGCCGCCCAAGCCAAAGTCGCCGCTCAAGCTAGAGCCAACGCTCAAGCCAGATACGGAACATCTCCTAAGTCGGGTACATCTCAATCCTATGCTGACGTCCAAGCCAGCGCCTACGCCAATTCCAGAGCTGTTGCCCAAGCCGCTGCCTCCGCACAAGCCAGAGTCGACGCACAAGCCAGAGCCGACGCAGAAGCGCAAGCCGTTGCCCAAGCCGCAGCCGTCGCGCAAGCCAAAGCCGCCGCACAAGCCAGAGCCGACGCAGAAGCCCAAGCTGTTGCCGAAGCCGCAGCCGTCGCGCAAGCCAGAGCCGCCGCCCGAGACACAGCTGCCGCCCAAGCCAGAGCCGCCGCAGAAGCCAGAGCCTCCGCACAAGCCCGAGCCTACGAGCTAGATAGATCCGCTTCCCAAACCAGCGCTACGGCCAGCGCCAGCGCCACCGCCCAAGCCGCAGCCTCCACTTATGGGCGTGCTCCGACCGGACCGAGAGGCCTTGGAGGGCCTGGTTACGAATCGATTTCTTCTTTGGGAGTATCTTCAGCTGTTGCTAAAGCGAGTGCGAAAGCTAGTGCTACAGGCACAGTCGCCGGTCCCAGACTCGCAGCCGCGGCCCGTGCCAGCGCCGCCGCCCAAGCCGCAGCCTCCACTTATGGGCGTGCTCCGGCCGGACCAAGAGGCCCTGTAGGACTTGGATACGGATCGACTTCTTCTTTGGGAGTATCTTCAGCTGGTGCTAAAGCGAGTGCGACAGCTCGTGCTACAGGGAGAGTCGCCGGTCCCAGACTCGGAGCCGCGGCTGGAGCCAGCGCCGCGGCCCAAGCCGCAGCAACCGCACAAGCCAGTGTCGCCGCCCAAAATAGAGCCAACGCAGAAGCCCAAGCTGTTGTCCAAGCCGCAGCCGCCGCACAAGCCAGAGCCGACGCAGAAGCCCAAGCTGCGGCCCGTGCCAGCTCCACCGCTCAAGCCGCAGCCTCCACTTATGGGCGTGCTCCGTCCGGACCGAGAGGCCCTGGAAGACTTGGATACGTATCGGGTTCTTCTTTGGGAGTATCTTCAGCTGGTGCTAAAGCGGGTGCGACAGCTAGTGCTACAGGCACAGTCGCCGGTCCCAGACCCGGAACCGCGGCCAGCGCAAGCGCCGCCGCCCAAGCCGCAGCCGCCGCTTATGAGCGTGTTCGGGCCGGACCGAGAGGCCCTGGAGGACCTGGATACGGATCGACTTCTTCTTTGGGAGTATCTTCAGCTGGTGCTACAGCGAGTGCGACAGCTAGTGCTACAGGCACAGTCGCCGGTCCGAGACTCGGAGCCGCGGCCGTCGCCAGCGCCGCGGCCCAAGCCGCAGCAGCCGCACAAGCCAGTGTCGCCGCCCAAAATAGAGCCAACGCAGAAGCCCAAGCTGTTGTCCAAGCCGCAGCCGCCGCACAAGCCAGAGCCGACGCAGAAGCCCAAGCTGTTGCCCAAGCCGCAGCCGTCGCGCAAGCCAGAGCCACCGCAGAAGCTAGAGGTGCCGCACAAGTCAGAGCTGACGAGCTAGCAAGATCCGCCGCCCAAACCAGCGCCGCGGCCAGCGCCAGCGCCGCCACCCGAGCCGCAGCCGCTGCTTATGCCCAGGCGAGAGCTGAAGCTGCTGCCCGAGATGCCGCAGCTGCCGAAGCAGAAGCTAGAGCGGCAAGACCTGATCATATACATTCCCGGTTTAGTAAATACGCTAAATCCGTGTCAGAAACACAGGAACAGCAGGATGTGGAAAGCTACGCTTTTAGCGAAGCACAAGCCAAGGCATACGCGAAAGCTCAAGCGGCTGCTGTAGCTGCATCGAATGCGGCAGCCGAGGAGAGAGCTGCAAATGCTGCTGAGGCTGCAGCGTTCGCTGTCGCTGCTGCTCAAGCGAGAGCTGCCGCTATTGCCCAATCAAAAGCTGAAGCTGCTGCTCTTGCCAAAGCTCAAGATGGAGGTTACGCAACCGCTGCTGCAGAAGGAAAAGCTTCCGATACTGCCAAAGCAGCAACAAGCGCATCATTACTGGCTACTACTGATGTGACGTCATCGGGACAATCGCAGTCACGCACATCTGTAACTACATCGACGCAGGCACAGCAGCAGCAGGAACTCGCAAGTTTCGTCGCTGGGGCACAACAGCAGCAGGAGCTCGCCAGTTTCGGAGCTGGAGGCACATCCGCAACGCCAGAGAACTACGTTGCCCTCGCCGGAGCCGACGTGCGAGCCAGCGCAGCCGCCCGAGCCGGTGCGCAGGCGCACTCGGCCTACTACAGGAGAGCCGGCGTCAGAGTTCCCTGCCGCATCGCGAGCAGGGACCTCGTCGTCAAGTTCGGCTCGAGCAGACGTCCTTTGTGCGCGACATGCTGAAAGTGCGGTGGCCGCATTTCTACGATAACGACCGACGCGATGTATAACTGACTTCGATTTTTATATATTCTTCAAACAATATCTATTCATCATTAGAAATAATATGTTAACGATTGCATTCCTTTTCGAAAATAAAATTCATATTTGCATTGAAGTTTTGTTTTCTTAATACATAATGTACCAGCTTTTTGCCCGCGGCCTCGCTCGCTCCGTAGCAATATATTCTCTCTTTCTCCCTCCCTCTCTTCCACCCTAACTTCCCTCTGGCACTCCTTCCCTCCCTAATCCCCTCTCCCTCTAATAGCATGAATTAAAAAAAACCCCTATACAACTGACCTATATTTCTATACAAAAGACAAAAAAAATTTTTTTCCTCTGCCTGTACACACATATGTCGAACTTAAAATTTTTTGTACTTCTTTAGTCCCTTTTAGTCCACTATTTAATCTTCCTTGAAAATTTTAATACACGTGTTATCTTATGTTGTGTCCTACTTGTAGAAAACCATATAAATAAATCAATCAATCAATTGCAAAATTTGTACTTAAGTTTCAATAAATAATATTCTATTACAGGTAAAGGTAGGTACATTTGCTTTCACGAGTCATGAGCACAGACTACACATTGCATGATAGTAGTCGAACGACGCGTGTGAGCCCAATAGGCGACGAGCGTCAACTGACGCTGACTGACGAACCAAACCAATCGCGTGAAGCGTCGGCGCCGTCGACGTCACATCCCGTCAAGACGACCTATCAAAAAAACTGTTTTAAAAAAATTCATCTCATACATTACATGACATTCGGGTACATTGAAAATGACTTTTAGGGCGTTATAATACGTATCGCCGACCGTGAGCGTGAAAATATCCTGGTGTGGCTGAAGCGACGAACTCAACGAGCGAACGCACTCCAGATTCTTTATAACTGCGCGCACCTGTTCACTATATAATTACTTCTACTCCTCTAAATACTTGCATGTATTTGACACATGTATAACAGCTCGCCTCTGGAATAATCTGCCAGTGCATTTACGCTCCACTACGTCTATGACTGTATTTAAGATAATTTTTTTTAATCTTTTCCTATCCTTACTGAAGTAAATACATTTATATTGTTCTAGCTTTTATCCGCGGCTTCGCTCGCGGTAAAGTCGGTTTAATACAAAATCCAATCTAAACGCAAATGTGATAAACGATCGCATCTTTTGTATTCTCTCTCTCTGAACCCTTTCTCCCTCCCTCTCTCCCTAACTCTCTCGCTTCCCCTCCCCCCCTCCCGCCTCTCGCTCTTCTCCGTCCCCCTCTTTCCCCTTCTCTTTAACGTCATTATCTGCCTACATCTCTCTCCCTAATTCCCTCCTTCCCCTCTCCCTTCTCCCTCGCTCCCCTTACTCCCCCTCTTTCCCCCACCCCCACTCCCTCCGTCCCTCCTCGCCCCTTTCATATTCTCCTCCCACCCCTTCCTACCTCCCACTCTTTTCCCCTCCTCCCTTTTCCTTACCCTCTTCCTACTCCCTTCCCTCCCTCCCTCCTCCATCGCCTCACTCTTCTCCCCTCTTATCTCTTATCTTTTCCCCTCTCCTTAATCCACACCTCCCTCCTCCCCCCTCGCTCTCCCTCCCTCCCTCGGTCACTTCTATCCCTCCCTATCTCAGCTCTTGTTAAACCCCGCCGCTTCTCCCTCCCTCCCTCACCCCTCCCCCTCACCCATCTTACACACCTCCCCAAATACCGTTCCTCCGTCTCTCTACCTCCCTCCTCTTCTTTCCCGTTCCTCCCACAGTCCTCCCTCCCTCCCCTTTCATACCTCCCTCCCCCTTCTGGACCCTCCCCAACCCACACCCCTCCGTCCCCCGCCTTTATCGTCCCTCCCCTCCATCCTCACCCCTCCCCGTCAAAGCCGCCCTTCCTGCTCCATCCCTACCCCACCTTCACCCTTCTCTCTTCATATCCCTAACATAATTGCTTTTCCTATTTCATCCCCTTCCTTTTTTTTCGATAAAAGGTAGTCCCCAGGATGCAATCTATCTTCTTCTCTAAATTTATTTCATGTTCCTAAAAGTAGCACTAATTACCTGCGTAACTCATATATACGAAGATGTTGCAACACGTACAATCTACATTTCTTACATGTCGATCTATTCCATGATAGTCGAAGCAAGGTCAACATATTGTCAATACAAAATATTTAGTATAACAATTTTTTAAGTCGTTATTAGGCTGTCGTTTGTAAAAAAAATAAAATAAATAAAAAGTCTGTATCTTGGTAAATTTTACCTATATGTGTTATACTCGTCGTTTTAACTTTATATATGTTAATCTGATCTTTTTTGTTTCGATTCTTCATCGTATGATGATAATTATTTTGTTGGTATTTTTATTCTTTTTTCTCTTCAAAAATCACATTTAAGTATTAGCTAAGATCAACACTACATTTTGTTCTCTCTCTTTTCTATTGTCTATTGTTAACGGAATCTTCGCGGGTCTGTTATTATTTCTTATTATTTGTTTTGTTTTTATGTATTTATGTTGACTGTTTGATTCCTAAATAAATAAAAAAAAAAAAAAATAAATAAATAAATTGTATCTAAATATTTATAGTATATAAGGTCTTTCAATAGTAGGTAACGATACGCTAAGGGGAGGTTCTGTATCTTTGTAAAAAATTAATATATTTGTAAAAAAAAATCTTTTTTCTTCAAAAGTGTTCTGTTTCCGATACAGAACCCCCCCCCTAGGGTATCGTTACCTACTAATGAAAGACCTTATATAATATAATAATATCTAACATCGTTTCTACCAAACCAACAACCATTCGACACTAAATTCCGTTCATACTATACTTTCCTATACTTTCTTTGATACTGCTCAGTCCTACTGTTATTCCGCGTGATGGTATACACGGTGTTAACTTTTTTCGCGCCATTTAATTTTAATACCGAATATTAAACCATTTGGTATACTGATTATTTTGTGGTACATAAAAATAAAATCTAAAATAGTTAAAAAAAATTGCATATTTTATTAATAATTTTACCTCAGCGACAATTTCTCTTTGGAATGGTATAGCGAGCGCCGCCGCGCGCCTGTGACCGTGCGTACCACAGAGCATCGAATACCGCGCGCGCCTCTCCTAGAGGCGAAAGTAATAATAATATTTGAAACCCAATAACAGAACGCAGAGCTGCTAGCGCTTCGAATGTGTGTGTGTGTGTTAGTATCGACACTATAAACAAAGAGGAGCAAGTTAGGGACACGCACAAAACAAATGCACACGCACAACACACATATGTAAGTCATAGGCCACGCCCACAGGCTTCAACGGCGTTGTAGGGAAATCGCGCTCAGGGCGTCTCTAGGAGGGGGCGCGCGTGGTATTCGATGCTCTGTGATGCGTACCCAGCCAGCTGACTGACGGACGACGTGTCGCGCACTAGCTGTTGTATCGTGTCGATATGTATGTGATTTTTTTGATTTATTTGAAAAATTACCCACTTTTCGATTTTTTGGTAATGCAGTGCGATTTCTATAACGAAATACCATGCTTTTATACCAAATATAGAAATTGAAAATTTTAAAACCATAGCTCAAAAAAATAACCCCCTTTTTCTGCATCAGTATGTGACCCAGAATAATGGGTCACATACTGATGCCCTTTCGGGAATGGCGCCTATTTAGGTTAATACCGTGTATAACCTATAGTGTGCTTCAAGTACTATCTTTACATTGGTGCAAACCACATCAAAATCTGTTCAGTGGTTCCGGAATTTACCTCAAACATAGATACATACATACAAACAGACAGACGTTCCCTTTTTTATAAAGTAGAAGAAGAAGATAGAGAAAAGATAGACATTAGTTTGTAGTTCCACAAACTATTCTTGTTCGCCTACATATGCTTCTCCACATCCCAAAGGTTAGTTAGAATAGAATGCCTCACGGAATTAAGCTCACCTATTGTGCCTAATTTGTATAAATTGGTGTTCAAATATATATCCATATTTAAAATTTTGATTATAATTTACTTCCTATATGTCTATTTTGAAAAATAGATAAAAAAATTCCAAATAAAAAAAAAATTCATTCAAATTCGAAATTTTTAAGATAGGCATACACGAAAACCATTTTAACTACTCACACTGCAACATAAAGACGACACGAAACTCGCGTAACGGAAAATAAAAAAAAATCATAACTCCCAAAATTTTCACTTTTTTCAAACAATAAAAAAAAATCCCTAGATATTGAGTAAATCTAGAATATAAAAATATAAAAGTATTTCTAAATATATTTAAAAGTGCCCTTTTTAAACCCTCTAAAAACGGCTATTTTAAGAGGTTTTTTGCGATTTTCTCAAAAACTCTCAAACTTGTTTAATATTTTTGACGTGATGATGTCACGTCTTATAAATTGATGAACACCGGCTGCACGCACGAAGAAGTGTAACGTTCCATCTAAACCTGTGTGTGCAAGCGAGAGCGCGATAGAGACCTGTGTGTGCAATCGAGAGCGCAATAGAGAGGCATATACAATAGTAGAAAATACAAAATATATTTCTCCGTCTTTTGCGAGCCTCGAACCCGCGGTCCCTGCCACCATCACTGACCAGACGTGTTATCCACGCAGGCTATCGACCGTGTACTTATCGCTGCAAATTTTCTCAACAGTATGTGAATTTCATATGTGAATTTCATGGAGCGACATCTAGCGTCCACATCTAGCGTCAATATTAAATGAAATGCTTCAGCCAGCGGTATACTTGATTTAGCAGTTAGGTAATTGTTGCAACGTTGAACATGTAGATGGCGTTATGTAGGTTTTTTAAATATAAATTAAACAAAAATTAATAGTCGTTATTTTCTCATATTTTTTATTAGTTATTATCACATCTTTATCATGTACTTAAATTAATTTTACATGGTAAATATCCGCCGGAACTGATTTACTTTATGACATCATCACGTAAAACTATCGTCCGTAAACCAACTTTACAGACAACCAATTTTTTTTCTCAATCTTGTAGCTCTCATCGATACGCGTCATTTGACATCCTAAATATTTACGTAGCCGTAAAACTCACGACACCAGGGCCAATTCGCACTCTCGTTGGAAATAGGGGCCTATACTGAAGCGATCGAAAAGACATTTCCAATGCCAAAAAGTGGTCAAGTGAACCATGTTCACGTGCCGAGGGTCCCGTAACCGCTGCTTCTCTTTCATGTAATCATATTTTATACTAGGGTGCGATCAGGCTTTGGATGGGTGACCGTACGACCGTTGAACTTGTCCGTGGTTCGGATTCCACTTGAAACTGTAGTTTCATCCCTTTTCTTACATACATATATACGCAGTCGGTTCATAAGTTCTGCCACAACGTTATTAATTTCAAATTTCGAATACTGGCCAGAAATGTTTTGATTGGTTTTAAATTAGGAACGTTTTGCAACTTTAAAAATAAAAAAAAAATATTATTTTGCTCCATTCTAAACACAGAGCATCAAATACCAACCGCGCGCGCGGAGAGGCGCGCGCATTTGATGCTCTGTGATACTAAAACATGGAGTGGACGCAAAAGGAAAACAGAATCGCGGTTATTGCGTTGCACCGCTGCGGTTACGCGCCAACTGAGATTTTCAAACTTCTTAAAACGTGAATAATGGCTTGCAATGTTCATTCCAACGAGCCTTTGTAATTATGCGAATAGCCTTTTTTTGCATTCTGAAAACTTTAATAGTGTCACCAGAAGACCCCCAAAATTCAATTCCATAGCTGAGTATTGAATAAAAATAACCATAATGTACATAATTTAGCAATTATTCTTAGACAATAACAGGCATTTGATAACTTCTGGCAAACATTGTCGATGTGTTCATCCCATCTTAAGTGGTTATCGAGAGTAAATCCTAGAAATGTTGTTTTCGTTGCAAATGAGATAATACATACATAAATGCATATCACACACGCTGAATCCCGACAATCGGGGTAAGCAGAGTAATCGATGTTGTGCTGCAAGATCTCTGGTAAATTACAGGACAACACCGACCACCACGTTTCGCAAAGTATTCGAACAAGATTCAATCGATCAAGCAGCAAGTAAGGCACGAAGACCCACCTGCTGCATCACTCGGTGGAATTACCGTGCCAAGGTGAGAGGTGGCGAGCCTGTCGCCCTTTAGCACGGCATCTTGTCCTTATCCCTTAGTCGCCTTTTACGAAATGCACGGGGAGAGATGCAGTGAGGCTATTCTTTTTAAGTACCGGCCCCACACGGCAAATGAGATAATGTCATTATGATATCTTAAAAAGTAATTATTGTCATTGCTGGTAGATTTTGAGATACTGAAGTTTATTCCTTGGGTTTTTGCGTTAAACCAATCGGATATTTCGTTAAGCATTCTTTGTAGTCGGTCAACCAGGTTACTCGTACTATCTTCTTTTACAACAAAATTTGCGTCATCTGCGTACAATATAATGAGAATGGCTAGTTTGATGTGATTCGGTAGGTCGTTTATAAAGCCCAGGAATAACAGCGGCGCCAGTATTGATCCTTGTGGGACTCTATATTTGGCTAGGAAACATCGAGACTTAATTTATTTTATGGACCCTATCGTTATATCTGTATGGTTAATGTTTACATTAAATTCTCGGTTATCTAGGTAGCTTCTGAAGCACTCCAAGGCCACCCCCCTGATACCATAGAACTCCATTTTATTTAGAAGATAATTGTGGTTTACCAGGACAAATGCCTTAGAAAAGTCCAGAAACAGACCGGCTGTGTGTTCGTGTTGATCTAGTCCCTGCAGTATGCTATTCGTGAATGTGTGAGTAGCTGTAAATACAGATCTACCTGGGCGGAAACCATGTTGGCATTCTGTTAAAATTTTGTTCATTTCTAGATAGTTCATTAGTCTTACCTGCATTACCATTTCGAAAATTTTAGAAAAGGCGGGATTGGTATGTAATTTTTAGTTAGACTTTTTTGACCTTTTTGTACAACGGAACAAGTTTTGCTTTTTTCAAGTTATTTGGGAATACCCCAGTCGATAATGATATGTTCACCAGATAGGTAAGAACTTCTAATATTGGTGTTATGCATTGTTTTATTAAGTGGACGGAAGTATCATTAATGTCCGGTGTTTTTTATTTTTAACCGACTTCCAAAAAAGGAGGAGGTTCTCAATTCGTCTGTATGTTTTTTTTTTTTATTTTTTTTTTTATTTTTATTTTTTTGTATGTTTGTAACACGATTTCTCCGTCAATTGAGGGCCGATTTAGAAAATTCTTTTTTTGTTAGTTAGGTCATACTTCCGAGGTGGTCCCATTTCAATTTTATCGAAATTGGTTCAGTGGTTTTCGAAAAATCAGCATAATACTATGGTGTGTGGTTACCTTCAGCAAAACTTGTGATGTGGTCGTTTTCGGCAATTTTCAGTTTGATAAATTAGTATGGTGTGTGGTTACCTTCAGCAAAACATTTGTGATGTGGACTTATTCAGCAATTTGCAGTCTGACACATATGGCGAATAATTCTGTACCACTTCAATCGATTTCGATTATTCTTTTTTATGTAATATTACTAAAAAGAATGAAATAAAAACTGTTTTAAAAAATATTAAACCGATTTCCAAAAAACAAAAAAAAAAAACTAAAAAGTATTAAATACCTAATATTTTGAAATTTTCTCTGTCCTGTTGAAATACATGAATCGATATACTAGTGATACATATTCGGACCCTTGTTTCATGAATATTCTAAATTTGAAATTTTTTTATTTTTTCCGACCGGCGTTTAATTTATTATGGTACCTGGCCAGTACCTACTGTACCGAGTACCATCGAGCTGGTTTGATGATGGAGACAGAAGGTGGCCATAGGAACTCCTAAACTACACATGATAAACCCATCGTGTTTGGGCTCGTTGCATTTGTCTTCACGAGAAATTTACTTTAGACCTAAAAGATTCTCAATTCGACGGTATGTTTTCTTTTTTTGGATGTTTGTTACGCGATTACTCCGTCAATTGTGGGCCGATTTTGAAAATTCTTTTTTTTTTTACGTATTTAACTAGTAGAATTGAACTGCATGTAGGTAAATTCCAAATACATAAATTTAAATGACAACAAAAGAAAAAGAGGACTAGACTAGGTACTAGGTACTAGGCACTCCCTAGACCTAGATATCACTGTTGCCAAATCTCCCCATACTCACTGTCCATCGAGTTTTTATTACAATTTTAATTTTTTGGATGAAAAAAAAAACGGAATTTCGATTTGAGTGTAGGGATTTTTTCTTCTAATAATGAGTACTTTCTATTTCCTCAAGCGCATCCTGAAACACCCTGTATATATAAATGTTAAATGTTAAAATATGACGAATCTGAGTGCTGTGTAATGATCTGAGGTACAGTCTATGGATGATGAATAAAATAAGAAAAAGAATAACCCCCCAGGCGCTTTAGTTCGGTAAAAACTGAAGGCCGGAGGACTGGAGGAAAATTGGAGAGGCGTATGCCTAGCCGTGGACTATTGTCGTTACACGCTGACTGACTGACTGGCTGACTGTATAGACTGACTCACTGACTTCGTTCCTCTATAGAACCGGTAAATGCTGCATCGCTCTCCATGCCCACATATGATTTCCTACCAATTACAGTCTCTGGCCCTTCAAGAGGCAAATGGGCATCTTTCAGCTTGCGAAGTTTGTTTGTTAGATCTTCTTCGCATTGAATTAGAACTGGAGGAATTTTCGATGTATCCAAGACATATCCAAGAGTAGGTTACCTATCTATGTATAGATGAAGTCTCAAATCATACAATAAGCAATATTGGCACACGAAACCTTTGCCGCGGAGTATGTTTGCTTTAAAGAAGCCAACCCCACGTCATTCACTTCGTCTGTGCATTCACTTTGTAATTTACATAAAACCGTATAAACAGAGACACGAAGAAAAAGCTCAATACAATGCATCATTTGTATAAACAAATATTTGTCATAAAAACTCTTATTTTCATATCTAGAAGCGAGCACCGAGACATCTATACAATTATTTTATAACTTTCTTAATAACTTTCTTGGCAACCGGCCCTAAGTTCGTTAGTGAAGTGTCCATTGCTCGCTGGGGAACTTTCAACCTTTGCACAATAGCGACCATCATAGTCTACGTTTCACACCCGACGTTATAACCGGGTGGACGTACCTGTCATAAAATGTTTATCTTGGAATTTAGAGGTTTTAGGGTTCCGTATCCAGTACGGGAACCTATTACTAAGCCTACGCCGTCTGTCTGTCCGTCCGAGGGCTGTATCTCTTGAACTGTACTAGGTATCACGTATGTTGTAGGTGATGTAGCCAACCGTGTCAGTTTCTATAAAATAAAAAAAAATTGGTACCTAGGTAGTCCGTTGAAATTTTCACAGAGTATTATGGTCGATATAACAACAAATATTAAAAATAAGAAAAAGTAAAAAATTGAAGGTGTTCCCATAGAAGAAACCAAAAAGTTTATGCGCGCGCGCCATCTACCGAATAGAGTGTGAAGCATTTTAACTAATCATTTCATAATTTTCGAAGCATTTAATAACACGCCATAGATGGCGTGAGTAGCGCTAACCATGACATGGCGATAAGGAACCCTCGGTGCGCGAGTTCGACTCGCATTTGGCCGGTTTTTAGGGTCCCGTCGTAAAATGCGAAAAAAGGGACCCTTATGGGATCGCTGTGATGTCTGTCTGTCTGTCTGTCCGTCTGTCGGTCACACGCAGATATCTCCGGACCTACTGAACCGATTTCAATGAAACTGACGCCTAATTACCTACGTGTAATTTTTGCCGAGAGATATATTATAGATAAGTTTGTGTAATAGTCCTGTGGAAAGTACAGGGTACCCCAAAATGTAAACGAAAAATATGTTTTTTTTTAATAAATCAAGTGTCATGTCTTTCTATAGGTATTGTTAAACTTTAACTTTGTTAACTTTGCTATAAACAATAAGTTGACAAAACTGCACTTTTGTCGCCGAACTTTGACTTATTAAGGGTTGTTTTAAAAATTCTGAAAAAATAAGCAATTTTGGTACTCTTATGTAGTTGTGCTAACTACATTTTGAGATAAACTATTCATTTATCTCAAAATGTCATAAATTTGGAGATAAAGTTAAATGTCTCAACAGCCAAAATTTAAATTTTTCGCGTGACTTTTTGGTCACAGCTCAAGTCACCGATAGCGTAGCGTTGTGAATGATGCTTAAAATCATCCTGAGAAGTAGGAAATGTAACAGTAACCGTATGTAAATCGATAAAGTGGTTTTCGAGTTATAAGACCATTTCATATATATATACGTACGTTACACGGTCGGTCGGTCGGGGGCTTTGAAGACCCAGGTTGAGGTAGGGGGGGGGGGGGGGGGAGGGGGGGGATGTCCGCGGGGAGAGGGGAAGGGAGGATAATTTAATCTCTATCTTTTTTTCTCTATCTAAAACTACTAAGTCTAGAAAGTTGAAATTTTGAAATGGGGGGTGAAAGTTTGTATAGAAGTATCGGTTTTTGACATTGGAAATGTCTTTTCGATCGCTTCAGTATAGGCCCAAATTTCCAAAAAAAGTGCGAATAAGCCCTGGTGTCGTGAGTTTTAAGGTAACGTGAATATGTATATATCTCAAATGACGCGTATCGACGAGAGCTAGAAGATTGTTAAAAAATATATTTAAAAAATTTGAGTTTTTGAGAAAATCGCAAAAAACCGCTTAAAATTGCCGTTTTTAGGGGGTTTAAAAAGGGCACTTTTAAACATATTTCTAAATATATATTTTAAACTTTTATACTTTTATATTGTAGATTGACTAAACATCTGGGGATGTTTTTTGAATTGTTTGAAAAAAGTGAAGTGAAAGTGAAGAAAGTGAAGTGTTTGAAGCGAGTTTCGTGTCGTCTTTATCTTGCAGTGTGAGTAGTTAAAATTGTTTTCGTGTATTGACTTGAAAATTGAGAATTTTAATTAAATTGTTTTTTCTTTTTTTTGAAAATGTTTGTTTATTTTTCAAAATTGACATATTTCATTATGAAAAAGCAAGTAAATTATAATCAAATTTTTAAATATGGATATATATTCTTTATTGAACACCAATTTATACAAAGTACCTGGGCGACCGAGCTTCGCTCGGCGTCTACACCTATGTAGATAAACTTGAAAAAAATAACATTATCTAAGTAAATGCAAAATTTCATCTAAATCGTTAGAGCCGTTTCCGAGAAACCAATTATATATTGTAGGTACATATATACATGATGTTCGGCACATCGACCGACAAATTTTTTTTGTAGGTAAGTGGGGTCATTTGCAACGTTTTGACCAATGATACCTTTTGTCAGATGTCACGTGGTATCGAGATAAGATTTTTTTTTCTTTACTTTTAAAAATGACCAAAATCCCAGCTTTAAACCCTTGTAACTTTTTTGTTTATGATTTTATCAGCACGAAATAAAAATTATTGAATTTTACGACATATCCTTGTTCTAGAAAATATATTCTTTGATGAAGTTAACACCATGAAAAGGTCTTATGACCTCCCGAAGTCCCGAGAACGAGTAAAAATATAAGAGAATCTTAAATTCTTAATTCATTTAAAAAAAAGTGAGAGCAATTGATAGCTTCATTTTCTTTTAAAAAGTTCGCTAGTTTATGCTTTTTCCAACGGTATACCACATGTCATACAAATAATTCACTGTGTGGCAAAATTAGGCACAGGGACATAACAGAACGACAAAATTAGGGATAATTTGCAAGAGTGCCAGCGCCGCCGGTACATATTCAAAATTTGAAAATGCTCCCGAAAAAGCTCTCAATACGGAAAGCGAGTGCCCGTGTTGTCGTTCTGTTCTGTCTCTGTGCCTAATTTTGACCACATAGTGAATTATTTTAATGAGATGTGGTATACCGTTGGAAAGGGCGTAAACTAGCAAACTTTTTAAAAGAAAATGAAGCGCTCAATTGCTGTCGGTTTTTTTTAAATGAATTAAGAAATTAAGATTCTGTCACATTTTTACTCGTTCTCCGGACTTTGGGAGGTCATAAAACCTTTTCATGGTATTAACTTCATCAAATAATATGTTCTTCTAGAAGAAGGATACATCGTAAAATTCAATAAAGTTTATTTCATGCTGATAGAATCATAAACAAAGAAGAACCCTTGTAGGGTTTAAAGCTGGGATTTTGGTAATTTTCAAAAATAAAGAAAAAAAAAGCCCCAGTTGCACTCCGGGAGTGCCGGCAGAAGTGAAAACTTTTTGTATTTCCGAAAATAATTCTTAGGTGGTTATAAAAAAAACTAAACACACTAAAAAAATTTAAACACGGTAACATTGCTTAAAAAAGAAAAAAAAAACAAGAAAAAAAAACCAAAAAAAAAAATTTGAGGGATTCGAACCCATGGTCAAAAAATACAAATCCTACACTCTTACCATTGAGCCACGAAATCACATATACGACCAAACGAATATCGGATTCCCTTGATTCGCTTTCGGCTTTACTGTCACTGAGAGACGAACAGAATTGATCCCGAGCCACTCTTAACTTAACCCTTAATGCAATGACACATTTTAAATAATAAAAATAAATCTGTCGCTTTTCGAGATCTGACGCGATTTTACGCGAGATTTTCGAGATTTGACGCGAGCGGTTTGAATTTCTTTGTTCGCACGGCCGGCCACTGAGATCGACCGACTCCCTTGTGCTGGCTTTCCCCTCTCATACCACCACTTCTTATTCAAACTCCTTCACTGTTAATGCTGTTCGTATGTGGAATGAACTACCCATCGACGTTCGTATGTCCCCTTCTCCTTTTGTTTTCAAAAAAAGAATTATGTCAAACTTCCTAAAGTAGCTTATTATTCCCCTGTTACCTTATATTGCTCTTGAGTCCGTGTACACTTATATAATGTATATATTTATTATATATATATATATATATTATATTTATTTATGTACTTTTTATTTATTAAAATATTACCTATAATATATTTAGTATATGTAAATTTTTTCTTTTTTTTGTAATTAGATTTAAGCACTAGTTTCATGTCTCTTTCTTCCTGCCACTCCATAACCACTCTTTATGTTGTACAATTTTTGAGTGCAATAAAGATATTTGATTTGATTTCATTTGAGTTTAACATTTTTTACCCACCTAAAAAAGTGCCAAGCGCCGCCGCTAAAGAAGTTTTCACTTAAAAAAATCGTATCTTTACACCACGTGACATCCGACAAAAGGTATCATGGGTCAAAACGTTGCAAATGACCCCACTTACCTAAAAAAAAATTTTGTCGGTCGATATGCCGAACACCCTGTATATACAAGTTTAGCTCACTTAAAGTAATAGGATTAGGCACAATAGGTGAGCTTAATGCCGCGAGGCATTCTATTCTAACTAACCTTTGGGATGTGGGATATATTATGTACAAGAATAGTTTGTGGCAATGTTTAAACTAATCTCTACTTTTTCTCTATCTTCTTCTTCTACTTTTTATAAAAGGGAACGTCTGTCTGTATGTATGTATATATGTTTGAGGTAAACTCCGGAACCACTGAACATATTTTGATGTGGTTTGCACAATGTAAAGATAGTTCTTGAAGCACACTATAGGCTATATACCATCACGCGAAATAGCCTTAGGACTGAGCAGTATCAATGAAAATATTGGAAAGTATAGTATGACCGGCATTTAGTGTCGAATGGTTGTTGGTTTGGTAGAAGCGATGTTAGATATATATATATTAATATAAATATTTAGATACAATTTTGGGAAGAAGATAGATTGCATCCTGGGGACTACCTTTTATCGAAAGAAAAAAACGAAAGGGGGAATGCAATTATGTTAGGGATATGAAGGGGGAAGGTTTAAGGAGGATGGGTGAAGGGGGAGGGGCGGTGATGGAGGGGTGAGGATGGAGGGGAGGGACGATAAAGGCGGGGGACGGAGAGGTGTGGGTTGGGGAGGGACCAGGAGGGGGAGGGAGGTATGAAAGGGGAGGGAGGGAGGACGGTGGGAAGGGCGGGAAGGGAGGGGAGGGAGGTAGGGAGATGGAGCAGGTGGAAGGGATTTAGGGTAGGGGAGGTGTGTAAGATGGGTGGGAGATGAGGGAGGGGGCGTTAAGAAGAGGGGCGACGAACGAGGGGCATGGGTGAGGGAGGGAGGGGGAAGCGGCGGGGTATAGATGGTTAAACGAGGACTGAGATAGGGAGGGATGGAAGTGTCGGAGGGAGAGAGAGCTAGGGGGAGAAGGGAGGGGCGAATTGGAGGAGAGGGGCGATAGGAAGGGAGGAGGAGAGTGAAGCGACGGAGGAGGGAGGCGGGGAGGGAGGAGAGAGGGAGTGAAGGGAGGAGGAAGCGGGAGGAGGGGAAATAGTGAGAGGTAGGAAGGAGGTGGGTGGGGAAGATGAAAAGAGCGAGGGGGACGGAGGGAGCGCGGATGGGGGAAAAAGGGGGAGTAAGAGGGAGCGAGGGAGAAGGGAGAAGGGAAGGAGGGAATTAGGGAGAGAGGTAGACAGATAACGAGGTTAAAGAGAAGGGGAAAGAGGGGGATGGAGAAGAGCGAGGGGCGGGAGGGGAACGGAGGGGAAGCGAGAGAGTTAGGGAGAGAGGGAGGGAGAAAGGGCTCAGGGAGAGAGAGATAGAGAGAAAATACAAAAGAAGCGATCGTTTATCATATTCTCGTTTAGATCGGATTTGCTATTAAACCGACTTTACCGCGAGCCGCGGGTGAAAGTTAGTGCAATATGTAGCTAGTATGTATGCTAGTAAAAATGTATTTACTTCAGTAAGAATAGGAAACGATTTATCAAATTTAAAATACATTCATAGACGTAGTGGAGTGTAAATGCACGGGCAGATTATCCCAGAGGCGTTAGTATTTAGAGGAGGAGAAGTAATTAGTGAGCAGGTGCGCGCTGTTAAAATCTGGAGTGTGTTCGCTCTTTGAGTTCGTCGCTTCAGGCACACCAGGATATTTTCACGCCCACAGTCGGCGACTCGCTATATGCTTATATTTGAATACGTCCTAAAAGTCATTTTCAATGTACCCGAAGGTCATGTAATGCATGAGATCTGTGAATTTTTTAAATGTAGGAACTTAAAAGGCATAATTCTAGCTACTCATCATATTTAAATAATTAAGTGTTTCAGGGTTTTTGGATTTCACATTTAAAAAGGGGGGGGGGGGGGGGGGGGGGGGTGGGGGGATTCGGGATGACAGTGGCCTTGCCCTTAGTTACGTTCTTTCGTTACTTAGTTACTTACTTTCATCGAGAAGGTTTTTCCTCCGCAGCTCGGCCTTCGGCCTCACCCATGGTTTCTACTTACTTTCACCGAGAAGGTTTATAGTCTTCCTAAACGCAGCTCGGCCTTCGGCCTCGCCCTCAGTTACTTACTTTCTTCGGGAAGGTTCATGGTTTTCCGGAACGTAGCTCGGCCTTCGGCCTCGCCCTCAGTTACTTACTTTCTTCGAGAAAGTTTATCGTCTTCCTGAACGCAGCTCGGCCTTCGGCCTCGCCCTTTGTTACTTACTTTCTTCGAAAAGGTTTATCGTCTTCCTGAACGAAGCTCGGCCTTCGGCCTCGCCCTTTTTTACTTACTTTCTTCGAGAAGGTTTATAGTCTTCCTGGACGCAGCTCGGCCTTTGACCTCGCCCTCAGTTACTTACTTTCTTCGAGAAGGTTTATCCTCTTCCTGAACGCAGGTCGGCCTTCGGCTTCGCCCATAGTTACCTACTGTTTTCGAGAATGTTTATCGTTTTCCTGAACGCAGCTCGGCCTTCGGCCTCGCCCTTTGTTACTTACTTTCTTTGAGAAGGTTTATAGTCTTCCTGAACGCAGCTCGGCCTTCGGCCTCGCCCTTTGTTACTAACTTTCTTCGAGAAGGTTTATAGTCTTCCTGAACGCAGCTCGGCCTTCGGCCTCGCCTCAGTTGCTTACTTTCTTCGAAAATTTTTATGATCTTCCTGAATGAAGCTTGGCCTTCGGCCTCGCTCTTAATTACTTACTTTCTTAGATAAGGTTTGTCGTCTTCCTTAACGCCTTGTTACTTACTTTCTTCGGGAAGGTTTATAGTCTTCCTGAACGCTGCTCGGCCTTCGGACTCGCCCTTAGTTAATAACTTTTTTCGAGAAGGTTTATCGTTTACCTTAGCGCAGCTTGGCCTTCGGCCTCGCCCTTAATTACTTACTTTCTTAGAGATGGTTTATCGACTTCCTGAACGCAGCTCGACCTTCGGCCTCGCCCATAGTTACTTACTGTCTTCTTTGAAATACGAATTTCACGCGAGCGGAGCCGCGGGCTCAGCTAGTATGTACATAAAGGGATGAAACTATAGTTTCAAGTGGAATCCGAACCACAGCCAGCCATACGGCCACCCATACCACAGCCAGCCATACGGCCACCCATCCAAAGCCTGACAAAGCGAAGCAGTGCGGTTACGGGACCCTCGGCACGTGAACAAGGTTCACTTGACCACTTTTTTTTAACGAAAGGTTACCCCGTTCCAACTAATCCTTGTAAATAATATTATAGTATTGAAACTGTGTTCAAACACGGCACACAATGCATAATTGCAGTGTATTGTTTATAACTCACTAAGTTACCGCAAGGAGAATGACGTTCGTAGATTTGTATTGAGTTATTTACTCATGTTTGGAAGTAGACATGTGTTTTGATTCCGACGATTTTGGAGTATATAAGGGGTGGTATTCATCCTTGGAGCATCAGTTCGGTCTCAGATCTCAACATGAGACTCCTGACCTTAGCGATCCTGTGCTGTGCCTTGCAGGTGAGTCCCACTTCTTTCTCAACACTTTAACTGAAAACATTTAATGATTACTTGCTTTCTTTGTAAAAAAAATAAATAAAAATAAAATACAATCCACAATTTCTTTATTGCAGCATAAAATATTTACAGAACTAAAAACTAAACTAATCTATAAGAATAAAAATACTTACAAATGAAAGTATTCCGACATTTATTTATTTTTTCATTTATATTAAACACCAACAGAGTACACACAGCATTTAAACATAGAAGACTCATGACACAAATAGTACATAGTAATATGTGCACCCCAATGACAGGTGAGCACAGCAAGCTTAATACGGAATAAAAACTAATATGTAAAAGTAAAATACAAAAACGAAGACTTAAATAAGAATAAAACAACAATTACATCTTCAATACAAAACTAAACTAAAAAAAAAACAAATACAAATAGAACACAAAAAACTAAGTTAATTATTTTAGCTAAAGAAGAAAAAAAAAGTTATTATTATTATATTATTAATATGTATGTAGAAAAAAAAAAGACATGGGCAAGGTCCCCATGACGGATGTAGCGTCCCCCCTCTGAATAGCTATGTTTATTTTTTGTTTAAAATAAGCTCGAGCACGACGGTCTCCGGACGCATCAATCAGGAGCTTCCCCAGTTTATTTGAGAAGCTGGCCGCGTCCGTACTCCACGAACCAAGAGTTTCTACAGCAAAGGTCACAAACTCGTAATCTCTTTTAAGGTTCTAAACTCAGTATTTTGAGTGTTTATGAGTTTGTGCCTTTGCTGCGGCAAAGCCGGCCAACCGAGACGAGCCCTCCAAATGACTGTGGGCGAAGGTGTACGAGTCCGCACATGTCGCGTAAAAAAAATACAAATTGTTTTAAGTCATAATAGTTGTAACATTTTTACAGCTGGATGTTGCGCTATGTATCGAGGTTCATTCGACGAAGTTTTATGTTGCTGCAGAATAATTATCATAGTTGTAAATTGAATTACCCACATTGTGTAAAATATTCGTATTATATTATATGATATATTATATTATATATTATATTATATATTATATTATAATTATGTTATAAAATAGCCTATTGCATACTTTAGTTAGGAATGGATATGTCAGCCTCGATAGCTCAGTGGTGCAGACAGTCGACTGTGGCTATTGATTGTTATAAGCAACGCTGGGCTGGTCAGTACTTGGATGGGTGACCGCTGTTGCCGTTGGAGGCTGAACTTGGTTCGGATTCTACGTAAAACTGTAGGTCCCTACCCTTCTTACCTTACTAGGTGGTAGGGTTCAAGCCGCCCGGGTTGGTACCACCGCACTGAATGAAACTTCGGTCTAAACGGCTATGTAAATAGATCGTGTTTTCCGTCCAGTTCAGCACTGACATGGCACCAAGTTCACCCGATATTATGGGTTGACATCGCGGTTGTTGTTGGGGATTTATTTATTTATTTATTTAGTTATATTAAACACCAACAGAGTACACAGCATTAAAACATAAAAGACTCATGACACAAATAGTACATAGTAATATGTGCACCCCAATGACAGGTGAGCACAGCAAGCTTAATACGGATATAAAAACTAATATATAAAATAAAATACAGAAACAAAGACTTAAATCAAAATAAAACAACGACAACAACTACAACTTCAATACAAAATGAAAAGGTTAACTAAAAAACTAAAAAAACAAATACAAATAGAACCCGAAAAACTGAGTTAATTATTACAAACGTGATGTAGCCAACCGTGTCAGTTTCCATAAAAAAAACCTTAGGTGCACTCCGGTAGTGCCGGCAGAAGTGAAAACAACACCGTAACATTGCTTAAAAAAAAATTAAGTTTTAAGTTTATTTATAAAGAAGGTATAAAAAAAAAAAAAATTAAAAAAAAATTAATAAAAAAAAAAATTAATGAAAAAAAATATTTAAAAAAATAAATGAAAACAAAATAAAAAAAATAAATGAAAAAATTAATAAATAAATAAAAAAAAATTAATTAAAAATAATATATATATATATATATTGTTAAATTTAGTAGAACGGACAGACATGCATTTGTTACGGAACTCTACATTCATTTTGCAGAACTTAGTAGAATGGACAGACATAAACGTGTTACGGAACCCTACTTTTATTATAAAATAACCGTCGGAGGACCTTGGTTGAAAATTGTAAAATTTAGTAGGACGGACAGACATGCATTTGTTACGGAACCCTACATTCATTTTGAAATAAATGTTAAATTTAGTAGAACGGACATACATGCATTTGTTACGGAACACTACATTCATTTTGAAATAAATATTAAATTTAGTAGAACTGACAGACATGCATTTGTTACGGAACCCTACATTCATTTTGAAATAAATGTTAAATTTAGTAGAACGGACAGACATGCATTTATTACGGAACCCTACATTCATTTTGCAGAACTTTGAAATGTCATGTATTGAGCGTTGTCATAGCAACGATATATTGTTATCTGACGCGCGCGCGTTGTCATAGCAACGCGCTGGCGCTGACGCGAACATAACATTTTTCCCCCATATAAAAAAGTGCCAAGCGCCGCTAAAGAAGTTTTCACTTCAAAAAATGTGCATTTGTTGTGGGTACCTCCTCACCGTGGAGTTACTGGCAATGAGAAATCGGATAAGGCAGTTGAATTCGATGAAGATCATTGCTCAACCCGATGGTTCCATATATTCTTTATTCTTTATTCTTTATTCATCATTCGTATGGTAGTACACTACGCTTGAATTTGTCCTGTTAGTTTTTAGTTTTTACAATCCGGTTCGATTACACCCACAAAGAAGAGCCGGCAAGAAACTTCGCAGGGTTCTTTTTTTTAACGTCTTCAATTACAATACATTGTGACTAGCTACACAATAGACACCGCTTACAGTGTTAAGATATAGTTTGAGAGCTAGAATAACTATAATTTAAGCTTGATAATTCTGACCACATAAAATCAAAAGTTAAAGTAAAAGTATAGATAAAATCAGGTGTATAGAGCCTTTGTCAGAAATTGTTGATACATATCGTATCAAGTCATGTCAGTTATAAATATTCATACCACATTGTAGTACAATGTCAAAAAATAAAATAAATAAATTTGATACTTAATGTATCAATTAGTCAAAGTAATATTTTAGTATGCGTGCTAAATAAACTTGATACTTAATGTATCAATTAGTCAAATTAATATTTAGCATGCGTCAGCAGTATAAATTCAGGTACAGGTTGTACCCTGTCAAAATTCAAAATTTGTATGCAGTCAGAATCTCAAGTGAACATGTTTGTAGCAATTTCAGTTTATACCAGTGATAATACGAGGTAGTACAAATCTCAAAGACCAAAAAGTAATGTGATGAAAAATATAAATCTGCGACAAATGTAACAGTTCATGACAGATACTATAGTTCCTTTTAAAAATATACACCTAACATATAAAATATACAATGTTACCAATTGGAGCAGGCCAGTCTCCACGAACAGCACCCGTTCACGAGCATCACGCCAGGGCCACGCCATATCGACTACCACGCAACGACATTCTACTTTCTGGACAGGCCTCGTCATACATTTTACCGGCGTAGAAAAAGAGAATCTCTCTCACAGAAGCACACTAAGCTAAAATGTTACACACACACGTAACATAGGCTAGAATAAGACGTGCAGATGCAAACTCCGTGAACGGAAAAGGGATAGTGCGATTGGAGTTTTCTTCTATATATTACCAATATTTAAAACAGCGTAAGTGCGCGAGCGCCTCATATATCATGTTACGTTTCCGCTCTGAGAACGTCGATAGAGTAAGACACACACACGAATCGCGACACAAGGTTTATAAAAAAAATCGTTTGCACCACACTAGGACATGCTCAAGATCTGCTACTAACGAAGATGTTTTTCATACTTTATTTCATGTATAAACTCGGATCCATACATAACAAGTCCATCCATACAAACAACAAAGAACTTGATGAGGAAGCTTTACAAATGATAGAATAATGTTTGTTTTATTGTAAAAAAAAATTACCTATGCGACTACTTATTCTAAATTGTAGTAACTTATTTAATTTCTTTCTACTGGTTTTTAAATCTATTACCAAATATTTATCTCATATATGTAGGTACATATTACATATATAACCTTAGTAGGTTGATAACCTTAGTAGGTTGACTAGGAAAATTACCTTCCGAGAATAAGTTCGCCTTTTTTGTGATGTAATTAAGTTACGGAAGCAAGTTTCATCGAATTCAGATGATCGGTTTAAGCGTTATGGTGGAACATACATACATACAGAAATCATTTCTAAAAATCGTAAATTTAGTTTTAGTATCATACACAGAGTCTACAAACCCAATATCTCAAAAAACAAAGCAACTTACTCCATGACCATCCCTTACAGATTTATTATTAGTAGTAGCAGTATAGTATAGTATTGATAAAACAACATTATAGTAATCTACGCTGTTTAAGGCATTTCAACTGTGACTCGACCTATAAGAAATATATTTTTATTTTGAACTAAATTTTTGCTATTAGTTATAGTTATATATCATTTTTAGTTATAGTTGAAGATGCCTGACTTTGATTACGTTGGCAACCGGAAATCTATAACCGTTCCAAGTTTCAATAAAAAGATCGCTCAAGCTGAATAGAGTTACAGGCGGCGGCGCAGGGGCAAGGTGACAGACACACAGACACCTGACCGATGTTACAAGGACCATCGCCAGCGCAGCTACGGAATCGTAAATAATGTCATTTTGTCTAAAAACATATAGTAATAAAAATACTTTTTTATTAATTTCAGTTTTCCAGTTCCAGTTATAATGGACAAGACATAGATTATTTCGTTGAGAAGATTGTGGAAAAGGAAGGATTAAAAGAAATTGATTATGATCCGGAAGAAAACGTCATAAGAGACAAATATGGCCATCTCGTTGAAAGCAAAACTTATCACAAGAAATTTGAAAAGGATGGTGATCAAATAAACACTGACGATGAGCAAGTTATCAGAACAATTGTAATAACTACAGACGAACATGGCCACGAGGTCATCACAGAGGAGAAGAAGGTTATCAAGAAGGTACCAGATAAGGTCCGAAACAGGACCGCAAGCAGTGCCAGAAGTTCGGCTCATTCTTCAGCAACTGCTACTTCACACAGCAGAAGCGGGGCAACAAGAGCTGCAACAGAATGGTCTGGTCCGTCTCTATTAAAAGCAAGAGCGACAGCGGCTGCTAATGCAAAAACTGTGGCAGGTACTGCCAGCGCTGCCGCCCAAGCCAGCACCACAACAAAATACGGAGCGTCTCCTAAGTCGCGTACATCTCAACCCTATGCTGCCGCCCAAGCCAGCGCCAACGCCGAAGCCAGAGCCGCCGCTGAAGCCAGAGCCGCCGCTGAAGCCAGAGCCAACGCCGAAGCCAGAGCCGCTGGTGAAGCCAAAGCTATCGCCCAAGCCAGAGCCACCGCTGCAGCCGAAGCTGTCGCAAAAGCCAGAGCCGCCACTGCAGCCGAAGGTGCCGCTCTAGCCGCAATCGGAAACGGAAAATCTCATAAGTCGGGATCATCTCAATCCTATGCTGCCGCCCAAGCCAGAGCCAAAGCCGAAGCCAGAGCCGCCGCTGAAGCCAGAGCCGCCGCTGAAGCCAAAGCTGTCGCCCAAGCCAGAGCCGCCGCTGCAGCTGAAGCTGCCGCTTTAGCCACAACCGGATACGGAACATCTCATAAGTCGGGATCATCTCAATCCTATGCTGCCGCCCAAGCCAGAGCCAACGCCGAAGCCAGAGCCGCCGCTGATGCCAGAGCCGCCGCTGAAGCCAGAGCCAACGCCGAAGCCAGAGCCGCCGCTGAAGCCAGAGCCAACGCCGAAGCCAGAGCCGCCGCTGAAGCCAAAGCCGCCGCTCAAGCCAGAGCCGCCGCTGAAGCCAAAGCTGTCGCCCAAGCCAGAGCCGCCGCTGCAGCTGAAGCTGCCGCTCTAGCAGCAACCGGTTACAAAAAATCTCATAAGTTGGGATCATCTCAATCATATGCTGCCGCTGAAGCCAGAGCCGCCGCTAAAGCCAGAGCCGCCGCCCAAGCCAGAGACAACGCCGAAGCCAGAGCCGCCGCTGAAGCCAGAGCCGCCGCCGAAGCCATAGCCGCCGCTGAAGCCAAAGCTGTCGCCCAAGCCAGAGCCGGCGCTGAAGCAAAAGCTGTCGCCGAAGCCGAAGCCAGAGCGGCCGCTGAAGCCAGAGCCGCCGCTGAAGCCAGAGCCAACGCCGAAGCCAGAGACGCCGCTGAAGCCAGAGCCGCCGCTGAAGCCAGAGCCACCGCTGAAGCCAAAGCTGTCGCCCAAGCCAGAGCCGCCGCTGCAGCTGAAGCTGCCGCTCTAGCCGCAACCGGTTACAGAAAATCTCGTAAGTCTGGATCATCTCAATCCTATGCTGCCGCCGAAGCCAGAGCCGCCGCTAAAGCCAGAGCCGCCGCCCAAGCCAGAGCCAACGCCGAAGCCAGAGCCGCCGCTGAAGCCAGAGCCACCGCTGAAGCCAGAGCCGCCGCTGAAGCAAAAGCTGTCCCCCAAGCCGGAGCCGCCGCTAAAGCCAAAGCTGTCGCCGAAGCAGAAGGCAGAGCCGCCGCTGAAGGCAGAGCCAACGCCGAAGCCAGAGCCGCCGCTGAAGCCAAAGCTGTCGCCCAAGCCAGAGCCGCCGCTGAAGCCAAAGCTGTCGCCCAAGCCAGATCCGCCGGTGCAGCTGAAGCTGCCGCTCTAGCTGCAACCGGATACGGAACATCTGATAAGTCGGGATCATCTCAATCCTATGCTGCCGCCCAAGCCAGCGCTTTCGCCAAGGCCAGCACCACAACCGAATACGGAGTGTCTCCTAAGTCGGGTAGAGCTGTCGCCCAAGCCAGAGCCAACGCTCAAGCCAGAGCCAACGCCGAAGCCAGAGCCGCCGCTGAAGGCAGAGCCGCCGCTGAAGCCAGAGCCAACGCCGAAGCCAGAGCCGACGCTGAAGCCAGAGCCGCCGTTGAAGCCAGAGCCGCCGCTGAATCCAAAGCAGTCGCCCAAGCCAGAGCCGCCGCTGCAGCTGAAGCTGCCGCGCTAGCCGCAACCGGATACGGAAAATCTCATAATTTGGGATCTTCTCAATCCTATGCTGCCGCCGAAGCCAGGGCTGACGCTGAAGCCAGAGCCGCCGCTGAAGCCAGAGCCAAAGCCGAAGCTGGAGCCGCCGCTGAAGCCAAAGCTGTCGCCCAAGCCAGAGCCGCCGCTGAAGCCAAAGCTGTCGCCGAAGCCAGAGCGGCCGCTGAAGCCAGAGCCGCCGCTGAAGCCGGAGCCATCGCCGAAGCCAGAGCCGCCGCTGCAGCCCAAGCTGCAGCTCAAGCCCTCACCGGATACGGAACGACGGGATCATCTCAATCCTATGCTGCCGCCCAAGCCAGAGCCAACGCCGAAGCCAGAGCCGCCGATGAAGCCAAAGCTGTCGCCCAAGCCAGTGCCGCCTCTGCAGCTGAAGCGGCCGCTCTAGCCGTAACCGGATACGGAAAATCTCATAAGTTGGGATCATCTCAATCCTATGCTGCCGCCGAAGCCAGGGCTGCCGCTGAAGCCAGAGCCGCCGCTGAAGCCAGAGCCGAAGCCGAAGCCAGAGCCGCCGCTGAAGCCAAAGCTGGCGCCGAAGCCAGAGCGGCCGCTGAAGCCAAAGCTGTCGCCGAAGCTAGAGCGGCCGCTGAAGCCAGAGCCGCCGCTGAAGCCGGAGCCAACGCCGAAGCCAGAGCTGCCGCTGCAGCCCAAGCTGCCACTCAAGCCGCAACCGGATACAGAACGACGGGATCATCTCAATCCTTTGCTACCGCCCAAGCCAGCGCTTTCGCCAAGGCCAGCACCACAACCGAATACGGAGTGTCTCCTAAGTCGGGAAAAGCTGTCGCCCAAGCGAGAGCCAACGCCGAAGCCAGAGCCGCCGCTAAAGCCAGAGCCACCGCTGAAGCCAGAGTCAACGCCGAAGCCAGAGCCGCCGCTGAAGCCGGAGCCGCCGCTGAAGCCAAAGCTGTCGCTGAAGCCAGAGCCGCCGCTGAAGCCGAAGCTGTCGCCCAAGCCAGAGCCGCCGCTGCAGCTGAAGCTGCCGCTCTAGCAGTAACCGGTTACAGAAAATCTCATAAGTTGGGATCATCTCAATCATATGCTGCCGCCGAAGCCAGAGCCGCCGCTAAAGCCAGAGCCGCCGCCCAAGCCAGAGCCAACGCCGAAGCTAGAGCCGCCGCTGAATCCAAAGCAGTCGCCCAAGCCAGAGCCGCCGCTGCAGCTGAAGCTGCCGCGCTAGCCGCAACCGGATACGGAAAATCTCATAATTTGGGATCTTCTCAATCCTATGCTGCCGCCGAAGCCAGGGCTGACGCGGAAGCCAGAGCGGCCGCTGAAGCCAGAGCCGCCGCTGAAGCCGGAGCCATCGCCGAAGCCAGAGCCGCCGCTGCAGCCCAAGCTGCAGCTCAAGCCGTCACCGGATACGGAACGACGGGATCATCTCAATCCTATGCTGCCGCCCAAGCCAGAGCCAACGCCGAAGCCAGAGCCACCGCTAAAGCCAGAGCTGCCACTGAAGCCAGAGCCGCCGATGAAGCCAAAGCTGTCGCCCAAGCCAGTGCCGCCGCTGCAGCTGAAGCGGCCGCTCTAGCCGTAACCGGATACGGAAAATCTCATAAGTTGGGATCATCTCAATCCTATGCTGCCGCCGAAGCCAGGGCTGCCGCTGAAGCCAGAGCCGCCGCTGAAGCCAGAGCCGAAGCCGAAGCCAGAGCCGCTGCTGAAGCCAAAGCTGGCGCCGAAGCCAGAGCGGCCGCTGAAGCCAAAGCTGTCGCCGAAGCTAGAGCGGCCGCTGAAGCCAGAGCCGCCGCTGAAGCCGGAGCCAACGCCGAAGCCAGAGCTGCCGCTGCAGCCCAAGCTGCCACTCAAGCCGCAACCGGATACAGAACGACGGGATCATCTCAATCCTTTGCTACCGCCCAAGCCAGCGCTTTCGCCAAGGCCAGCACCATAACCGAATACGGAGTGTCTCCTAAGTCGGGAAAAGCTGTCGCCCAAGCGAGAGCCAACGCCGAAGCCAGAGCCGCCGCTAAAGCTAGAGCCGCCGCTGAAGCCAGAGCCAACGCCGAAGCCAGAGCCGCCGCTGAAGCCAGAGCCGCCGCTGAAGCCAAAGCTGTCGCTGAAGCCAGAGCCGCCGCTGAAGCCGAAGCTGTCGCCCAAGCCAGAGCCGCCGCTGCAGCTGAAGCTGCCGCTCTAGCAGCAACCGGTTACAGAAAATCTCATAAGTTGGGATCATCTCAATCATATGCTGCCGCCGAAGCCAGAGCCGCCGCTAAAGCCAGAGCCGCCGCCCAAGCCAGAGCCAACGCCGAAGCTAGAGCCGCCGCTGAAGCCAGAGCCGACGCTGAAGCCAGAGCCGCCGCTGAAGCCAAAGCTGTCGCCCAAGCCAGAGCCGGCGCTGAAGCCAAAGTTGTCGCCGAAGCCGAAGCCAGAGCGGCCGCTGAAGCCAGAGCCACCGCTGCAGCCCAATCTGCCGCCCAAGTCGCAAGTGGATACAGAACGACGGGATCATCTCAATCCTTTGCTACCGCCCAAGCCAGCGCTTTCGCAAAGGCCAGCACCACAACCGAATACGGAGTGTCTCTTAAGTCGGGTAAAGCTGTCGCCCAAGCCAGAGTCAACGCCGAAGCCAGAGCCGCCGCTGAAGCCAGAGCTGCCTCTGAAACCAGAGCAAACGCCGAAGCCAGAGCCGCCGCTGAAGCCAGAGCTGCCTCTGAAACCAGAGCAAACGCTGAAGCCAGAGCCGCCGCTGAAGCCAAAGCTGTCGCCGAAGCCAGAGCGGCCGCTGAAGCCAGAGCCGCCGCTGCAGCCCAAGCTGCCGCTCAAGACGCAACCGGATACGGAACGTCGAGATCTTCTCAATCCTTTGCTACCGCCCAAGCCAGAGCCGCCGCTGTAGCCAGAGCCAAAGCCGAAGCCAGAGCCGCCGCTAAAGCCAGAGCCGCCGCTGAAGCCAGAGCCGCCGCTGAAGCCAGAGCCAATGCCGAAGCCAGAGCCGCCGCTGAAGCCAGAGCTGCTGCTCTAGCCGCAACAGGATACGGAACGTCGAGATCTTCTCAATCCTTTGCTACCGCCCAAGCCAGAGCCGCCGCTGAAGCCAGAGCCAAAGCCGAAGCCAGAGCCGCCGCTGAAGCCAGAGCCGCCGCTGAAGCCAGAGCCGCCGCTGAAGCCAGAGCCGCCGCTGAAGCCAGAGCCAACGCCGAAGCCAGAGCCGCTGCTGAAGCCAGAGCTGCTGCTCTAGCCGCAACAGGATACGGAACGTCGAGATCTTCTCAATCCTTTGCTACCGCCCAAGCCAGCGCTTTCGCCAAGACCAGCACCACAACCGAATACGGAGTGTCTCCTAAGTCGGGTAAAGCTGTCGCTCAAGGCAGAGCCAACGCCGAAGCCAGAGCCGCCGCTGAAGCTAGAGCCGCCGCTGAAGCCAGAGCCAACGCCGAAGCCAGAGCCGCCGCTGAAGCCAGAGCCGCCGCTAAAGCCGAAGCTGTCGCCCAAGCCAGAGCCGCCGCTGCAGCTGAAGCTGCCGCTCTAGCCGCAACCGGTTACAGAAAATCTCATAAGTCGGGATCATCTCAATCCTATGCTTACGCCGAAGCCACAGCCGCCGCTAAAGCCAGAGCCGCCGCTGAAGCCAGAGCCGCCACTGAAGCCAGAGCCAACGCCGAAGCCAGAACTGCCGCTAAAGCAAGAGCCGGCGCTGAAGCCATAGCCGCCGCTGAAGCTAAAGCTGTCGCCCAAGCCAGAGCCGCTGCTGCAGCCCAACCTGCTGCTCAAGCCGCAACCGGAGACGGAATGTCGAGATCTTCTCAATCCTTTGCTACCGCCCAAGGCAGAGCCGCCGCTGAAGCCAGTGCCAAAGCCGAAGCCAGAGCCGCCGCTGAAGCCAGAGCCGCCGCTGAAGCCAGAGCCAACGCCGGAGCCAGAGCCGCGGCTGAAGCCAGAGCTGCTGCTCTAGCCGCAACAAGATACGGAACGTCGAGATCTTCTCAATCCTTTGCTACCGCCCAAGCCAGCGCTTTCGCCAAGGCCAGCACCACAACCGAATACGGAGTGTCTCCTAAGTCGGGTAGAGCTGTCGCTCAAGCCAGAGCCAACACCGAAGCCAGAGCCTCCGCTGAAGCTAGAGCCGCCGCTGAAGCCAGAGCCAACGCCGAAGCCAGAGCCGCTGCTGAAGCCAGAGCCGCCGCTAAAGCCGAAGCTGTCGCCCAATCCAGAGCCGCTGCTGCAGCTAAAGCTGCCGCTCTAGCCGCAACCGGTTACAGAAAATCTCATAAGTCGGGATCATCTCAATCCTATGCTGCCGCCGAAGCCAGAGCCGCCGCTAAAGCCAGAGCCGCCGCTGAAGCCAAAGCTGTCGCCGAAGCCAGAGCGGCCGCTGAAGCCAGAGCCGCCGCTGAAGCCGGAGCCATCGCCGAAGCCAGAGCCGCCGCTGCAGCCCAAGCTGCAGCTCAAGCCGTCACCGGATACGGAACGACGGGATCATCTCAATCCTATGCTGTTGCCCAAGCCAGAGCCAACGCCGAAGCCAGAGCCGCCGGTGAAGCCAAAGCTGTCGCCCAAGCCAGTGCCGCCGCTGCAGCTGAAGCTGGCGCTCTAGCCGCAACCGGATACGGAAAATCTCATAGGTTGGGATCATCTCAATCCTATGCTGCCGCCGAAGCCAGGGCTGCCGCTGAAGCCAGAGCCGCCGCTGAAGCCAGAGCCGAAGCCGAAGCCAGAGCCGCCGCTGAAGCCAAAGTTGTCGCCGAAGCCAGAGCGGCCGCTGAAGCCAAAGCTGTCGCCGAAGTCAGAGCCGCCGCTGAAGCCAGAGCCGCCGCTGAAGCCAGAGCAAACGCCGAAGCCAGAGCCGCCGCTGAAGCCAGAGCTGCTGCTCTAGCCGCAACGGGATACGGAACGTCAAGATCTTCTCAATCCTTTGCTACCGCCCAAGCCAGCGCTTTCGCCAAGGCCAGCACCACAACCGAATACGGAGTGTCTTCTAAGTCGGGTAAAGCTGTCGCTCAAGGCAGAGCCAACGCCGAAGCCAGAGCCGCCGCTAAAGCTAGAGCCGCCGCTGAAGCCAGAGCCAACGCTGAAGCCAGAGCCGCCGCTGAAGCCAGAACCGCCGCTGAAGCTGAAGCTGTCGCCCAAGCCAGAGCCGCTGCTGTAGCTGAAGCTGTCGCTCTAGCCGCAACCGGTTACAGAAAATCTCATAAGTCGGGATCATCTCAATCCTATGTTTCCGCCGAAGACACAGCCGCCGCTAAAGCCAGAGCCGCCGCTGAAGCCAGAGCCGCCACTGAAGCCAGAGCCAACACCGAAGCCAGAACTGCCGCTGAAGCAAGAGCCGGCGCTGAAGCCAGAACCGCCGCTGAAGCCAAAGCTGTCGCCCAAGCCAGAGCCGCCGCTGCAGCCCAAGCTGCCGCTCAAGCCGCAACCGGATACGGAACGTCGAGATCTTCTCAATCCTTTGCTACCGCCCAAGCCAGAGCCGCCGCTGAAGCCAGAGCCAAAGCCGAAGCCAGAGCCGCCGCTGAAGCCAGAGCCGCCGCTGAAGCCAGAGCCGCCGCTGAAGCCACAGCCAACGCCGAAGCCAGAGCCGCCGCTGAAGCCAGAGCTGCTGCTCTAGCCGCAACAGGATATGGAACGTCGAGATCTTCTCAATCCTTTGCTACCGCCCAAGCCAGAGCCGCCGCTGAAGCCAGAGCCAAAGCCGAAGTCAGAGCCGCCGCTGAAGCCAGAGCCGCCGCTGAAGCCAGAGCCGCCGCTGAAGCCAGAGCCGCCGCTGAAGCCAGAGCCAACGCCGAAGCCAGAGCCGCCGCTGAAGCCAGAGCTGCTGCTCTAGCCGCAACAGGATACGGAACGTCGAGATCTTCTCAATCCTTTGCTACTGCCCAAGCCAGCGCTTTCGCCAAGGCCAGCACCACAACAGAATACGGAGTGTCTCCTAAGTCGGGTAAAGCTGTCGCTCAAGGCAGAGCCAACGCCGAAGCCAGAGCCGCCGCTGAAGCTAGAGCCGCCGCTGAAGCCAGAGCCAACGCCGAAGCCAGAGCCGCCGCTGAAGCCAGAGCCGCCGCTGAAGCCGAAGCTGTCGCCCAAGCCAGAGCCGCCGCTGCAGCTGAAGCTGCCGCTCTAGCCGCAACCGGTTACAGAAAATCTCATAAGTCGGGATCATCTCAATCCTATGCTTACGCCGAAGCCACAGCCGCCGCTAAAGCCAGAGCCGCCGCTGAAGCCGGAGCCGCCACTGAAGCCAGAGCCAACGCCGAAGCCAGAACTGCCGCTAAAGCAAGAGCCGCCGCTGAAGCCAGAGCCAACGCCGAAGCCAGAGCCGCCGCTGAAGCCAGAGCCGCCGCTGAAGCCGAAGCTGTCGCCCAAGCCAGAGCCGCCGCTGCAGCTGAAGCTGCCGCTCTAGCCGCAACCGGTTACAGAAAATCTCATAAGTCGGGATCATCTCAATCCTATGCTTACGCCGAAGCCACAGCCGCCGCTAAAGCCAGAGCCGCCGCTGAAGCCGGAGCCGCCACTGAAGCCAGAGCCAACGCCGAAGCCAGAACTGCCGCTAAAGCAAGAGCCGGCGCTGAAGCCAGAGCCGCCGCTGAAGCCAAAGCTGTCGCCCAAGCCAGAGCCGCCGCTGCAGCCCAAGCTGCTGCTCAAGCCGCAACCGGAGACGGAACGTCGAGATCTTCTCAATCCTTTGCTACCGCCCAAGGCAGAGCCGCCGCTGAAGCCAGAGCCAAAGCCGAAGCCAGAGCCGCCGCTGAAGCCAGAGCTGCTGCTCTAGCCGCAACAGGATACGGAACGTCGAGATCTTCTCAATCCTTTGCTACCGCCCAAGCCAGCGCTTTCGCCAAGGCCAGCACCACAACCGAATACGGAGTGTCTCCTAAGTCGGGTAGAGCTGTCGCTCAAGCCAGAGCCAACGCCGAAGCCAGAGCCTCCGCTGAAGCTAGAGCCGCCGCTGAAGCCAGAGCCAACGCCGAAGCCAGAGCCGCCGCTGAAGCCAGAGCCGCCGCTGAAGCCGAAGGTGTCGCCCAATCCAGAGCCGCTGCTGCAGCTAAAGCTGCCGCTCTAGCCGCAACCGGTTACAGAAAATCTCATAAGTCGGGATCATCTCAATCCTATGCTGCCGCCGAAGCCAGAGCGGCCGCTAAAGCCAGAGCCGCCGCTGAAGCCAAAGCTGTCGCCGAAGCCAGAGCGGCCGCTGAAGCCAGAGCCGCCGCTGAAGCCGGAGCCATCGCCGAAGCCAGAGCCGCCGCTGCAGCCCAAGCTGCAGCTCAAGCCGTCACCGGATACGGAACGACGGGATCATCTCAATCCTATGCTGTTGCCCAAGCCAGAGCCAACGCCGAAGCCAGAGCCGCCGATGAAGCCAAAGCTGTCGCCCAAGCCAGTGCCGCCGCTGCAGCTGAAGCTGCCGCTCTAGCCGCAACCGGATACGGAAAATCTCATAGGTTGGGATCATCTCAATCCTATGCTGCCGCCGAAGCCAGGGCTGCCGCTGAAGCCAGAGCCGCCGCTGAAGCCAGAGCCGCCGCTGAAGCCAGAGCGGAAGCCGAAGCCAGAGCCGCCGCTGAAGCCAAAGCTGTCGCCGAAGCCAGAGCGGCTGCTGAAGCCAAAGCTGTCGCCGAAGTCAGAGCCGCCGCTGAAGCCAGAGCCGCCGCTGAAGCCAGAGCCAACGCCGAAGCCAGAGCCGCCGCTGAAGCCAGAGCTGCTGCTCTAGCCGCAACAGGATACGGAACGTCGAGATCTTCTCAATCCTTTGTTACCGCCCAAGCCAGCGCTTTCGCCAAGGCCAGCACCACAACCGAATACGGAGTGTCTCCTAAGTCGGGTAAAGCTGTCGCTCAAGGCAGAGCCAACGCTGAAGCCAGAGCCAACGCCGAAGCCAGAGCCGCCGCTGAAGCCAGAACCGCCGCTGAAGCCGAAGCTGTCGCCCAAGCCAGAGCCGCTGCTGTAGCTGAAGCTGTCGCTCTAGCCGCAACCGGTTACAGAAAATCTCATAAGTCGGGATCATCTCAATCCTATGCTTCCGCCGAAGACACAGCCGCCGCTAAAGCCAGAGCCGCCGCTGAAGCCAGAGCCGCCACTGAAGCCAGAGCCAACACCGAAGCCAGAACTGCCGCTGAAGCAAGAGCCGGCGCTGAAGCCAGAGCCGCCGCTGAAGCCAAAGCTGTCGCCCAAGCCAGAGCCGCCGCTGCAGCCCAAGATGCTGCTCAAGCCGCAACCGGAGACGGAACGTCGAGATCTTCTCAATCCTTTGCTACCGCCCAAGGCAGATTTGCCGCTGAAGCCAGAGCCAAAGCCGAAGCCAGAGCCGCCGCTGAAGCCAGAGCCGCCGCTGAAGCCAGAGCCAACGCCGAAGCCAGAGCCGCCGCTGAAGCCAGAGCTGCTGCTCTAGGCGCAACAGGATACGGAACGTCGAGATCTTCTCAATCCTTTGCTACCGCCCAAGCCAGCGCTTTCGCCAAGGCCAGCACCACAACCGAATACGGAGTGTCTCCTAAGTCGGGTAAAGCTGTCGCTCAAGCCAGAGCCAACGCCGAAGCTAGAGCCGCCGCTGAAGCTCGAGCCGCCGCTGAAGCCAGAGCCAACGCCGAAGCCAGAGCCGCCGCTGAAGCCAGAGCCGCCGCTGAAGCCGAAGCTGTCGCCCAATCCAGAGCCACTGCTGCAGCTGAAGCTGCCGCTCTAGCCGCAACCGGTTACAGAAAATCTCATAAGTCGGGATCATCTCAATCCTATGCTGCCGCCGAAGCCAGAGCCGCCGCTAAAGCCAGAGCCGCCGCTGAAGCCAAAGCTGTCGCCGAAGCCAGAGCGGCCGCTGAAGCCAGAGCCGCCGCTGAAGCCGGAGCCATCGCCGAAGCCAGAGCCGCCGCTGCAGCCCAAGCTGCAGCTCAAGCCGTCACCGGATACGGAACGACGGGACCATCTCAATCCTATGCTGCCGCCCAAGCCAGAGCCAACGCCGAAGCCAGAGCCACCGCTAAAGCCAGAGCTGCCGCTGAAGCCAGAGCCGCCGATGAAGCCAAAGCTGTCGCCCAAGCCAGTGCCGCCGCTGCAGCTGAAGCTGCCGCTCTAGCCGCAACCGGATACGGAAAGTCTCATAAGTTGGGATCATCTCAATCCTATGCTGCCGCCGAAGCCAGGGCTGCCGCTGAAGCCAGAGCCGCCGCAGAAGCCAGAGCCGAAGCCGAAGTCAGAGCTGCCGCTGAAGCCAAAGCTGTCGCCGAAGCCAGAGCGGCCGCTGAAGCCAAAGCTGTCGCCGAAGCCAGGGCGGCCGCTGAAGCCAGAGCCGCTGCTGAAGCCGGAGCCAACGCCGAAGCCAGAGCTGCCGCTGCAGCCCAAGCTGCCACTCAAGCGTCAACCGGATACAGAACGACGGGATCATCTCAATCCTTTGCTACCGCCCAAGCCAGCGCTTTCGTTAAGGCCAGCACCACAACTGAATACGGAGTGTCTCCTAAGTCGGGTAAAGCTGTCGCCCAATCCAGAGCCAACGCCGAAACCAGAGCCGCCGCTGAAGCCAGAGCCGCCGCTGAAGCCAAAGCCAACGCCGAAGCCAGAGCCGCCGCTGAAGCAAGAGCCGCCGCTGAAGCCAAAGCTGTCGCTGAAGCCAGAGCCGCCGCTGAAGCTGAAGCTGTCGCCCAAGCCAGAGCCGCCGCTGCAGCTGAAGCTGCCGCTCTAGCAGCAACCGGTTACAGAAAATCTCATAAATTGGTATCATCTCAATCATATGCTGCCGCCGAAGCCAGAGCCGCCACTAAAGCCAGAGCCGCCACCCAAGCTAGAGCCAACGCCGAAGCCAGAGCCGCCGCTGAAGCCAGAGCCGCCGCTGAAGCCAGAGCCGCCGCTGAAGCCAAAGCTGTCGGCCAAGCCAGAGCCGGCGCTGAAGCGAAAGCTGTCGCCGAAGCCGAAGCCAGAGTGGCCGCTGAAGCCAGAGCCGCCGCTGCAGCCCAAGCTGCCGCTCAAGTCGCAAGTGGATACAGAACGGCGGGATCATCTCAATCCTTTGCTACCGCCCAAGCCAGCGCTTTCGCAAAGGCCAGCACCACAACCGAATACGGAGTGTCTCCTAAGTCGGGTAAAGCTGTCGCCCAAGCCAGAGTCAACGCCGAAGCCAGAGCCGCCGCTGAAGCCAGAGCTGCCTCTGAAACCAGAGCAAACGCCGAAGCCAGAGCTGCCTCTGAAACCAGAGCAAACGCCGAAGCCAGAGCCGCCGCTGAAGCCAAAGCTGTCGCCGAAGCCAGAGCGGCCGCTGAAGCCAGAGCCGCCGCTGCAGCCCAAGCTGCCGCTCAAGCCGCAACCGGATACGGAACTTCGAGATTTTCTCAATCCTTTGCTACCGCCCAAGCCAGAGCCGCCGCTGAAGCCAGAGCCAAAGCCGAAGCCAGAGCCGCCGCTGAAGCCAGAGCCGCCGCTGAAGCCAGAGCCGCCGCTGAAGCCAGAGCCAACGCCGAAGCCAGAGCCGCCGCTGAAGCCAGAGCTGCTGCTCTAGCCGCAACAGGATACGGAACGTCGAGATCTTCTCAATCCTTTGCTACCGCCCAAGCCAGCGCTTTCGCCAATGCCAGCACCAGAACCGAATACGGAGTGTCTCCTAAGTCGGGTAAAGCTGTCGCTCAAGGCAGAGCCAACGCCGAAGCCAGAGCCGCCGCTGAAGCTAGAGCCGCCGCTGAAGCCAGAGCCAACGCCGAAGCCAGAGCCGCCGCTGAAGCCAGAGCGGCCGCTGAAGCGGAAGCTGTCGCCCAAGCCAGAGCCGCTGCTGCAGCTGAAGCTGCCGCTCTAGCCGCAACCGGTTACAGAAAATCTCATAAGTCGGGATCATCTCAATCCTATGCTGCCGCCGAAGCCACAGCCGCCGCTAAAGCCAGAACCGCCGCTGAAGCCAGAGCCGCCACTGAAGCCAGAGCCAACGCCGAAGCCAGAACTGCCGCTGAAGCCAGAGCCGGCGCTGAAGCCAGAGCCGCCGCTGAAGCCGAAGCTGTCGCCCAAGCCAGAGCCGCCGCTGCAGCTGAAGCTGCCGCTCTAGCAGCAACCGGTTACAGAAAATCTCATAAGTCGGGATCATCTCAATCGTATGCTGCCGCTGAAGCTAGAGCCGCCGCTGAAGCCAAAGCTGTCGCCGAAGCCAGAGCGGCCGCTGAAGCCAGACCCGCCGCTGAAGCCAGAGCCAACGCCGAAGCCAGAGCCGCCGCTGCAGCCCAAGCTGCCGCTCAAGCCGCAACCGGATACGGAACGATGGAATCATCTCAATCCTTTGCTACTGCCCAAGCCAGCGCTTTCGCCAAGGCCAGCACCACAACCGAATACGGAGTGTCTCCTAAGTCAGGTAAACCTGTCGCCCAAGCCAGAGTCAACGCTGAAGCCAGAGCCGCCGCTGAAGCCAGAGTTAAAGCCGAAGCCAGAGCCACCGCGGAAGCCAGAGCCGCCTCTGAAGCCAGAGCCGCCGCTGAAGCCAAAGCTGTCGCCCAAGCCAGAGCCGCCGCTGCAGCCCAAGCTGCTGCTCAAGCCGCAACCGGATACGGAACGTCGAGATCTTCTCAATCCTTTGCTACCGCCCAAGGCAGAGCCGCCGCCGAAGCCAGAGCCGCCGCTGAAGCCAGAGTCGCCGCTGAAGCCAGAGCTAACGCCGAAGCCAGAGCCGCCGCTGAAGCCAGAGCCGCCGCTGAAGACGAAGCTGTCACTCAAGCCAGAGCCGCCGCAGCAGCTGAAGCTGCCGCTGTAGCCGCAACCGGTTACAGAAAATCTCATAAGTCGGGATCATCTCAATCCTATGCTGCCGCCGAAGCCAGAGCCGCCGCTAAAGCCAGAGCCGCCGCTGAAGCCAGAGCCATAGCCGAATCCAGAGCCGCCGCTGAAGCCGAAGCTGTCGCCCAAGCGAGAGCCGCCGCTGCAGCTGAAGCTGCCCAAATAACCGCAACCGGATACGGAAAATCTCATAAGTCGGGATCATCTCAATCCTATGCTGTCGCCCAAGCGAGAGCCGCCGCTGCAGCTGAAGCTGCCGAAATAACCGCAACCGGATACGGAAAATCTCATAAGTCGGGATCATCTCAATCCTATGCTGCCGCCGAAGCCAGAGCCGCCGCTGAAGCCAGAGCCAAAGCCGAAGCCAGAGCCGCCGCTGAAGACAAAGCTGTCGCCAAAGCCAGAGCCGCCGCAGCAGCTGAAGCTGCCGCTGTAGCCGCAACCGGTTACAGAAAATCTCATAAGTCGGGATCATCTCAATCCTATGCTGCCGCCGAAGCCAGAGCCGCCGCTAAAGCCAGAGCCGCCGCTGAAGCCAGAGCCATAGCCGAATCCAGAGCCGCCGCTGAAGCCGAAGCTGTCGCCCAAGCGAGAGCCGCCGCTGCAGCTGAAGCTGCCGAAATAACCGCAACCGGATACGGAAAATCTCATAAGTCGGGATCATCTCAATCCTATGCTGTCGCCCAAGCGAGAGCCGCCGCTGCAGCTGAAGCTGCCGAAATAACCGCAACCGGATACGGAAAATCTCATAAGTCGGGATCATCTCAATCCTATGCTGCCGCCGAAGCCAGAGCCGCCGCTGAAGCCAGAGCCAAAGCCGAAGCCAGAGCCGCCGCTGAAGACAAAGCTGTCGCCAAAGCCAGAGCGGCCGCTGAAGCCAGAGCCGCCGCTGAAGCCAGAGCCAACGCCGAAGCCAGAGCCGCCGCTGCAGCCCAAGCTGCCGCTCAAGTCGCACCCGGATACGGAACGACGGGATCATCTCAATCCTTTGCTGCCGCCCAAACCAGCGCTTTCGCCAAGGCCAGCACCACATCCGAATACGGAGTGTCTCCTAAGTCGGATAAAGCTGTCGCCCAAGCCAGAGCCGCCGCTGAAGCCAGAGTCGCCGCTGAAGCCAGAGCTAACGCCGAAGCCAGAGCCGCCGCTGAAGCCAGAGCCGCCGCTGAAGACGAAGCTGTCACTCAAGCCAGAGCCGCCGCAGCAGCTGAAGCTGCCGCTGTAGCCGCAACCGGTTACAGAAAATCTCATAAGTCGGGATCATCTCAATCCTATGCTGCCGCCGAAGCCAGAGCCGCCGCTAAAGCCAGAGCCGCCGCTGAAGCCAGAGCCATAGCCGAATCCAGAGCCGCCGCTGAAGCCGAAGCTGTCGCCCAAGCGAGAGCCGCCGCTGCAGCTGAAGCTGCCGAAATAACCGCAACCGGATACGGAAAATCTCATAAGTCGGGATCATCTCAATCCTATGCTGTCGCCCAAGCGAGAGCCGCCGCTGCAGCTGAAGCTGCCGAAATAACCGCAACCGGATACGGAAAATCTCATAAGTCGGGATCATCTCAATCCTATGCTGCCGCCGAAGCCAGAGCCGCCGCTGAAGCCAGAGCCAAAGCCGAAGCCAGAGCCGCCGCTGAAGACAAAGCTGTCGCCGAAGCCAGAGCGGCCGCTGAAGCCAGAGCCGCCGCTGAAGCCAGAGCCAACGCCGAAGCCAGAGCCGCCGCTGCAGCCCAAGCTGCCGCTCAAGTCGCACCCGGATACGGAACGACGGGATCATCTCAATCCTTTGCTGCCGCCCAAACCAGCGCTTTCGCCAAGGCCAGCACCACATCCGAATACGGAGTGTCTCCTAAGTCGGATAAAGCTGTCGCCCAAGCCAGAGCCAACGCCGAAGCCAGAGCCACCGCTGAAGCCAGAGCCGCTGCTGAAGCGAGAGCTGCCGCTGAAGCCAGAGCCGCCGCTGAAGCCAGAGCCGCCGCTGAAGCCAGAGCCGCCGCTGAAGTCAAAGCTGTCGCCCAAGCCAGAGCTGCCGCTACAGCTGAAGCTGCCGCTCTAGCCGCAACCGGATACGTAACATCTCATAAGTTGGTATCATCTCAATCCTACGCTGCCGCCCAAGCCAGAGCCGACGCCGAATCCAGAGCCGCCGCCGAAGCCAGAGCCAACGCCGAAGCCAGAGCCAAAGCCAAAGCCAGAGCCGCCGCTGAAGCCAGAGCCAACGCCGAAGCCAGAGCCGCCGCTGAAGCCATTGCAGCCGCTGAAGCCAGAGCCGCCGCTGAAGCCAGAGCCGCCGCTGAAGCAAGAGCCGCCGCTGAAGCCAGAGCCGCCGCTGAAGCCAAAGCTGTCGCCCAAGCCAGAGCCGCCGCTACAGCTGAAGCTGCCGCTCTAGCCGCAACCGGATATGTAACATCTCATAAGTCGGAATCCTCTCAATCCTATGCTGCCGCCCAAGCCAGAGCCAACGCCGAATCCAGAGGCGCCGCCGAAGCCAGAGCCAACGCCGAAGCCAGAGCCAACGCCAAAGCCAGAGCCGCCGCTGAATCCAGAGCCGCCGCTGAAGCCAGAGCCGCCGCTGAAGCCAGAGCCGCCACTCAAGCCAGAGCCAACGCCGAAGCCAGAGCCGCCGCTGCAGCCCAAGCTTCCGCTCAAGCCGCAACCGAATACGAAACGTCGGTATCATCTCAATCCTTTGCTACCGCCCAAGCCGGCGCTTTCGCCAAGGCCAGCACTACAACCGAATACGGAGTGTCTCCTCAGTCGGGTAGATCTCAAGGCTATGCTGCCGCCCAAGCCAGAGCCAACGCCGAAGCAAGAGCCGCCGTTGAAGTCAGAGCCGCCGCTGAAGCCGAAGCTGTCGCCCAAGCCAGAGCCGCCGCGGAAGCTAAAGCTGTCGCCCAAGCCAGAGCCGCCGCTGCAGCTGAAGCTGCCGCTCTAGCCGCATCCGGATACGGAACATCTCATAAGTCGGGATCATCTCAATCCTATGATGCTGCCCAAGCCAGAGCCAACGCCGACGCCAGAGCCGCCGCCGAAGCCAGAGCCAACGCCGAAGCCAGAGCCAACTCCAAAGCTAGAGCCGCCGCTGAAGCCAGAGCCGCCGCTGAAGCCAGAGCCGCCGCTGAAGCCAGAGCCACCGCTGAAGCCAGAGCAAACGCCGAAGCCAGAGCCGCCGCTGCAGCTCAAGCTGCCGCTCAAGCCGCAACCGGATACGGAACGTCGAGATCATCTCAATCCTTTGCTACCGCCCAAGCCAGCGCTTTTTCCAAGGCCAGCACCACAACCGAATACGGAGTGTCTCCTAAGTCGGTTACATCTCAAGGCTATGCTGCCGCCCAAGCCAGAGCCGCCGCTGCAGCCAAAGCTTCCGCTCAAGCCGCAACCGGATACAGAAAATCTCATAATTCGGCCTCATCTCAATTCTCTGCTGCCGCCAAAGCCAGAGCCAACGCCGAAGCCAGCGCTTCCGCCAAAGCCAGCACCACAACCAAATACGGAGTGTCTCCTAAGTCGGGTAAAGCTGTCGCCCAAGCCGGAGCCGCCGCTGCAGCCGAAGCTGCAGCTCAAGCCGCAAGCGGATACGGAAAATCTCATAAGTCGGGATCGTCTGAATCCTATGCTGTCGCCCAAGCCAGAGCAGCCGCTGAAGCCAAAGCTGTCGCCCAAGCCAGAGCCGCCGCTGCAGCTGAAGCTGCCGCTCTAGCCGCAACCGGATACGGGACATCTCATAAGTCGGGATCATCTCAATCCTATGCTGCTGCCCAAGCCAGAGCCCACGCCGAAACCAGAGCCGCCACTGAAGCCAGCGCCGCCGCTGAGGCCAAAGCTGTCGCCCAAGCCAGAGCCACCGCAAAAGCCGAAGCTGCCGCTCGAGCCAGAGCCGCCGCAGTAGCCGAAGCTTCCGCTCAAGCCATAGCCGCCGCAAAAGCCAAAGCGGCCGCTGAAGCTAGAGCTGCTACAGTAGCCCGAGCTTACAATTATGCCCAAGCGAGAGCTGAAGCTGCTGCCCGAGATGCCGCTGCTGCCAATGCAGAAGCTAGAGCGGCAAGACCTGATCATATACATTCACGGTTTAGTAAATACGCTAAATCCGTGTCAGAAACACAGGAACAGCAGGATTTGGAAAGCTACGCTTTTAGTGAAGCACAAGCCAATGCATACGCGAAAGCTCAAGCGGCTGATGTAGCTGCAGCGAATGCGGCAGCCGAGGAGAGAGCTGCAAATGCTGCTAAGGCTGCAGCGTACGATGTCGCTGCTGTTCAAGCGAGAGCTGCCGCTATTGCCCAATCAAAAGCTGAAGCTGCTGCTCTAGCCAAAGCTCAAGATGTAGGTTACGCTACCACTGCTGCAGAAGGAAGAGCTTCCGCTGCTGCCAAAGCAGCAACAAGTGCATCATTACTGGCGACTAGAGATGTGACGTCATCGGGACAATCGCAGTCACGCACATCTGTAACTACATCGACGCAGGCACAGCAGCAGCAGGAACTCGCAAGTTTCGTCGCTGGGGCACAGCAACAACAGGAACTCGCCAGTTTCGGCGCTGGAGGCACATTCGCAACGCCAGAGAACTACGTTGCCCTCGCCGGAGCCGACGTGCGAGCCAGCGCAGCAGCCCGAGCCGGTGCGCAGGCGCACTCGGCCTACTACAGGAGAGCCGGCGTCAGAGTCCCCTGCCGCATCGCGAGCAGAGACCTCGTTGTCAAGTTCGGCTCGAGCAGACGTCCTTATTGCAGGACATGCTGAGAGTCTGGTGGCCATTTCTACGATAACGACCGACGCGATGTATAACTGACTTCGATTTTTATATATTCTTCAAACAATATCTATTCATCATTGGAAATAATATGTTATCGATTGCATTCCTTTTCGAAAATAAAATTCATATTTGCATTGAGATTTTGTTTTTGTTTTTTTTTTAATAATTGGGTTTTATTGTTGGTGTATTTATTTATTTATAGGTGAACCAACAATACTGTTCAGACAATTTAGAAAAACACGACTTGTAGGTAGGGTACTGCACCACAGAACACACGCTCGGTATTATGTCTATACCAATTACAGGTTTACACAAAATTTGGTTTATAATTCCACGAACACTTTTTAGGGTTCCGTACTTCCGTATTCGTACGGATAACGGACTAACCCTAAGGTTTTTTTTATGGAAACTGACACGGTTGGCTACATCACCTACAACATTCGTGATGTCTGCAGAAATACGTGCCATGTCGGTGTTTTTTTTTTTATGGAATCTGACACGGTTGGCTACATCACCTATAACATCCGTGATGTCAGCCCATAACACCGGGTGAACTTGGTGCCACGTCAGTGCTTTCCTTCGGTCGTGCCGGCTACACTGAACTGGACGGAAAACACGAACTATTTACATAGCCGTTTCGACCGACGCGACGTTTCGCTCAGTGCGGTTGTATCAACCCGATCGGGATAAACCCTACCACCTAGTAAGGTAGGAAGGGAAGGAACCTACCTACAGTTTAACGTGGAATCCGAACCACGGTCAGTCTCCAACGGTCGAGCGGTTACCCATCCAAGTACTGTCGACCGACCGCACCACTACTGAGCTAACGAGGCTGACGCTGTCAGTCTGTCTTTTTGACTGATAAAAATAAACAACGAAAACCCATAACTATCCACTTAGTATCTAATTATATACAACTATAAATCTAAATGTAATTTTTATCAATCAATATTATTATACTAATCATAAATCTCTGTATATAGAATAGAATATAATTATCATTTATTTCACTTTTTGGTACACTTACATACTAAATTAAAATAATCTATACCTATAATAAAATCCAACGTCTGCTTTCTGTCTGAGTGTCTGAGTGTCTGAGTGTATGTCTGTCTGTCCGCTTATAACTCGAGAACCACTGAACCGATTTTAATAAAAAAAAATTCTACGGATAGCTTGATTCTTCCCATCAACTATAGGCTACTTACTATCACGCTAAATGGCTTATGAGGTTAGCAGTGAAGTGAAATATGAGAGCGGGCGGAGCCGCGGGCACAGCTTGTAGAATAGATAAAAGTGAAATGGGTCTAGGCGCAGCTTACAGGTGAGCCCATTGTGCACACCTTGCTGGGTTTAAGCCTATCCTTTTCCAGTAGTTAGTAAGTAACTCTTGTATGCTAAGTGTTAACGCTTAAAATTACACAATATACAATGATTATTAACTACTTATACAATTTATTAGGTACTTCAGGATAAGGATGGTCATGGAGTAAGTTACTTTGTTTTATGAGATATTGCGTTTGTAAAATCTGTGTATGATACAAAAACTAAATTGGTGATTTTTAGAATATTTTCTGTATGTATGTATTTATTCCAAAACTTTTAAACCGATCATTCGAATTCGATGAAACTTAGTACAAGCGCATTTAACTATACGGGACACAGGATAGGATCAAATTCGGGTGATCGGTTTAAGAGTTATGCAGGAACATACATACATACATAAATACAGAAAATATTTCTAAAAATCATCAATTGAGTTTTAATTTCATGCACAGATACAAACGCAACATCTCATAAAACAAAGTAACTTACTCCATGACCATCCCTTACAGATTTATTATTATATAGCTTCTGCCTGCGGCTCCGCTCGCGTGAAATTAGCCTATCCTGTGTCCCATATATTTAAATGGGCTTGTACTAAGTTTCATCAAATTCGGATGATAGGTTTAAGAGTTATGGAGGAACATACATACATACATACAGAAAAGATTTCTAAAAATCGTCAATTTAGTTTTAGTATCATACATAGAGTGTACAAACGCAATATCTGATAAAACAAAGTAACTTACTCCATGACCATCCCTTACAGATTTATTATTAGTATGATATGATGATGATATGATGATATGATGATGATGATGATGATGATGATATGATGATATGATATGATTGATATGATATTGATGATTGATTGATAAATATTGTCTTCAATACGAAGATTACAACAGTAGGTTTTATGGTCTTTACCTATGAAATTGGATATTTGTATTAAAATTTTAAAATATAAAAATTTTGGTTATTTTTTTATTTTAGCTAAACAAAGTACGGGCCCAAATTATCTGTACAATTTTGCCATTTTGACGGCAGTTTGTTTATCCCTTTACTGTAGAAGTCTGCTGGACGAGGGGCGATGAAGTCAGCGAAAGCGTTTTGTACTGGGTGTTGAATTTTTTCCCACTTAGAATTTTTTTCTAAATTTTTAAAAAGTAGAAATCTGTTGGGGCAAGGTCCGGTGGGTACGGTGGGTGACTGAGAGCTTCCAGCTGTAACTCTTGTAGCTTTGCGATGGTCTGTCGTGAAGTGTGAGCTCGCGCGTTGTCTTGGAGAAGCAATGGGGAAGAGCGATTGACCAGTCTTGGTTGTTGAATTGCGAGCTTCTCCATCATATTAGCGCGGCTTGATAATCTACCAAATTAATTCGAATAAACTGATATATTTAATCAAAATTATTATTTAATAACAGAGAATGTTCGCGTCCACCCTCAACCAATGCCCCAGACAAAAGTTGCTCAGCGCCCCCGTCACTTCCCCTTCCACCCCTTCTCCTACCGCCCGAGTTGGAAGGTGAAAACCTTCTCATTGGTTGGCGTTTTCTTCGTAGGTCGGCTGACGAACAGTTCTCTTGTTGAACGATAGATGACGTGATTATGGAATTGCCAACACGGCCATTCTGCAATGCGCATGCCCCCAGGCGCTCCTCATCATCAAGATCTCCTAATCTGAAAACCACACAATTTCAAACAATTAATTAACCATTCTAACTGTTCGGCCCATCATGATGATCGAAAATGACAGATCGAAAATGACATGATTATGTACAATGAATAGCCCCTTTAGTCTTAGGAGACATTAAGATCATAGAACATATTCATGCCATTTTAATCCCTCACTTATTACCACTTTAGACAATCCAGAGCTTATGCAATTCAATATTTTACGACCAAGGCAAATCCTGTACCAAATTTACAACACTGGATTGGTTTAGGCAATTTACCCTGTATTGGATAAACCCTGTACCAAATCTTTCCAGAATCATCTTGGCTTAGTCAATTTTACCTCGATCCGTCTCACTTCACATTACATTAGCACTGAACTTACCTAAAGCGATCAAATAACATTATCATATTAATATTGAACAATTTATTGTACTCAAAGAAGGTAGGTAGGCGAGATTTTTTTTATTATTTTTTTTTTGTATGTAAGATTTTAAATACCAAACTTTTTAAGTGGGTACCTAACCCTAATATTAAAGTTATGCATTGCCAACACGAGATTAAACATTATCGTTTACATATAGGTATCTATACAATTATACTTACTTGGTCATTATGTATGAAAATGACATTTGTCAGCAGTGTGTCCTCTCCTACCACAATGTTCACATTTAATATTGCACTGAATACGTTTGTGATTACCCCCACAGTTAAAACAAGCAATTGGTTTCCAATTCTGTGTTTGTTGGTTAGAAGTTTGAACATTATTAGGGTTTTGAGCTGCCGGTTTCGTCTCTTTAGCACTATTTACTGCGGAATTGTACGTTACAGTTTTTGTGGACTTTTGTTTGTAGATGCGACTATGTAAAAATCCTGCCAAACTATCGCATGTTTGAAAATTGCTAGCTTCAACGGATGCAGTTATATTGCTGTCTGCGATGTTACCTAAAATTATCGACATTATGTCCGCTTGAGCGAAATTAAGACGCAAATGATCTATTTTGGACTTTTGTTGAAAGAAAAATTCATAAAGGGACTGATTTTCGGTGGGTTTTGAGTCTACGATTTCTTTTAACAAATCGAACTTATTTAGCTTTACTTGAAAGGTAGTTTTTATGGATTGTTTCCAATTTTTCCACAACCACTTGGTCCAGGAGACATCGTTACGCAACATGGACTCGTACCACATTTTTGCCGACCCCTTGAGCTTATTCAAGGCCTGATAGCGGATCATACTGTCGGACCAACCGAAAGTAGACGCATAAGATTCGATCACATTAATCCACGTTCCAACGTTATCAGTCAACGGGTCAAACTCGGGTATCATGTTGTGTAGGGTAGTCGTACTTGTACTCACAGTTTCTCCTTTTCTTTTGCGTGTTACCTTCGACCTTTTTCGAGGTGTTGGGGCTGTGCTGCTTGATGATGTGGACGAACTTGAGCTGGTGCTGGAACTACTGGAACTCGTCGACGAGCGAGTATGAGCACGCTTCCGTTTGGATCTAGACCTACCCTTAGACCTAGATGGACTTCTCCGCTTTGTGCGTCGCGATTCCCTAGACTCCCTTCGAGGCCGCGGTGTCGGTGATCTTGATCGACTCAAACAACGAGAACGTGACCGACTCTTCCTACGTTTTGGTCGCGAGTCCCGCCCTGACATCTTTCAGCGCGTGAAGTTACTTGCCACTTCTGATATTAGCGCGGCTTGATAATCTACCAAATTAATTCGAATAAACTGATATATTTAATCAAAATTATTATTTAATAACAGAGAATGTTCGCGTCCACCCTCAACCAATGCCCCAGACAAAAGTTGCTCAGCGCCCCCGTCACTTCCCCTTCCACCCCTTCTCCTACCGCCCGAGTTGGAAGGTGAAAACCTTCTCATTGGTTGGCGTTTTCTTCGTAGGTCGGCTGACGAACAGTTCTCTTGTTGAACGATAGATGACGTGATTATGGAATTGCCAACAATCATTGTTAGCAATTCTTGGCAATAGACGCCTGCCGTCACTGTTGTACTATTCGGTAAGAAGCTGTGATGTACAAGTCCGGCACTGGTCCACCAGACAGTCGCCATCATCTTCCTATGAGTAATCTTTTTTTTAGCGCACTGATTAGGTGCTGTACCCGGGTCCACCCACTGCGACGAACGCTTACGGTTATCGTATAGGATCCACTTTTCATCGCAGGTAACAATTCGATTTAGAATTCCCTCGTTTCTATGCCGATTCAGTAGTGCTATGCATGCTTCGACGCGTAAGTCTCGCTGATGGTCACTTAGTTCGTGTGGCACCCACTTATCTAGCTTTTTGATCTTACCGATTTGACGCATGTACTTCAATGTTGTTTTGACACTAACTCCAAAGCCCGCAGCAAGCTTAGCCGTAGATTGAGTTGGATCCGCTTCCACTATCGCCTTCAGTTTGTCGTTGTCGACAATAGTTACCGGCCGACCGCGAGGCTCGTTCTTCAACTCAAAATTTCCAGATCTAAAACGATTGAACCAATAATGGACCGTGTTAATGCAAGCAGTGTTAGGCCCGTACACGTCGTTAATGTTTCGTGTTGTTTGCGCAGCGGTATTTCCACGTAGGAACTCATATTCGAAAATTGTACGAATTTTCAGTTTATCCATGGCTCCAAAAACTACCAAAATTTCACAAAAACAAAACACTATATAAAAACAAATGACTGAACTTGAAATTAGAATAACATGGCTTTCTTATAAAATTTATTTGAATTTCGAATTGCGCGCCAATCCACAGATAATTGATTCTGAAAATGCTGGTTTTAAAAATCTCCAATTTCATAGGTAAAGACCTATTATTAACAATTAACAAAAAATAAGCCAGCAAAACTATGACCACCTTAACCCAGTTCTATGCATAGATATTATAATTTTTTTACGTTAGAAGTAAACAGCAGCCCTTTGGCCTCAAAAAACCAGTTAGTGCACCCTTCAAGATGACACTTAGTTGACCCGATCTGACCAGTCTCCCATTCTCACAATTAACATGCGCGTGCATATTTTTCTATGGAGATGACCCGTGGGACCCGAACGCCCCTGGAGGTCACCCTTTGACCTGTCTTCGTCATCTATCTATTGCGGCGTTCAAATAAAAGTGAGAATGAGTATATTCAGGTAAACATTTAATAAATTATATTTAATTATTTTTACATTAACAACTGTTAGGTTCGCGCACTTTTTGTATAGGTTCACCCAAACTTAATAATCCTAAAAAAAAATCTTTTATACATACATACCTACATAACACACGCTGTATCCTGACAATCAGGGTAAGCAGAGTAATCGGTATTGTGGTTTATGGACTCTGGTAAATTACAGCACAACACCGACCACCACGTTTAGCTCAGTATAGGGACAAGACAACTACCAAGCAGTAAGTAAGGCACGAAGAACCCACCTGCTGCATCACTAGGTGGAAGGACTGCGCCAAGGTGAGAAGTGGCTAGCCCGTCGCCCTTTAGCGCAATATCTTGTCCTTATCCCTTAGTCGCGCGCGACGCGGCGCGGCGCGCACTTTCGGTGTGAAATAATTTTAAACTTTATCTGCATACTTAAAAAGACCAATATCGCTTGAAAAGGTCCAGAGGCCGCGCGCGGCGCCGCGCGGTGACCCGTGGCGCTGGGCGCCCGCGGGCCTGCCGCGCCAGCCGCTGCCGGCCGCTGCCGTCCCAGTGTGGCTTGAGCCTAACGGGGTAGTCTAGTCTAGTGACTCTAAATGTGACTCTAAAGTCGTCCCGACTTCACCACCTTATGAAAGAAAGGCACATTAGAAAGCTCTATGAGAAAGACAACTTATAACCGTCAGATAAATGATAACCGGGACTTAACCGGTGGTGGGTGAACCTTGATGAGGAAAGCTGCCTTTTATATTACCCAGATGTGACTAAGTTTAAAAACACTTAGGTATAGCTATATTATGTATCTCCGACAATGTGAAGTAAAAACCTAAAAAAAAACCTTTTGTTTCTTACCTGGATTGACAAGTAGGTATGTATGTATATTTATTTGTATGTTATATTCTTTATATTTAGTAATTTATATGTATTAACACAAGTATGGATATTATTTAACTAGCATGTATTTACATATATTTATTATTAATTAATTCTTATTATTATTTTAAATTCAATTTACAGAACCGGAAAAATGTGGAACGCACTCCCTGCCCATCTATTTCCTCCCAAGTACAGCCTGGGGTTTTCAAAAGGGCGTGAAAAGGCTCCTGTCAGGCCGGCATGGCATTCGCAATCCCCGTGCATCACAAATATCCATGGGCATCGTTAGACACCTACTTGTAGGTGAAACGATGCAACATGTCGCGCTATTCATAAAAAATATTTCTCACGCTCAACTCTTTTGCTACTACTTACCTACTTTCATTACACTATATTATCTAATATCAAACAAAGATTAACTGTAAGAAATCTCTGTAAGGGATAAGGCCGCCTTTGCAAGTTATGTAAATTGTTTTAATGTACTTATTACTAATATTTTATGTTTGTTAGTACTAAGCACGTACTCGCTTTATATCATTGATTTTATAAAATCAATGCTTTATACATGTTTTTAATTAGAAAAATGCAAATCGAAAAACATTTGAAAAAATACATCCCGACCAGGATTCGAACCTGGTTTCTTTGGCTTGAGCCGCCAAAGCGATAACCAACTACACCACCGGGCCGTTATGTATTATTTCCAAATTTTCGATCTGTTGCATCTTCATGATGTCGCATAATTTTTGCGAACGGTCAACTTGCACGGTTCCATATTGAACCTTATGCTCGGATGTATTTTTTTAAATGTTTTTCGATTTGCATTTTTGTAATTAAAAACGTACTTATTATCTACTGTTTAATGTTTCTTGGAGCAATTAATTTTCTATGTATTTTAAAGAACTAAAGTGTTTTTTCCGACTCGCACTTGGCCGGTTTTTAACCCCCGACGCCAAAAGAGGGATGTTATAAGTTTAACGTGTGAGGGTGTGTGTATATGTGTAAGAGTGTGTCTCTCTGTGGCATCGTAGCTCCCAAACGGATGGACCGATTTGGATGCGTTTTTTTTTATTAGAAAACTGGTTTATTCGGGATGGTTCTTAGCTATGATTGTAATAAAGTAATTAAGTAATAAAAAATTTATTATCTTAAAAAGTGGACCGACGTGCATGCGGTTTTTTAAAAAAAAGTTGAAATTTAAATTGAATTACAAAATTTAAAAAACCCCTAAAAATTTAAAAATAATTTCTGTTTACTTGCTTGATGGAGTCGGTGGTCCCCCAAGTAAATAAAATATAAAAACTCAGAGCTGCCCGAGTATTTACTTAGCGGTCCTCCGACTCCTTTAAATAACTAAGGTAAGGTTTTATAAATTGTATGTAATTTAACTTTTTTATGTTCTCTGGCAAAAACTTATAACTTATATATAACACCTACAGCGACCGACCGGTGCCAGCTACTCCTAGATCACGCTAGGTGGCGACTCAATACAAGAGGGGTCAACTCGTGCGCATTTCATAATAATCTCTGTTATTTACAAAGGGCGGATTCGTGAGATCATTTTATGCATGCAAATTTATACAAATTAATGTGAGAATTGTAAAATGACCGTTGCTTACTGAGATGCCACATCCCTCAGCAGTCCTGCTTCGGAAGCGAGGCGATCGATACCAATTTGAGAAGATTTTCTTGAATTTTTTAAATCATTGTTGTTTATGTATCAGTGAGACCGAATGTCGGAAGTTGTGGGTGGAAATAATATGTGTGAAGATATTATTATTGTGAAGTGGGCGAAAAACAAACATTATTATTAAAGACTGCTGTAAGTTTTCATCGATTCATTTTGTTCACCATTCTTTAGTAAAGTTTAAGTCCGGCGCGCCGGCGCGGCCGCTGCTCTGATATACTCGCTTCCATCATCCATCGTCCTCCTGTTCGTATTCGCTAAGCCCGCCATACTCTCGCGGAATATATCTTTGTAGTCAACAGAAGAGTTTTTCGAATAACATAATCCACTAAATCGTTTTTTTGTTGTACTGCAAAGGTGTGGAATGGGCTTCCGGGGAATATCTTTCCCCAATCCATTATTTATTTCTTTATTTTCACGTTTTTTGTTACTTATATCTAGGTACATATTTATATTAATTTTATATAATTATACAATAAAATACCTATACAAAATTGATACAAACAGACAAAAACAAAAAACGGTATTCTCGCCGGCGCCGGAGGCGGGAGGCGGACCTCCAAGCACGCCGGCGGGTGCAGGCCGTGGCTACGGAGCTCTCCGAGACGACGCGAGACTAAGCTTCGAGCGGTAGGTAATAGACACGTAGGCCACCACCACCCCCATCATTATTTTTATTTTATTTATTGCGGTAACCACTAAATAAAACTGCGGACTGGCACCTATCGGGGGTGAAATTGGCTGTCCCTGAGGTTCCGACCTTGGGCTGAGCCACCCAGTTCGGGTACAAAATAAATCGTGATCCTTATGTGTTGGACAGATGTGACAGACAGACGGACGGATGGACGAACGAACAGACATCTGACCAATTTTATAAAGGCCGCTGCCAGCGTCGCAGACCACGGAACTCTAACATAACTGAAAATGTTCAAAGCTACAAAACTACGTAGAAAACTGCAGGCGCATACAGATCGTCAAGCCGCGCGCATTTTAAATGCCTGTTCTCTAACACAAGCGCAATCGTCAGCAGCCGATGACTACCCCTCCCCCCCCCCCCTCCCTTCCTCACTGACCCCCTCTCCCCTCACCCGCTAACACCCCAACACGGAGAAAATAAATAGAGAGCAGTTGTTGCTAGCTTTACACAGGGTGTTTCAGGATAGGCTTGATAAACTTTAGGAATATAAAGTACTCATCATTAGAAGAAAAAAATCCTTATCACTGAAATCAAAATTCAGTATTTTTCTTTTCATACAAAAATTTTAAATTGTAATAAAAACTCGATGGACAGTAAGATTTGCCAACAGTGCTGTCTAGGTCTAGGGAGTGCAATGACGTAGTCCAGTCTCCTTTTTCTTTTGATAACATTAACATTTAAGTGTTTGGAATATATCTACATGCTGTTCAATTCTTTTTTATTTTGTTTGTTTATTTATCACTGCGCTCATCTATTATCAATTTATCACAGCGAAGAAGAACTTATAAGAATTTTTACTAAAATGTTTGAAATATAGATAGCATCATTTGACATTAAACTTACATAAATATATAAAACATTTTTATCTGTCGACGACAATAAGTCGTTAAGTCTATAAGTCCAAGGTGTCAAAAAAAAGAAGCCTAAAATCAAATCACAAAAATTTACTTTGCTATGATTCAGTCAGTCAGTCAGTCAGCGTGTAAGCTGGACATATGCCTCTCCAATTTTCCTCCAGTCCTCCCGGCCTTCAGCGATACGGAACCACTGATTTCCACCGGCGTACTTGATGTCGTGGTCCCACCTGGCGGGTGGTCTTCCCACACTCTGTTTTTCTGTCCACGGCCGCCAGTGTAGAACACGGTTACTCCAACGGTCATCGTCTCTTCGGCTAACGTGCCCAGCTTACTGTCACTTGAGCTTAGCCACCCGGTGTCCAATATCGACTACTTTGGTGCGTCGGCGGATTGCCTCGTTACGCACCATATCACGTAGCGATATTCCCAGCATGGCTCGCTCCATTGCTCGCTGGGCAACTTTCAACCTTTGGACAACAGCGACCGTCAGAGTCCACGTTTCACACCCGTACGTCATAACCGGGAGGACACACTGGTCATATATACGGGTCTTTAAATTTTGCGGAAAGTCAGACTTCAGGACGAATTTTAGTTTTCCAGAGGCAGCCCAACCCAGTTGAATTCGTCTCTCACGTCTCGCTATGATTATTCAAATTAATTTCAACTACTTAATTAAAAAAAAAACCATGGCGTAACCATCGCACGCACTCAGCTTAGACAGACACTAACTCCTCTACATATTTCCTCCGTGCACAACACACACTATAGGGAAATGACGTTACCGCACGGGCGCGAGGTGGTGGGCGAGCGTCATCGTCGCAACCGTGTCCAGTGTGAACCTAACTTTATATGCAGAATCAATGGTACTGGCAACAGCAGATTCCATACATATTTAGTTTTAAATATATATATAAATCCTCGTCGTAAGTTTTTTGAAACCTCAGCCATCTTTGGGTTTTGGCTGGATATCTTCATCATCTCCGCCCAAGATCACCTTGGGAGAGAGGGTAGTTGTGGTAGATGTACGGGGTTGTTCTTCAACTTGTGTAGGGGGTAGATCTTCACCTTTGTAGGGGGTAGATCTTAATCTTTGAAGGGCGTAGACTTTCAACTTAGTCTTGAGTGGTGTGATTATTGTTTCCTTGTAATTCTTCCAAATAGCCGGTCATACATTTTGTCATTATATTGCATGTATGTATAGCAGCTTGTTGTTGTATAATTTCAATTTCTATATCTGCTTTTAAATTCGAAATGCATTTGTCAATAGATCTGCCAACGATTTATGTAGTTCCAATAACTATTGGTATAATTTGGGCCTTTGTTTTCCATAACCTTTCAATTTCTATTTTGAGTGAATAGTATTTGGTAAGCTTTTCTGTCTCTTTTTTTATAACATTATAATCGGAGTGCACTGTAACATCTATGAGGAAAGTTTTATTATTTATTTTATCAGTGTATATTATGTCAGGTCTATTATTCGGTAGAGGATAGTCGGTGACAACTGGAATTTCCCATATTATTTTTGCATTGGAGTTTTCTTTGACATGTGGTTCAATAAGGACACACTTCCACCACATAGTTGTTGTCACAATGTTATATAATATATATATATGTGAAAAAAGTATAAAATCTGTATAAAGTACAGTCTCGGGTCCCACAAGAGATCCGTCAATGGGCACCTGTCAGGCCGGCATGGCATTCGCAGCCCCTGCATGAGACCAAATTTCCAGGCGTGGCTAGGCGCCACATGTAAATAAAATATAAAAACTCTGAGCAGCGCTGGTATTTAGGTACTTAGAGGTCCCCCGACTCCTTTAAGTAACTAAACGGAAATTATTTTTGATATTTTAAAAGGGTCGGGGTTTTTTTAAATTTGTATTTTAACTTTTATTATGCTCTTTAATCTTTATGATGTACTATGATTGGTACCAGGCATATGCATGGTAACGATGAGATTTTTGTTTAAATTACCCTTTTAATAAATTCTTTATTCTTTATTCATCATTAATCATCCATAGACAGTACATTGCACTCGGATTCGTCATATTTTAACATTTAACATTTAGCATTTTGCCAGTTCGATTATCACAGCGAAGAAGAATTGGCAAGAAACTTAGCTGGATACTTTTTTTTACGTCCACTTAGTCTACATTATACATCTTCTCCTATACAACTTCTCCTTTCCTTACCGAAGTAAATGCAATTTATATTACATAAGTACATATCTTTACGCCCCTACTCTTACTCTCCTGTCATTCAGTTGATTGTGTTGCACAACGGTACCACCGATTAATGTACATAATATAATATGTAAGTTTATTATATACATATATATGCTTATTAAAGTATTTATGTAGTATTCGTACGTAGTTTATCATACATATTTCTTTAATCTAACACATTGTCACAAACTATTCTTGTTCGCCTGCATGTACTTCTCCCACATCCCAAAGGTTAGTTAGAATAGAATTCCTCGCGGCATTAAGCTCGCCTGTTGTACCTAATTTTGATAAATTGGTGTTCAATAAAGAATATATACATACATACATACATACATAATTTACAAAAGTGTTTGCCACTGCCTACATAGTACTATTTCATACTATTTCTAAAAAATTATCAAAAATAATTTTTTTTTCTCCATAAGCGTAAACCATTGATATAATATGTGGAGCCAATTGGAGCAGGCCAGTCTCCACAAATAGCACCCGTTCACGAGCATCACGCCAGGGCCAGCCATCGCCTCCCTCAACCATATTTTGAGGGTAAGAGGCGACCCGGACCAAGCCTGACCGTAAGCAAAGACCTAGCGATGCACTACCCCAGCGGTAACACGAGATGACTTTTTTACCATTCTTGCAAGTAACGCTTTACTTTACCTAACTGTAGGTACCGTGTGGAGCCGGTACTTTAAAAGAATAGCCCCACTGCATCTCTCCCCGTGTATGTCGTAAAAGGCGACTAAGGGATATGACTCCCTTCTTATATTAGTAGGTGGTAGGGTTTAACCCGCCCGGGATGGTACCGCCGCACTGAATGAAAGGTCGGTCGAAACGGCTATGTAAATATTTTGTGTTTTCCGTCCAGTTCGGTGTAGCCGGCACGACCGAAGGGAAGCACTGACGTGGCACCAAGTTCACCCGGTGTTATGGGGCGACATCACGGATGTTGTAGATGATGTAGGTAGCCAACCGTGTCAGTTTCCATAAAAAAAAAACCTGTGCAATGCAGACCGTACTTACGATACAACTCTCACGCACGCGGCAGCTGAAGTTTTTCACAGTGTGCGGGCAGTGGGGGCGCTTTTACAAATTTTGAGTTCGGTCCAGAGTCGCGGCCGGAAAATGTAGTTTCCATCATTTTCCACGATTAATGCGCATGTACGTATAGTTGGGGTTCTTGTTCGTACGCGGATGTACCTACTTATTTGGAATATTTTCGAAGCGATAGCGCTTGTTGACTTTTTTGGGATTTTTTTTTTATCGAAACTGAGACGGTTGGCTACATCACCTACAACGTCCATGATGTCAGCCCATAACACCGGGTGAGGTTAGGTCAGGTTTTTAGGGTTCCGTATCCGGTACGGGACCCTATTACTAAGCTTACGCTGTCTGTCTGTCCGTCCGTCCGTCTGTCTGTCCGAGGGGTGTATCTCTTGAACCGTAATAGGTAGCCCGTTGAAATTATCACAGAATATGTGTTCTTATGGCCGATATAACAAGAAATAATAAAAATAATAAAAAGTAAAAAAATCACGGGGTTCCCATAGAAGAAACCAAAAAGTGTATGCGCGCGCGCCGTTTACCGAATAGATTATGAAGCATTTTAATTAATCATGTATAATAATACTATTAACACACTAATATGAAGCATTTCATAACTCGCCATCCAGATGGCGTGGGTGGCGCTAGCCATGACATGGCGATACGGAAAACACAGTGCGCGACTTCGATTCGCACTTGGCCGGTTTTTTCAAGTAGTTCCAATAAATTTTGCAGCTATAAATGCCGAGGGATGTTTTTTATGGTGCCACCCGTCGGAAGGAAGGGAGGCACACTCTCTTTATTGTTTACTCTGTGTTTTCTTGCCAGGTATTTGCACACTTGCACACACATTTACAATTAGTATACAATACAATTGCAATACAATGTTGTTGACTCTTGCAGCAGTGAGCCCCTGTGTTTCTTTTTATTTATTTTTTATATTCTTTTTTATCTTGAATTTGAATCCACACTGAATGAAACGTCGGTCAAAACGGCTATGTAAATAGTTTGTGTTTTCCGACCAGTTCAGTGTAGCCGGCACGATCAAAGGGGGAAGCACTGACATGGCATCTAGTCCACCCGGTGTTATGGGCTAACATCACGGACGTTGTAGGTGATGTAGGCAACCGTGTCAGTTTCCATAAAAAAAATTGTTTTTTTGTTTTTGTTTGTTATTTTTTATTTTATTTTATTTTTGTGGCACACTGAATGCAGTTTATGTATTTACTATTATCAATTTGAGTTAGGTTAGGTTAGGATAGACAGACAGACGTTGGCATAGGCTTAGTACGGTACGGGACCCTAATAAGGTCAAAGTTTGTGAAAACATTTTGACGCTATCATCCCGCTGCAGACGAGCCGGTATTGCAGTATGTGAGATCACATACACATTACACACATACTTATTACACACACCATCACGGTTCATCTCGACAATCGAGGTAAGCAGATTAATCGGCGCTGTGCAGCAAGAACTCGGGAACACTCGTTCGTTTATCGGGTGCGTTTAGCAAAATATTAGAACAAAATAACTATCAAGTATCAAGTAAACTTACCTACTCTAAGACTGTGGAAGGAGTGTGCCTATGTGAGAGGTGGCTATCCTTTCCCTTTGCCGCCCTTTACTATATGCACGGGTAGATATGCAGTGACCCTATTATTTTCAAATATCGGACCACGCACGGTATGCGAAAGATTACATATACTGGCGAAAACCGCGTTTTATGATTAAAATCGAATGCACATACAGACGGCAGTTAGATTTTTACAATGCTCTCCCTACACAGATGCGAGAATGTACAACCAGTACCCTTATCACGAGATTTAACCTACACATCTACCTACCATGGTCAGCCTCGATAGCTCAGTGGTGCAGACAGTCGACTGTCGCTATTGATGGCTAAGCAACGCTGGGCCGGTCAGTTCTTGGATGGGTGACCGCTCGACCGTTGGAGGCTGACCGTGGTTCGGATTCCACGTAAAACTGTAGGTCCCTTCCCTTCTTACCTTACTGGTGGTAGGGTTTAACCCGCCCGGGTTGGTACCACCGCACTGAATGAAACGTCGGTCGAAACGGCTATGTAAATAGTTTGTGTTTTCCGTCCAGTTCAGTGCAGCCGGCACGACCGAAGGGAAGCACTGACTCGACACCTAGTTCACCCGGTGCTATGGGCTGACATCACGGATGTTGTAGGTGATGTAGCCAACCGTGTCAGTTTCCATAAAAAAAAACACCGCGTACTGCGCCGTGTTCACCATCATTTTGTATGGAGAAACGGAGCAGCGCCTCTAGTGATAGATTTACGAACTTCGTTTCTCCATACAAAATGATGCGGAGAACATAGCGTACCGTATTACGCGGTGTAGGTTAAATTTCGTGATAAGGATACTGGTTCGTATACGCGCGTTGGTAGATGTCGACGGACACTCAACCCATCCAGACTGCCGTCACGGTACTCGCGGTGGAATAGAGAGAGGCCTACGGTCGCGCAAGCGAAATACTAAAAAGGCCGGGGGGCCTAAAAACGCGGCCATCAGCCATCATTCTGCCACCCGTCCCCCGGTCGACCGCCTGCCGGCCCCGACCGCCGCCCCCGCGGTGCGTGCCGCCCCCCAACTATCCGGTGCACTATTTCACCTCCGTGATGTCGACATATATAAGTACCATTGATATGGAAGCATTAGTACCTACAGATAGGTAGAATTTTCGATCTCACAGCTTCGTGTTGAAGCTATATTGAAAAGTTCATAAGAGACATTGTTTTTTTTTTATGGAAACTTACACGGTTGGCCGCGCGGTTGGCTGCATCACCTACAACATCCGTGATCCGCCCATAACACGGGGTGAACTTGGTGCCACGTCAGTGCTTCCCTTCGGTCGTGCCGGCTACACTGCACTGGACAGAAAACACAAACTATTTACATATCCGTTTCGACCGACCTTTCATGCGGTGCGGTGGTACCAAACCGGGCGGGTTAAACCCTACCTTCTAGTAATATAAGAAGGGAGTCATATCCCTTAGTCGCCTTATACGACATACACGGGGAGATATGCAGTGGGGCTCTTCTTTTTAAGTACCGTTCCCAAACGGTAGTTTGCAAGGTAATGGTAATCTCTATCTACATATATACCTATCTCTAATTCTTATTAAAGTTAACGTCTGTCTCAATGTATGAAGTAAACTCCGAAACAACTGAACAGATTTTGATGCGGTTTGCACCATTGGAAAGAGTAGTTCTTGAGGCTCACTATATACCATCACGCTAAATATCCTAAGGGCTGAGCAGTATCAAAGAAAGTATAGTATGGACGGGAGAGAGAAAGAGAATTTAAGAGAAGCGATCGTTTATTATAATAATTTTATTGCGTTTAAATCGGATTTGCTATTAAACGAGGTCCACCGTGAGCGAAGCCGCGCGAAAAAGCTAGTTTATTATATATAATAAGCAATTGCACAGTGTTCGGAGAAGATTTTTTTTTTTTATGTAATCCGGTATGGGTGACTGAGTTGGAGGGGCCAAAGCGCATGCTCCGACCAGCCAATATCACCTCCGAGAAGGTAGGTGCCAAACCGGAGACTCCCCTGGATTGCTGGCTATACTGGACTAGAGGAGAACACAACCGAGGCTTCTATGCGGCCATCTTACATCCAGTACGGTGGTACCAACCCAGTCGGCTACAATTTGAGCCTACCACCCAGTAAGGGGCAAGGGAAGGGACCTACAGTTTTACACCGGTTCCGAACGGTGAAGCAGCAGGTGTAGGTATGCACGTAAATTTTTTCGTCAGAAAAAACTCATTGGTACACGCCGACGGGATTCGAACCGCGGACCTCTCGCATGAGATACCGATGCCCAAACCACTCGGCCACCCGCCGAATAAAATATCAAATCAGTAAGTATTAATGAATAATCCTGAAATTAGACAAATTAATAAAGTTTGTAATAGAATTGTTAATCCCATAGATAACGGGTGAATAATGAAAAATATAATTCTAGAAAATATAAATAATAATATTTTTTTTGATGCGATCCCGCCGTCCCCTTTCCACCTCCGCACAACTCGCATTGAGCAGGATTACATCCCTATACGCTGGACTTACCACTGATGCGTACCAATCGGTTCTACAGATCTTTACTCTACAGAAATGGTAAACTGTGGAACGATCTTCTTGCCCATATCTTTCCCATCAAGTACGGTTTCGGGTCCTTCAAGAAGGCCGTGAATAGGCACCTGTCAGTTCGCCGGCATGGCATTCGCAATCCCCGCATACGACCGAACTGTCATGGGCGTCGTTAGACACCTTATGAGTGGCTCGACGCCACATGTCGCGCTTTCAATAAGGTATAATATACCTTTTTTAAAGCGTTTTTTTAACCCCCGACGCAAAAAACGGAGGGGTGTTATAAGTTTGACGTGTGTGTGTGTGTGTGTGTGTGTGTGTGTGTGTGTGTCTGTCTGTGGCATCGTAGCTCCCAAACGGATGGACCGATTTGGATGCGGTTTTTTTTATTAGGAAGCTTGTTTAATCGGGATGGTTCTTAGCTATGTTTGTAATCAAGTAATCAAGTAATTAAGTAATAAAAAAAATTATTATCTTAAAAAGTGGACCGATTTTCATGCGGTTTCTTTTAAAAAGCTTGAAATAAAAGTTAAATTACAAATTTAAAAAACCCCCGACCCTTAAAAAGCAAAAAATAATTTCCGTTTACTTACTTAAAGGAGTCGGGGGACCGCTAAGTAAATAAAATATAAAACTCAGAGCTGCGCGGGAATTTACTTAGCGGTCTCCCGACTCCTTTAAGTAAGTAAACGGAAATTATTTTTTGCTTTTTAAGGGTCGGGGGTTTTTTTATAAATTACCTTAATACCTAAATACCTAAGATTATATAAACTTAGGTATTATATCTTATATAAACTATTATTTTTTATTTAAATATTAATATTTTATTTATTTTGTGTAATAGGTATGTATATTAATAATATTATATATGTGAGGAAGGACAGAGCAAATTGCTCTTTCGAACTATCTCGTATGCCTACATGCTCATTATCTCACCCCAAAGGTTAGTAGTAAAATATTGCCAATATTTGGCAATAAACTCGCCTTTTTGTACCTTTATTTTGTATATTGGTGTACAAATAAAGAATATTTACATTACATTACATTACATTATTTTTAAATTCATATATATATTCATACGCACTTTTTAATAAACTTTTTTAATTTTTAATTTTATTTATTATGGAAAAACAAACAGACTTGTACATAAAAAAAAACAATAGCAAACATAATAACTCAGAATAAATACATATCCAGCAGCGTTTTTCATAAAGAAAATTACAGAACGACGTTACAATTTGGCTTATTAAAAAACTAGTAATAATAAACCTACCTAAAGAAAAGAAATCATGAAAGAAAAAGGCAAGTACACTGCATGCCAAAACACAAATTACAATTATAAAAAGGCGACTAAGGGATATGACTCCCTTCATATATTACTAGGTGGTAGGGTTTAACCCGCCCGGGCTGGTACCACCGCACTGAATGAAAGGTCGGTCGAAACGGCTATGTAAATAGTTTGTGTTTTCAGTCCAGTTCAGTGTAGCCGGCACGACCGAAGGGAAGCGCTGACATGGCACCAAGTTCACCCGGTGTTATGGGCTGACATCACGGATGTTGTAGGTGATGTAGCCAACCGTGTCAGTTTCCACAAAAAAAAAAAAAAAAGAGGAGCAGCAAGAACACACCACACACACAAGTAAGAGAGTAGGTGATAAATAAAAAGAAAAGAAAACAACATACTTACCACATACACAGAATAAGAATGAATAGAAAATTGTTTTATTATAATACAAGCTGTGCCCGCGGCTCCGCCCGCTCTCATATTTCACTTCACTGCTAACCTCATAAGCTATTTAGCGTGATAGTAAGTAGCCTATAGTTGATGGGAAGAATGAAGCTATCCGTAGAATTTTGTTTTATTAAAATCGGTTCAGTGGTTCTCGAGTTATAAGCGGACAGACAGACATTCAGACAGAAAGCAGACGTTGGATTTTATTATAGGTAAGGAAGGAAGGAAAGGAAGGAAGTACAATGATCAGTGGGCGTAAATATCGGAAGAAGTTGATATTGAAGTTATAACAGCTATAACGGTCGAGCGGTCACCAATCCAAGTACTGACCGCGCTCAGGGTCGCTTAACAACCAGTTGACCGACCGCACCACTGAGCTACCAAGGTATTCTGTAAAGAATTAAAAATTTAATCAAAACTTTATCGGAACTACTAATGGGAAACCCTATCTAGCATGCGCTTGCCTACGAGATCAAGATCGAATTCGGCAGTCACATTTGTCGGCGCAACAGAAAATCGGATCCTTATCAAAACACAGCATCTAATTACAGTTCCTTTCAATTAATATTCCGATCATAAATTACATTGTCCCAAGGATAATTCCCAAACGATGTTATCCTAGCCCGACTTCGCAGCCGAGGGAGGGAGGGAGGGCTTCACAACTAGGTACATACATTAGAGTGTTTTGCGCTGTTTATGAGGGGGCGGCGGTGGCATAAAGTTGGGAGTTTTGGGAGGGAGCGATGGGCGGTGGCGGGTTGGGGCGGGGTGGAGCTATAGTGGTGAGGATAAGGAGCGACCGAGCCACCCCGGGACCTTTTCACTTACATATTATAGGACACGTTGATGTCCCGCGCTCAGTATCTATGCACATATATAGCTAGCGTTATATTATACTTGCCTACGTAATAAGCCAACTGCGGTTCTGTCTGTAGTTAAATTTGTGGCGCCCAAGTTTGAGTCAAAGGGAACAGGCACAAAGACCAATTGTATATGCACTACTTTGTAAGTGTTCACCAGGCACTTGTAACAATAAATTATTGATTGAAATACTGAATTTTTATTTTGAACTAAAAATTCATAAGTGACGCTAGTGACAGGTGTCAGCCTCGGTACCTCAGCGGTGAGGTCGGTGAACTGAAGATCGTGATAATAAGCACACCTGGGCGCGGTCAGTACTTGGATGCGTGGCCGCTAAATCGTTGGAGGCTGACCGTGGTTCAGATTCCGCGTAAACTGTAGGTTCCTTCCCTTCTTATCTTACTAGGTAGTAGGACTTCACACGCCCGGGTTGGTACCATCGCACTGAATGAAAGTTCGGTTGAAACGACTATTACTAGTGACGAATAAACATCATCATTTAGAGAAAAATCACTATTACTAGTGATGAATAATAGTCATCGTTATTGAGAGAAAAATCACTATTACTAGTGAGTGACGAATAAACATCATCATTTAGAGAAAAATCACTATTACTAGTGATGAATAATAGTCATCGTTATTGAGAGAAAAATCACTATTACTAGTGAGTGACGAATAAACATCATCATTTAGAGAAATATCACTATTACAATTGATGAATAATAGTCATCGTTATTGAGAGAAAAATCACTATTACTAGTGAGTGACGAATAAACATCATCATTTAGAGAAAAATCACTATTACAAGTGATGAATAATAGTCATCATTATTGAGAGAAAAATCACTATTGCTAGTGAGTGACGAATAAACATCATCATTTAGAGAAAAATCACTATTACTAGTGATGAATAAATATCGTCATTGAGAAAAAAATCACTATTATTAGTGAGGAATAAACATCGTTATTGAGAGAAAAATCACTATGCCAAGAATTTTTATTTGCACAGTAATTTAATTAGTTATTAAAATACACAGCACGACATGTTTTGATCTTCGAGGAAAAAAAAATATTCATCATGAAGTTCAACTTGAAACTGAACTTGGCGAACTAGGTGCCATAACAGGCTTCCCTTTGGCGTGTTATACTCTATACTCTAGTATTTTATTAATCTATATATATTAGTATTTCGACATGCATGGAAATTAGAAGTATGTATACGGGCCCATGTGCCGTTACGTCGTCGGTCAGCCACCGAGCCGCCCCCGCGTGGGGCGGAGGGGCGATGGGCGGGGGCGGGACGATTTAATATTCTATTTTATTCCTCACGATAAGATTAAAGTAGGTAATTTCTTGCCTGCGCGTCGTTAACGTGTGAATGGAAGAAGGGTAGAGACCCTCATGCGCGGCGTATAGGGATGCCAAATGCAGGACGGAGTCTTAAATGTTTTGCATTTTAATTTTATTTCTTGAAAGAAAGAAAGAAAAGAAAGAAAGAAAAATATTATTTATTGTCATTATACATAGGTATACACAAAGAAAAGAAAACATTACAAAAAGAACTTATACACGTAAAACCTAAATTAACAACACAAGTAATGACAATATGGAACCATCTCAGCATGGGCTATAGGTGCACAAGGCGGCCTATAGCGCTGTTTTTCAGATGGGCCCAGAGTAGTAAATATACTAAGAAACATAAACACGATACTTTTTTTTATCTACAAACAAAAACTAACACTATAAATAACTACATAAAACAATACCTTATAATAACACATAACAAAAACAGAATAATTACAAAAACAACAGAAATAAATATACAGCACAACAGAATAACATAACTAAATGCAACACAGCAATATATATAATTTGAAAGAATTACATAAAATGACATTAGCAGTGGACCGATACAGGCTGATGATGATGATGATGATGATGACATAAAATTCTTGCTAGCTACTGCGCTCAGTTCATTTAATTTAATTAATTAATTAGAACAGTTAATTTGCATACTTTATTTTTATTTATTTCTTTCTTTGAGATAACAAACAGTTATCAATACTATAGTCTGTTTTTTTGGAAGACGGAGTAAAGTGACGTTTGGAGTGTTGCCAGTTTCTGGCAAATTTTAAATAGGCATGTAGTTGCTATCAATACTTTTATCGATTGATTAACTAATGAAATGCTGTAAACTCTAATATTTACCTAATTGTGGATTTAATTGACAACATATTAAGCTAAATCTAGCTAGAAAAATGTTAAGTTTAAGGCAGCGCCACAGGTGGCGCATAATACGTGTGAAGGTGTATCGTGTCGTGTTCGTGTCGTGTAAAAGTCGATACTATATAGAGTGCGGTCAGTACTTGGATGGGTGACCGCTGACCGTTGGAGGCTGACCGAGGTTCGGATTCCTCGTAAAACTGTAGGTCCCTTCCCTCCTAATCTTACTTGGTGGTAGGGTTTAACCCGCCCGGGTTGATACCACCGCACTGAATGAAACGTTGGTCTAAACGGCTATGTAAATAGTTTGTGTTTTCCGACCAGTTCAGTGTAGCCGGCACGATCAAAGGGGGAAGCACTGACATGGCACCTAGTTCACCAGGTGTTATGGGCTGACATCACGGACGTTGTAGGTGATGTAGCCAACCGTGTCAGTTTCCATAAAAAAAAAAAAAAAAAACTATTTTCATCGACTGCAATCACTAGTGGTGCAAAGCGTGCAACACTCTAATGTCAGTCAAACGTCAATTTACTCCGTCTTCCAAAAAAAAAAAAAAGACTATAATAATAAATCTGTAAGGAAAGGTCAATGAGTAAGTTACTTTGTTTTATGAGATATTGCGTTTGTAGACTCTATGTATGATACTAAAACTAAATTGACGATTTTTAGAAATATTTTCTGTACGTATGTATGTTCCTCCATAACTCTTAAAGCGATCATCCGAATTCGATGAAACTTAGTGCAAGCATTTAGCTATACGTGACAAAGGATAGCCTAACTAAAATTCAGTTGCGATTACGCTAAGGAGGTGTGGCTCTCATACAAACCGAATTGTTCCGTGTGCCGAAATAAAGGTACGGTAGCGGGCTTACTTACTTAGTTCTTTTTAATTACGAATTTCACGTGAGCGAAGCCGCGGGAAAAAGCTAGTACTAAATCAAAGATAGTGTAAGAAATAGAAAGATACCAAAACCAGTGAAGTGTCCACTTAGATGTTTTAGACACAATTCTTGAAATAATGAACAAATTTAGAAAGAAAAAAAAAGAAAAAAATGTTATAATCATAAGATTTACAAAATTTCAAAGTAAACCACCGTCATTGCTAAGTATTATTAATATTTTTTTTATTTACATACTTTAAAAAAGAGTTATAATTGAGGTAAATCTTTGCAAGCTACTGATTCTTCAAAGATTCCAAGCATTTTTTCTTGAATGCATGATCTTATTAGCGAGCTATTGACAATTATATCCGACCAATTAATGCGAGGTATCCAATGATATTGTATGTTAAAAAAATATGGAGGTATCTCTTTATTATAATTGTATAAATATAAACAAAAAAAAAACTACCGTTAGACAATTTTATTCTTTTGTATCTAGTTTCCGCATTTAATCCCGTGTCCGTCCGTCACAGAGGTTTTTCTCGAAAACTAAATAAAGTAGAAACTTTCAATTTGGAATAATGATAGATCTTGACGGCGCACATTGTCATGAATTGCTGCATGTCACAAATCAGCACATGCGTGTCTAGGCAGTGGCAAACATTTTTGTAAAGTAGACTAAGTGTACATTGAAAATATTTCCATTGAAGTTTCATGTCAGTTCTCCTGCGCTGTGATAATCGAACTGGCGGCGGAATGTTACAATGTAAATATGACAAATCTGAGCGCGGTGTACTGCCATTAGATGCTAAATAAACAATAAACAACCATAAACAATAAACACATGTATCGCTCATTAATAACTAGATAAAAATTAATTTTACATTAATATGGGGGTTAGTTGGTACCAATAAAAAGAGTTTAAATTAACATGTCGTGGGGGCATCATTTGAAAGAGCTAACTGTAAGAATTCTAAAAATATTTCTCCTCATCGGCTGGGCCTATGAGGAGCTTTGCAACTTCCGTTCGTACTTTCGTGACGTTTCACTTTTTCTGATTTAGGTCCCCATCCCAAAAGTGCTCTAAGAGAAGCTTCGCTTTAAAAATACCAGAAGTTCAACCTCCATGGGTTTCACCATATCGACTGCGCGACCTCCCTCGAATTTGTCAACTGACATAAGAAGCGTCCGGCGCTCCCTCCCCGCACCCCTGCGCCCCCGCCTCGCCCCGCGCCTCTCTCCGGACGGGTCTAGCCGCAAACCGCTCTCAGAGCTATAATAAAACCCTACTGTTCCTCCTTCAAACGACCGAACCACCCTTTCTCCAGCATCCCTTCCACTCGGAGCGAGGGAGAGCGATGACCATCACCCCACGAGCCACCCCACAGTGCCACCCGCGCTAAGATGACTGCTCGGGTATATTGGTCAATTTTCGTAGGGACCGAAATCGTGACTGGTGTAACAATTTAGACAGGAGTATTGCGTAGTGGGTTTTCATTTTCAGCGAGGATATTAGTTTCAGCGACTATTAAGGTAGAATGTATGAGTTTTGTGAAGCTGTGCTCACGATAATTAGTATTTGTAGGTACGAGTATAGTTTGACAATGAATGTGATGAAATGAAATGGTTTTCAAATTTTAAATTTATTATATTTCATAAGAATATAGACGCATTTTTAAACAGATCCTCTACCTACACTATAGATGATACTTTTTTGGCAGAGGCATTGGTTGATAATATTTCATTAAAAATATATTTTTGGGTGGGTGGGCGTCACAGGTCGCGTCTTCAATAAAAAGAAAAACTTTCTGCGCCTTCTAGTCTGGTCAATACTTCTCTTGCATGCTCAATTTTGAAAAACTATTTTTATTGAATTAAGGAACGAACGAACTATCTCAATAGTAATGAAGTCGATACTTAAAACTAAAAAAATATTGATATAAAAAATAGCGAAAAATAATTTTAACTTTTTTATACCTATTACTAGATTAGAAATCATAAAAAAAAATCGGCCAACCGGCCAGTCGGACTCGCGCAACGAGGTTTCCGAACCACAAATAAAAAAGGAAAAAACACGTTTCTTGTATGCTTAATTTTTTACTTTTTCAATTTTGTTTTATTATTTGTTCCCGCCATATTAACACGTATTCTGTAAAAATTTCGATCTCGGAAGGTTTTGAGGTGTTTTGAGGACCCATTTAAAAAAAAAAATGCTGGTTTGGACCCAATGACATTTTATTTTAAGGAAGCTTCTGACCATCTTACCATAAAACACAGATACAGTAAGTGAACTTTCTTTGTGGCAATAAGTGTACTCAACTTGCTAGCTGTTACGGTTCCAAAGATACTGCAGTAGGACAGACAGACAGACAGACAGACAGACAGACGGCCGCGGCGGCGTAGGATTAGTGTTGGTTGACGTTGTTAGCTTAGGATGAGTCGTTAGATTCGTCTTAATTGTGGAAGTGACTATAAAAAAAATTACAGATCTCATGCATTACATGACCTTCGGGTACATTGAAAATGACTTTTAGGACGTATTCAAATATAAGAAATATGTAAATTTTTAAAAAATGAAAATAAAGTATAAAATTTAAATTCTTAATTTTCAAGTAAACGAAAACCATTTTAACTACTCAAACTGCAAGATAAAGACGACTCGTAACTCGCGTAACGGAAAATAAAATAAAAAATCATAACTCGCAAATTTTTCACTTTAAAAAAAATAATAAAATAATGTCCCCAGATGTCGTGATATTATTAACGCGAGCGGAGCATCAGACACTTGACTTATTATATAAGACTGAACGAGGCTCTCAGTAAGTGTGTTCGTGTGATATGGAAGTGAGATTAGTGACACGGGTCGAACTCGCCCTCCCCGCCTCCACTGCCGCGCGCCGCCGCCACCTCACGGGAGTTAGAATCCAATAAGTCATTATTTGGAAAACGGATGCGATCTCCTAATTAAGTTGGCCGGGAACGCCTTTGCCGGGTCTCTCGAGGGAATTTTAGTGTATTTTACATACCTCAGTACGCAAACAGGACAGTCGTTACATTAATACTTTTTTATATATATTTTTTTTATAGAAACTGACACGGTTGGCCACATCACCTAATATATCCGTGAACGTCTTGGTGAACTATAAGGTGCCATGTCAGTGTTTCCATTCGGTCGTGCCGGCTACACTGAAATGGACTGAAAACAAGAACTATTTACATAGCCGTTTCAACCGACCTTTCATTCAGGATTAGTATAGTATAGTATGTATTATTTGTATGTAGTATCTGCATACAAAATATGTGTATGTATGTATATGCTGTTTGTATTTTATGTATTGTATAAATATGTATGTATGTTACATGTAGGTATATTCATAAAATAATTCCTGCTCCCTTTCGCTTGCACTACCGGCGGCCAAAAACTATAGGCGGTAGTGGGTCCCTTACGCGCGAGGTCAGGTAGTTACAATTTGGACGACATATCGGTAGTTCTCAATCGTTTGTAAGATCGATCGTTTCTTTTCGTTGAATAAAACCAATTTGTCAAATTTTATCGTGTGCTTTATTTCTAAATTACATTTTCAATGCCTTTGATAGTTGCGCGTAGTGTGAGATCTGTAGATTTTTTGTTTATCCTCTATCGTATACTCCTTGATCGTATAGACTGTAATAAATACAAGCGTCAAACTCGGTGTGATTATAGTATCAAACTCTCAAGTAAAACAACAAAAAAATATAATAAAAGCCGGCCAGTTACGTGTTAGTACGGAACCCTCGGTGCGCGAGCACGGCTCGCACTTGGCCGGTTTTACATTATTAGCACATCCCCTATACACGAGAGCGAGGCGACTACGCTAAATGCCTAACTTGCGAAACTAAAACAAAAGCCCGAGTCCCGACAGCGAATTAATTTGCATAATCCCTCTCTTGTCCCAATTAAGGCGACGGGGAGTAAGGACAAAAGGTAACCGACTAGGAACGGGCCTCGAATAGACCATCTCAGATAGCGCCCGGGTCCGGGCCCTCCCCTAATTTAGCGAACAAAACCTTCGGCCCTTATCGCGAAGTCTTTAATCCTATCCCCTCTACACCCCCATCTCATCCCCTTCAAAGCGGCGGCCATGTTTTCCGTCGTGCGTGCATCGATCTTAAACTCGCTCACTTGACCCCCGTGCAATTTTGAGAAACGTAGGGTGCGGAGGTCTAATACGTCAGTCTGTGTGTACAAAGGGGTGCAAATTTTTGCGTTGCTTAGAAGGAGGGAAGAAATGGGGTTTTGCCATCACAACTTGCTGTATCGTGTGGCGTCGGTACCTACTTAAAAAGAATAACCCCACTGCGTTTCTTCCCATGCATGTCATAAAAAGCGACTAAGGTATAAGGACAATATGCCGTGCATAAGGGCGACAGGGAAGCCACCTCTCACCTTGGCACGGCCCTTCCACCGAGTCGTTTAGCAGGTGGGTCCTCGTGCCTTACTTGCTGCTTGATATAGTTATCATGTCCTAATACTTTGCTAAATGTGGTGTTCGGTGTTGTGCTGTAATTTACAAGATTACTTGCAACACCGATTACTCTGCTTACCCCGATTGTAGGGATACAGCATGTGGTATGTAATTTGTTCCGCTGCTCTTGCATGCCGTGGACGAGTGGTAGAAAAGATTTAATGAAAAATCAACTCTTAAGAATAAAATGAAAATTCATTAATTCGTAATCAAGTTCGTGTTTTCCATCTAGTTCAGTGTAGCCAGCACGACTAAAGAGAAGTCAATATAAGGCAATGCACTTTTTCTAAGGTCTGATGTGATAAACAATATTATGCAGCTAATAAGGCTCATCTCTAGAATATTTTATAAGGGGTAGTGCAGCAGTGCCGCTAGCGCTCGAACTTGACGGCAGCCTTTTTGGGTGACGAGGGGGAAGGGGGAAATAGCTACGGAACCCTCTGTGTATTAGCAACGTTAGCATTTAACAGACTTTTTAAAAATATTCTTTATTTCGGAGTCTACTATTACCAGAACTTGTCATCCTTTCCTTTCCTTATTCCTTATTCCTTCCTTCCTTCCTTCCTTATCCTTCCTTATCTTTCCTTTACCTTTAATAAAATCCAACGTCTGCTTTCTTTCTGTCTGTATGTCTGTTCGATTATAATTCGAGAACCACTAAACCGATTTGAATAAATTCTACGGATAGCTTGATCCTTCCCATAAACTGTATGCTACTTACTATCACGCTAAATGGCTTATGAGGTTACAAGTGAAGTGAAATATGAGAGAGGGCGGAGCCGCGGGCGCAGCTAGTCACAAATAAATCGGAAAATCTGTAAGCGCCGTCGCGTGTATACGATCGCTTATAATAAGTAGAAAACTACTCAATCAATTCATGTGGGGTTCTTATTGACGTTTTTTGGAAAGCCGCGGAAAAAGCTATAGCATTCTTAGAAATAAAATTCAACAGAAAGTCTCCGCACTCCGCAGAGGCCGAACCGGAGTCCGAAGCTTAAGTAAATATTTAACATCATCTAATTAACGTTTAATTCTAGGAATATCTAAGTATTTACCCGGAGCTAAGCTCGCATCATAAATAAATTAAGGGTGCTGTGTTTATTTTGGCGACAGAAAACCGAGGCATTTAGACCGTAATTAGCAAGCTGGAACTGTTCAAAGTTGTTCGGAATTTAGTTTCAGTTTTACTGGTTTTACGGTCCCGCCCGCCCCGCCCCCAAGCTGGGTGTGACTGACTAAAAGCGTGCGTATAATCACCTATTGTGATCATTCAAGTATTAGTTGATAATTTGACGGATTTTTACAGCGTAGTTTTCGTGAGCTTTTTATTTATTTATTTATTTATTTATTTATTTATGCCTTTACTTATTTTTGTACCGTGTGGGGCCGGTACTATAAAAAGAATAGCCCCACTGAATCTCTCCCCGTGTATGTCGTAAAAGGCGACTAAGGGATATGAACCCCTTCTTATATTACTAGGTGGTAGGGTTTAACCCGCCCGGGTTGGTACCACCACACTGAATGAAAGGTCGGTCGAAACGGCTATGTAAATAGTTTGTGTTTTCCGTCCAGTTCAGTGTAGCCGGCACGACCGAAGGGAAGCACTGACGTGGCACCAAGTTCACCCGGTGTTATGGGCTGACATCACGGATGTTGTAGGTGATGTAGCCAACCGTGTCAGTTTCCATAAAAACATAAAAACATTTATATATTACATTGTTACCACAGAGCAAGCCCGAAAATTTTACAATGCAGAATCAGAATCTACATATTTCAAAGTTAGCTCAACGTATCTCACCGCGTACTTTTGAAATAGGTACTTTAGTATTGCAGTTGAAGACGTCTAAATCCGGAAACATAAACAACATTCGGTTGAGTGCGGTCAGCGCCCGGTGAAGGGTTAGGGTGGTTTTTAAGGTTCCGTATTCATACGGGAGCCTATTACTAAGCTTACGCTGTCTGTCTGTCTGTCTGTCCGTCCGTCCGTCCGTCCTAGGGCTTGTATCTTTAGAACAGTAATAGGTAGCCGGTCCATATTTTCACAGAAAATGTGTTATTAAGGCAGATATGCCAACAAGTAACAAAAAAGCTAAAAGTAAAAATTTAAGGGGTCCCTTGAAACTAGAAACATGCTAAGAATCGATTAATACATGTTTACGCTACTAAATAATAGGTGGCGCCACAGGTAGTTCGCATCGCAGGTAGACAAAAGATAGACGGATTTGGTTTTTTGACAGTTATGGTATAGACAGCGGATCGGCGGAACCCTCCATGCGTGAGTAAAACCTGGACCGATTTTTTTTTTCATTTACCTATTTTTGCTTACTTGACACTCTAATATTATTCTCTTTTTAAATTTTACACGTCCCATAACTAGGTAGTACTTTTTTTTAAATAAACTTTTCAAGTTACCGGCATCTTTTCAAGTTCAAGCGACGGGTGGCTGAGTGGTCTGCGTGTGGGCTTCTGTTGCGAGAGGTCCGAGTTTCGAATTCGATCGGAGTGTACCATTCAGTCTTTACTGACGGAAAAATTTACGTGCATACATACAGCTGCTGCTTCACCGTTCGGAACCTGTTTGAAACTGTAGGTCCCTTCCCTTGCCCCCTACTTTTGTTTTTTCTCTATTGTAAAATCGTTATTACATTACATACAAGCGTCAAACTTGTTGTGATTATAGTGCAAACTCTAAAGTATAACAACAAGTAAAATCAGACCAAGTACGTGGTGATACGGAACTATCGGTGCGCGAGTCGGACTCGCACATGACCAGATTTTAGGGTTCCGTATCCGTGGTACAGGACCCTATTTAAGCCTATGCCGTCTGTCTGTCCGAGGGCTGTAATCTCTTGGACCGTAATAGGTAGCCCGTTGAAATTTTCACAGAATATGTGTTATTATGGCCGATATAACAACAAATAATAAAAATGAGAAAAAGCAAAAAAATCACGGGGGTCCTCATATAAGAAGCTATAAAATGTATGCGCGCCATCTACCGAAAAGAGTATGAAGCATTTTAACTAATCATGAATTTTAACTAATATTAAGCATTTCCTAAAACACACCATAGATGGCGTGAGTGGCGATGACCATGACATGGCGATACGGAACCCTCGGTGTGCGATTTCGACTCGCACTTGGCCGGTTTTTTTAATTTATTACTTTAGAGCTTGCCATTATCCGAACCTTAAGTACCTCTTCGTTAAGTAGAAATGCACGGACTGAACGCTTTATACACCCAACCACCCTCAGAACAAACAAAGTTTTGCTTCTAAAAGTTGTACGTGACGCTAATACAAAACCTGAATATCTAATCCAACTATTCACGGCGCGACCAGACGTCCCCAAGGCGGGGGCGGCTCTCCGAGGGGTGCGTGGTGTGGGGGTGTAGGGGGTGGCTAGCGCCCAACCCGCTTAGGGAGCTTCGAATTAGAATATAACATAGTATAAACAAATTTTCTGCTTCTAATTTCGCATGGCGCTGCGTCGTCGTCGGGGAGCGGGCACCGCGCAGCGCCAATGTAAGGAGGTAATTGCTCCCGCTTCTCAGTACGGTGCGCAGAGCAAGCGAACCTACTTCAGGCACCGCATTCGCCCTTGCCCCCTACTAGGTCAGCCTCGATAGCTCAGTGGTGCAGACAGTCAACTGTAGCTATTGAATGTTAAGCAACGCTGGGTGCGGTCAGTACTTGGATTGGTGACCGCTGACCGTTGGAGGCTGACCGAGGTTCGGATTCCTCGTAAAACTGTAGGTCCCTTCCCTCCTAATCTTACTTGGTGGTAGGATTTAACCCCCCCGGGTTGGTACCACCGCACTGAATGAAACGTCGGTCTAAACGGCTATGTAAATAGTTTGTGTTTTCCGACCAGTTCAGTGTAGCCGGCACGATCAAAGGGGGAAGCACTGACATGGCACCTAGTTCACCCGGTGTTATGGGCTGACATCACGGACGTTGTAGGTGATGTAGACAACCATGTCAGTTTTCATAAAAAAAAAAAAAAGGTGGCTCCAATAATTGTAGCCGACTGGGTTGATACCACCGTTCTGGATGTTATGGTGGCTCCACACATGGTTATTCGTTTTCGTGATTGTTGCAAACATTTTAGTTTTGTTTCGCTCTAAACAAGCCATTAAAGGGAGGCGAAACGGAAATTTTTGCCAAATATTTGTGTGCATACAGCCATGTGTGGTGCTAGCATAAGATGGCCGCATAGCGGCTTCGCTTGTGTTCTCCTCTAGTCCAGTATAGACAGCAATACAGGGAAGTCTCCGGTATGGCGCCTACCTTCTCGGAGGTGATATTGGCTGGTCTTTGCTTTGGCCTCTCCGACTCAGCCACTCATACCGGATTACATAAGAAAAAAATATTATTATATTAATAAAAAATAAAAAAAACCGCATATTAACTACTCCGCACCATTCACACTGGGCACTAGGCAGGGATTGCATCCCTACACGCTGGACTTACCGCGGATGCGTACCATTTCGTTCTGCAGATATTTCCTCTACAGAACCGGTAAACTCTGAAACGCTCTCCCTGCCCATATATTTCCCCCCAAGTACAGTCTCGGGTCCTTCAAGAGAGGCGTGAATGGGCACCTTTCAGGCCGGCATTGCAATCGCATATCCCGAATACGACCTAATGTCCATGGGCGTCGTTAGATACCTCATGGGTAGTTCGTCGTCAGATGTCACGCTTTCTATAAAAAAAGGTCGGTTGAAACGGCTATGTAATTAGTTCGTGTTTTTCGTCTAGTTCAGTGTAGCCGGGACGACCGAAGGGAAGCACTGACTTGGCACCTAGTTCACCAAGGTTTTATGGGCTGACATCAGGGATGTTGTGTGAAATTGTAGAAACTTTACTGGTTTAGGTGTTAGACTAGAGTTAATTTTCTATGTACTTATTTTGTAACTGTTTGTTTCTTTAAAAGTTTAAAATAAATGTTGTTGGTGATGATGGTGTAGCCAACCGTGTCAGTATCCATAAATTTTTTTTACCAAAATCGGGCTTAAAGCTGTGCTTAAAGCCTAAAGATATTCGCCACCAGTCATGCCTGGGATTGTGGGTATGGTATAATAATGTTCTACGCTTTAGAAATATGGAGACTTTATTTTTTAAATATCTGTGGGTGGGTCCTCGCGCCTTACTTGCTGCTTGATACTTTGCTAAATGTGGTGGTCGGTGTTGTGTTGTAATTTACAAGAGTACTTGCAGCACAACACCGACTACTTTGCTTACCCCGATTGCCAGGATACAGCGTGTGGTATGTATGCATATTATGTAAATTTTAAGATCTCCCTCAATTGTCCACCCGACCGTACATCTTTCACAATTTCATCCCCAGCTTGATAGTGGTAGGTTTTCGTGAGCCAACTATTCTGTATGACGCTTGTAGCTTGTAGGCTTCTCCCCCCTCACCCCCGCCGCGTTCCCCCTGCCCCCCCCCCGCCGCCCCCCCCCCCCCCCCCCCCCCTTCCAGCAGGCGACAACTCCCACTTCTAGCACCTCGTCCATTCGATTAGAATTTCTACCTGCTCGGGTGAAGTGAAGGTATACATTGATGGTAGATTTAAATACCTGCAATGATGTAAAATTATTCTTAGTTGAATAATAATAAATAAAGAGCCACGCCATTTACGGTTTTTTTTTATGTATTTAAAAGTTCCACTAACGGCCCACATATTATACTCATATTTGTATAATATGACATATGTGTGCGTTTGTGTGGGTATGTTTTGTCACGGCTTACATCACTGTAATACTGTACTAAAGAGCGTTTCATCAAGTTCCCTTGGCCGTTATGTTGGTATCATACCTTCGTCTCACGAAAGAAGTCCTGCGACAATCAGTGGAAGTGAGACGGACTCTACACTTCCACTTATTGCCGCGGGACTTCTTACGTGAGACGGAACCTACCAACACTGGCACCCGACCTGACACTTGTCGGGCGAATGCTGGCGGTTCTGCCCGAAGATAAAGAAATTATTCTTTATGTTAGGTTCTGCTCAACCCACAAATGACATCTTATGTTCCTGTACGATGATTTGTTAGGATTCTGATGATGGAAGAAAAGACGGTTTCATTCGGCTGTCATTTTAATTTTTTTTTTTTTTTTTTTTTTTTTTTTTGCTTTTTTATCCTGAGGGAAAGGCAAGGGTCGTTTGACCGTACAGCCAATTATGTGACAGGTTGGTTGCCAGTGTTGGTAGTAGTATTACAGTGATTTGTTGTATGTGAATTTTTGAGTTTATGTAAGTAATTATTTCTAATTGAGTTACAACTTTTTTCGAATTAATGTTGATAGTGCTTACATAATGTTGACTTTACTTATAAATATTTCGTGAATAATTAAAATGTTATATAAAATGCAATATATTGATTTGATTTGATATATTATGGTGATAGTCAGTCGTATCTTGTTACGAAGATTATCCAGTTACACAAGGAATATAACGTGTAGAATATACTGTAAATCGGTTCCCTTGATCAAAAAACATAATTAACCAATATGTCTATTTTATATATTTATCCATTTATATGTATTCACAGAAGTGTAGCTTTTATTTAATTAGCATGTGCTTACATGTATTATTAATAAGTAAGTATTCTTATTATTTTATCTTAAATTTTCACACTCAACTCTTTTGCTACTACATACTTATATTTCGTACTTAAACTAAGTTTTAGGTATGATCGAAGCATTTCACTATATTAATCGCCTCTCAAACATCCAAAGGTTGACTGTAAGAAATCTCTGTAAGGGATAAGTCCGCCTGTGCACCTCGTGTAAATGTTCGAACGCATTATTCGCATAATTTGCTGCAGGGAACTGTACTTACATGAGGGCGTAATGATGGCGGAAACTGGTAAAGTTTAGCAGTAATTAAAACTTGGATGGCGGTCGTTTGGCAGAGCGGGGGCGGGCGGGGCGGTGCGGGGAGTAGGGGACTGGCTTCGACTACCGATAGTTGCGATAATTGAAAAACTTTGCGAAGTCCAGCGCGACCCGCGCCTTGGCGGCTGTGTCAGCCCGGCCAGTACGAAATTGTTATGCGGACTATTTGCGTCCCTAAAATCGACTAGATCGCTTCCTAGGTCGCCGCATGTCTAGGCAAATCGAGGAAGTTATTTTTTTTATATTGTTTATTGCATAATTCGATTCACAGGTAGGCAACCTACTCTTGGATATGTCAGAAGTCAACAGTCATAACTATGATATGTGATGTAAATAAACTGTTTTAAAAAGACATTGAACCGACTTCAAAGACTAAAAAGTATGATATAATATTTTGATCTCAAGTAGAAGGCGGTACAAAAGCACAAAAGGGTCCATCTATAAATTTTCAGGTGTGCTTTTGTACGACCTTCTACTTGAGATCAAAATATCATTTAATACTTTTTAGGGTTTGATGTCGGTTCAATGTTTTTTTTTAAACAGATCTTTTATTTCACTCTTTTTAGTAATATCATATAATATTAAAATCAGTTGAAGGGAAGTCGGGTATTGAAAAATTCCTTAGTGTGAAATTGTTCATCCCTTAATTTCACACCCTTAGGGGTGGTATTCTTTCATAATATTTATGAAAGGACCACCCCTGAGATATACCCCTACTCACGAAAGAAATAATAATTACAATTGGTTGAGTATCGGCGGAGAAATCTAGTAGAAAAACATACACACAAAAAAAGCAGACGAATTAAGAAGTCGAATTTTTGGAAGTCGGTTGAAAATTATGTGCAAACCTTTAAAAAGCATTGTTTGTAATATAGTGTTCGATTTTTTTATGGACAACATGTTTTCTCTTTTTAGGTTCGGAACGCTAAGAATCACGAAAATCGGTCTATTTCTTCAGATTCATCGTTATTTCTACTAATTGGTCAAAACGATTTTATAATAAACTGTAGACATAAAACAATTAGATGAGAATACGGCATATTTAACTGACATTAATTGAAAAAAGTTATTATATTACACAGTTAAGGATGTGTTATATCATCATCATCATCATCATCAGCCTATATCGGTCCACTGCTGGACATAGGCCTCTCCCAAGGCACGCGACCACACGCGGTCTTGTTTCTCGCGCTCTTCTCATCCATCCAATCCCATGAAAAAACTGATCGCATCCGGGCTCTATGCCCCAAGAGACTCTATAGCAAAGGCCACAAACTCGTATACGTTGTTTTATGCAGTTTCCTTTCACGAATCTCGGGTATGCCACCCTATTGACACTTAAGGCTGCGTATGACGCTAGAAAAGGGGCGAGATAATCGGTGAGAGAACTAAAAGGAAAGGCGTACTCGATAATGTCATCGTAATTTTGTTGTTCACATTCAAAACGCCGAAGTGTTTTGAAGCTGAACAAACCGATTTTAGGTTTTTCGTACCCAGTACGGACACTATTATAGTGCCCGGGACGGATCTCGGCGTGTCGTCGCCGCAGCGGGCGACCCGCCACGCGAATAAACTATACAAGTACGGTGCGGGTGCGAGGGAGAACACGAACCGCTGCGGCGGCGACACGCCAAGATCCGCCCCGCGTATTATACTAAGCCTACAACGTGCCGTCTGTCCGGCCGTCCGTCCGTCCGATGGCTGTATCTTTGAAATCGTAATACCTAGCCGGTTGTAATTTTCACAGAATATGTGTTCATTTAGATATAACAACAAATAATAAAAAGTAAATAAAAAGTGAAAAATTAAGTGATGATTATACAGGGTGTTTCAGGATAGGGTTTCGTAACTTCAGGGTTCGAAAGGGGTCCATATTTGAAGACGAAAAGCTCTGAAACTTTTTCCCAAATTCGATCATTTTATAGTACTTTTTCGTGAAAATCGTTTTATCGGGCTTTGGTGGAGGTCAACGTCCGCCTTTATTAAATAAAAATAAAATGACTACTTACATGCTTAACTAGTAGAATAACTGCATGTAGGTAAATTCAAAATACTTAAATTGAAATGACTTAAAAAAAAAAGGGGGCTGGATTAGGTCATTGCACTCCCTAGACCTAGACAGCACTGTTGCCAAGTCTCATTGTCCATCGAGTTTTTATTACAATTTTCAATTTTTGTATGAAAAAAAAAATGCGGAATTTCGATTTGAATGATATGGATTTTTTTCTTCTAATAATGAGAACTTCCTATTCCTGAAGTTTCTCAGGCCTATCCTGAAACAACCTTTATAAATAAATACATATTATAATCTAACTATTGCATACAAAATGAAATTGCCCTAAATTTAAATTACCTACTGAAACGTATCGTGCGTCAGTCGTCGCTTGCTGCGCATGCGTGCGACTGTCCACGCTTAATATTCTCGACCTTTTCGCACAAAGAACTTCTGAAAGGCCGGAGGGTCTTATAGAAATTGTTATCGATTCAGAGAGGGCCGTGGGAGGGTCGCCTTACCTAAAACTAAAAGGTCCCTTTGTAATAGATGGGGGTGAATGCTGAAGGGGTGGAGGGCGGGGGCGGTGTGGGGAGAGGGGCGGAGGTAAGGGCTAAGGGTTCGGAAGGGTTGAGAAGGAGACAATTCGAGGGATTAGCATAGGCATACATACATACTTATACGTAAGTTTAAGAGGGATAGCTATGTTAGTGCGGATTGTGTTTTTGATTCGAATATGAAAAATCAACCGGCCAAGTGCGAGTCGGAATAGCGCGCCTAGATTTCTGCACCACAAAAAAAAATTGAGAAAGCACATTTCTTGACCCACTTAATTTTTCACTTTTTTAATGTTTATTATTTGTTGTTATATCCGCCAAAATAACACATATTCTGTGAACATTTCAATAGGCTAGCCATTACGGTTCCAAAGATACCGCCATTGGACGGACGGACAGACAGACAGACTTTGTAGGCTTAGTAATATGTAGGCTTCCGTACGGTGTACGGAAACTTAAAGAACCGGCCAAGTGCGAGTCGGACTCGCGCACCGAGGTTTTCGCACCTCAAAAAAAACATGGAAAAAACACGTCTCTTGTATGGGAACGCCCCTTAATTTTTTACTTTTAATTTTTTTTATTATTTGTTGTTATATCAGCCATAATAACACATATTCTGTGAAAATTTCAACGGGCTACCTATTACGGTTCATGAGATACAGCCCTCGGACAGACGGACGGACGGACAGACAGACAGACAGACGGCGTAGGCTTAGTAATAGGCTTTCGTACGGGATACGGAAACCTAAAAAGCTTGTTAAGCGCGAATATTTTTGCACAAGTGGAGGGTTCCGTAGCCATCTCCTTTTTGCGTGCGTAGCGAGTGTGCTAGGCGAACACGCGGTCGGTCCGTGTCTCGCAGGCCACTATAATTTGCTAAGTATGTATATAAATTTCAAAATAATTTTCATGCTGTATGGATTAAGTGGACTACTTAATAATTTTTTTTAGATATATGGAACTCTACATTCTGGAGTAATCACTTCGAACAGTACGTGTGACGACAGACGGACGGACGAACGGACATATTATACCTGAAGGGTCCCTGCCAGCGTCGCAGGTCATGGAACTCTAAAAAGCAAATTGTGACAAGTTCGAGAGTAGTTAAACTGTCATTATGCTCAATTTACAATAATTACAAACATGCAAGAATCGTTCATTAAGCATTTCAGTAGTGTACGAAAAGGTGAAACTTATAGGCTGAGTTATTTTATGTTCTGTTCTACCTGTTCCTAAGAGATATTGAGATACCTATTGAGCACTTAAGAGAAACCAATAGTACGAAAGTGATAAGTTTTTTTTTTGGATAAGCGGCAGATATGAATATTTCATATCACCATAACTAAGTAAAGAAAGAAAAACGTTTATTCAGCTAAAAATAAAACTATAAAATAACAACAAGATTATAAAAATGTAAAAAAAAAATTTTTTTAGCTGAAAGGGAGCAGACACAGCACTATCAAAAACCTAACAAGTAGTAGCGTTCGTAAGTGCTAATAAGGTGGGACTAGAGCTCTACAGTAGTGACGCGTTATATTAATCCACCTGCCGTTAGCACCAATTTGTTTGTTGGGTGTCCCCTTACATTACTTCACAACAACAATTTAGACAAACAACAAGAACAAATGTAGACAAACAACAAAAACAAATGTAAACACAAAAAACTTTAAAAACATTATGGTATAAACAACATTAAATAAAAAAGAAAACAATAACGAATTAACAATTTTGAACGATATATACAGGGTGTCCCATAATTAATGGATAACCCGTAATGGGAATGTAGAGGACTTGTTGACAGTTTATAAAAAAATAAAAAAAATAAACATAAGTCAAGTACTTTTTTTATTACAATTGTTTTTATAATTTTTTTTTAAATTGCTACCTTGTTTATATAATAAAGACTACCCTTTTACGATTATGCAGGTAGGCCGGAATTGCCCAATGATCTGTACCCGCCGACGTCTTCCTCCAACAGCCCGTAACGGAAGTGCTCTCCCCCGCTCCACCGCACGCGCCACCGTCGCGCTTTCCGGTGTTGCTAGTTCTCGGCGATTACACCCGTCCATCCTGCGATTCGGTTCGACCTCGAACCGCCAGCTATTCCAGTGAGAAACTGTGAACATACATGCAGGCGCACTGTGTTCTTCTAAGAACTTGACCTTGACTCCGTGTCATGTTTCACCGCTTTGCTAAGCTCCGCCAAGTTGTTCCACTCGCAGAGCTTGGTCAGAACTACACTCAGCAATACAACATGTCATAGCTCATTGGGTTTCGTATATGCTACTCGATGTCATGTTTCACCGCTTTGCTAAGCCCCGCCAAGTTGTTTCATTCGCAGAGCTTGGTCAGAACTACACTCAGCAATACAACATGTCATAGCTCATTGGGTTTCGTATATGCTACTCGATGTCATGTTTCACCGCTTTGCTAAGCCCCGTCAAGTTGTTTCATTCGCAGAGCTTGGTCAGAACTACACTCAGCAATACAACATGTCATAGCTCATTGGGTTTCGTATATGCTACTCGATGTCATGTTTCACCGCTTTGCTAAGCCCCGCCAAGTTGTTTCATTCGCAGAGCTTGGTCAGAACTACACTCAGCAATACAACATGTCAACGAGTGTGATGACGTTCCAGAAACAAATTTACCACAATCCTTCCAACTAGGCGATCAGCCCTAGCTTTACGGCCTGGATGTTTTCTTTGCCTTACACTGAAACACATGTTTACATTTTGGAAACCTTTGAGCTGGTACTATCACAATCGCTATCTCCTAATAATAAACCTTTACAGATTACCCCCGGTTTTGAGATTTTGGTAAATTTAACAATGCCTTCACGAAAAACAATAATAAATTATAATCAAGTTTTTTTTTTAAATAATTTTATTGCATACTATACTCTTAATCCGTACATCCATGTATGTACTTTTTTACAAATGAAACAAAATATAGCATTACAAACAATAGCGACAAAAAACGAAAAACAAACCCAAAAAATAAAAGAGAAGAGAAGAAAAAAAAACACATTAATTAAATAAATCATTGAACCAAATAAAATAAAACAAACTGAACAAATTCTTCTTTACTGTTGCAAATCTATCTACATATGATATATTACAATCAATTGCCGTGCGTTCGTCTAGCAAAAAGTCGAAAATGGCTCGACCGATTTGAATAAGTGAGCCTCGGCATCTCCTGACAGTAGACTTTCCCGAATGGTACCTACCTTAAGGTCCTGCATTTGAGCAGCCAGTAACCAGTCACTTTCTGTTATAGACATTACCGCTACGGCCTCGCTCATCTACTAGTATGTATATGGCTTAAAGAAAAAAAATATTTGGTTCGCTTGAGAAACAGCTCAGTTTACTTCATCTTGCTCTTCTACTTTAGGTCTGCTTTTGAGCCTGCAGAACTTCTCTAGGTGCCCCCAATTCCCACAATGCTTGCATTTTTCAGTTACGTTAGCTGTACATTTGGATTTAATATGGCCTGGTTGGCCACAACGATAACAACCACTTCCAGTCTGTGTCTTGCCTACCCCCGAGGGCCCTGCTATAGGCGTCGCAGCCTCCGCCGCATACGGCGAGCCTCTGTCTATAGTGTCGCTCAGGACTCGCGGCGGCGGATATTTACGTGCGGGTATCTGCACTAAATTACGCGAGCTCGCTGTGTTCTGAGTCGGCTCAGCGTACTTTCGGCTATGCAGGAATGCCGCTAACTGGTCGCAGTTTCTAAAATTACCCGCTTCAACTGCAGTAGTGATAGAGTTATCACCTATGACCCCGACTATTATCGACATAATGTCCTTGTTCATTCTTAGGCCTCTGCCAGCCGAAACTCGGGGCAGGTAAGGCCGGAATGTGAGGTCACTGGCTCAAAAAATTTAGTGTGTGTATGTGTCCGCATAAAATACATAAATATTCGAAGGACCAGGCATATAGCCAAAATATAACAAAATAAAGGATGGAGTATCACTCACGTCTGAAGGATTTTCTACGCCGCCGCCGACTGGGAACTGCAGGCTCCTGGATATGGGTCTCCTCCTCCGGGACTCGACCGCGATTTGCCTAATGGGGGGCCCCTCGCACTACACTGTTCTCCAGACTCGTAAACGTTAGCAGCACTCCTTCGACAACAACTCCGTAGAAATAGTTCAATATTCAATTAAATTAAAACCGCCCGCGACTGTAGCTGAAGAGTGACGTCGCGCCCGCGCACGCCCAAGGTCAAACTCCAACTGTCGAGCTTGTGCAACGTCACGGATGCCGCTGGCGTGGCAGCGTCATCAATCCTCTGCAGATCCGTCTCTCTCCTTCATGTCCGTCATGTCCAATGTCAGAAGGAGAGGAGAATATACATACATAAGCAATAAATAATGCGTGTTTGTGTACTTATGTATGAACCGCGAGTTTTAATGCGCGAATTGGGATGGCAGGAACAAACACTGAATATTAAACATCCCCCCGCCCGAGAAAGGGTGAAAACCCTTTATCAATTAAAGATATAACTTCAAATAAACCGCAAAAAAACCAACACCAAAATAAAACAAAATAATAAACAAAATTAATCCTAACCGCTAAAACTAATTTTAAAGACTCTATTTAGGTGTTTACAGGCAGTCTACAAATTTTGACTACCGGCCTAGTTAGCTCCCCTTGGGGAGTTCTAATCACGACAACTCTCACTACGCCATCTTTGCCAGGCAAGAGTTGAAGGATTCTACCTCTCTTCCACTGTAGAGGTGACATTCCGTCCTCCTTTATTAAAATTAAATCGCCAACTCTAGGTGGATCGGTTGTATTAAACCATTTGTTCCGCATTTGCAGCGTATGTAAATATTGATTTTGCCAGACCTTCCAAAACCGTTGTGTTATGGATTGAAGGAGTTCAAATCTACTCAACCTATTTTTGTTTATGTTCTCCCACTCATACTCCGGGACAGCCAATAGAGGCCGGCCGACCAAGAGGTGAGCTGGAGTCAGAGTCTCGAACTCCGCAGGTTCCGATGAAATTGGACACAACGGTCGGGAGTTCAGCACAGCTTCGATCCGCGTAAACACTGTGGTGAGCTCCTCAAAGGTGAGAACCTGTTCCCCTATAACACGTTTGAGCAGCGTTTTCGCGGATTTTACCGCCGCTTCAAACAAGCCGCCAAAATGAGGTCCGCCAGGCGGGTTGAAGTGCCAAACTATACCGCGTAGGGACACTTCTGCGCCAATGGCATCCTGCACCGCTTTATCTCTTAAAAATCTTTGGACCTCATTAAGGTGGCGGTTACTACCGACGTAGTTGGTTCCGCAATCCGATCGCACGAAACTAGGTAAGCCGCGCCGAGACACAAATCTAGTAAGGGCCGAGAGGAACCCTTCGGTCGACAGGTCGCTAACCACTTCCAGATGGACCGCCTTCGACGCCAAGCACACAAAAACACAAAGGTATGCCTTTAACACCTTAGCGTTTCTGATGCCTGATGTCTTGATCGAGAAGGGGCCAGCATAGTCTGTTGCCACAGACTGAAAGGTGCCACCGGGAGTTACTCTATCCGCAGGTAAATCACTCATTTTTGGTTCATCTGGCTTTGCCCGGAGGCGAAAGCATCGAATACATTTGTAAATGCGACTCCTAATTAACTGCCGCGCCGAAAGAATCCAGTAATGCTGCTGGAGTATCGCCTGTAATGCAGTAGGACCTGCGTGACAGTGTGCCACATGATGGTGGTCCACTATCAACTCCGTTAGGTGGCTGCGCTTTGGCAGGAGCACTGGATGTTTGGCCGCGTAGGTAAGATTGGAGTGCCCTAACCGCCCGCCTACTCTCAATATGCCGTCGCAGTCTATAAAAGGCATGAGGCGCCTGGTAAGTACGCTACAAGTTTTCTTTTCTTTTATGAGTGCCATATCAGAGCAGAATTCCTCATACTGGACTATTTTTATCCAGGTTATGAGCGCATTTTTGCGCTCTACCGCTGAAACCGGCCCAAGGAGTTTGTTTTTTGGATGCCGCAGGTTGTAAACAAATCTGCAGCAGTAGGCCGTCACCGCTTGTAATTTTGTTAGGGTGCTACAACGTAAGAGAAGAGACAAGTCCTTGACATCACAAGCGTGAACTGTGACTGGCTGCTTTTTCAAGCCTGGCAAATTATCCGCGGGCACAGTAGGTGCCATATTGCCAGGCCACGAGTCCCGTGGCTCCGCTAGCCACGAGGGTCCCCACCACAGTTCGTGCGTCAAGATTTCAGAAGCGAGACAACCTCGACTCGCTACGTCCGCAGGGTTCTGTGCAGTGGGCACGTGTCGCCATTCGATAGCGACTCCGCAATTAGTGATTTGCGACACTCTATTGCCCTCAAATGTTTGCAAAATATGAGGCGGTGTCTTAAGCCAGCACAACACAATCGTGCTGTCCGACCAACAGACGATTTCCGCGATATTAATCGCGTTCCGAAATGAGTTGACAACATAACATATGAGTCTAGTTAGGAGCGCCGCGCCGCTCAACTCCATTTTAGGTATGGTTAATTTTGATTTTAATGGCGCCACGCGAGATTTCCCCATGATCAGTGATGTTAACACCGCACCGTTAACATCCACTGCCCTCAAATACACTGCGGCACCGTATCCCAATTCAGACCCGTCTGAGAACCCATGCAACGAATAATGAGTTTCGTCATCCAGTAAGACCCACCGCTTTAGTTTTAATTCACATATGTGTGGAAGTTCATGGAGAATATTTTCCCACTCACGAGCAATATCTGCCGTGGGTGCTTCATCCCACGATGTTTGCTGTGACCACATTTTCTGCATTAGGACCTTAGCTTGGAATAGCACTGGTGCTAACCAACCCAATGGATCAAAGGTCCTAGCTATGGTTGACAAGACCGCTCTTTTTGTACAACCTGGCTCCGGGGCAGAAAACTTGTAGGTGAAGTGGTCACTCGCAGGGTCCCACTGGATACCTAATAATTTTACGAAACTTGGACCGTCTGAAGGATCGAACTCGTGTGGCACCTCCCGGTATTCGACTGGGATGTCCGAGAGTAGCTCAGGCACGTTCGCTGCCCATTTCCTCAACTCAAAGCCCCCGCGTTGCAGCAACCCGACTAGCTCTCGTTTGAGCTCGCGAGCATCTTCAAACGACCCCGCACCAGTCACGACGTCGTCCATATAGACCGAGGAGCGTAGCACGCGCGCCGCGCGCGGGTAGGCCGTCTCGTGGTCCTCGGCTAGCTGCTGCAGCGCTCTAATGGCCACATACGGGCTCGACTTGAGGCCGTACGTATTTGTGTTCAATTGGAACAGCTGAAGTGGCTCATCCGGAGCTTCCCGCCAAAATATAAGTTGTAGGTATCTATCATCCGGATGAATTAATACTTGACGGAACATCATGCGGATGTCCGTCACGAATACAACTTTGTGAAGCCTAAACTGACAGATTATGTCTACTATCTCCGTATATAATTTTGGACCCGCGTGTAGACAATCATTGACCGAGTAACCGCTAGTTGTTTTGCAACTTCCATCAAAAACTACTCGAATCTTACCGTTTGGATCCGAGGATTTGAAAATTCCATGATGTGGAATTATGTAGTGCTCTTTGAGCGCTACTTCTTCCGCCCGCAAGTCGCACCGAGTCATGTGCCCTAAGTCCATGTACTCCCGCATGAATGCGACATATTTTTCTCTAAACAACTCTTGGGACATTAGTCGTCTTTCCATGGCGTAAAATCTCCGCAGCGCCACAGACCGAGAGTCACCTAATTGTGGTCTATCTTTTTTCAAAGGTAATCGCACGACATAACGACCCGCGTCGTTTCGTGTGTGAGTTTCCCGAAAGAATGTTTCACATTCGACATCTTCTGGCGCTTCCACTTTGGCGACAGGGACATCTTCGGCTCTCCAAAAATTCTCTAAGATTGAATCTAAGGTAGGGAGAGCCGAGACCGCGTGTAGGGAATCCGCAACCGCGATTGTAGCGCCCGCGCGCTTCCCTGGTTTCCTGCCCCCGCCCGCGCAGGAAACAGGACCCATTAATATATAACCGAATATTGTGGGAACTGCATAAGGCATGTTCCGCTCCCTATTCACGATAGAACCACCAGTCAAAATCTCTCCCAGGATATCCGCACCTAGAAGAATGTCGATTTTGCTGCTAAGGAAAAACTCCGCATCCGCCAGATGGAGATCCTGATACACAAACCGCAAGGACTCCGGTAAGGAAAACGAGGGTAGGTTCCCTGTTATTTTTGTCAACACAATGCCGCTTGTTGACACCGCAGGTGAGTCAGCATGGGAAGGTCGAATGACCAAGTTAACGATCCCCTTGGCCCGTCCCATACCTTCTCCACCTATACCGCTTATTTGAATATTTACATCAGACCGTGGCAATCCTAACCGCTGTACTAGTTCGCTTGTAGCGAATGATACCTGACTGCCACCATCCATGAGTGCTCGAGCACTCTTAAAACTGCCAAATTTATCTCGAACCTGCACTATAGCTGTACCCAGTAATACCGTTCCGCGTGTATTATTAGAAGCCGCATTCAGTGCGTTAGCTGGGACCGACAAATTTGAAGCAGCTGTACTGCCGCCCGAGGTGTTGATCGCAGCAGATCCCTCGGATCGTGGTGGCGGCACCGGTCTAGATCCCCGTGGCCCATCACTCGACCGATCAGTCTTGGTACTGTCAAAGTGCAGCAATGTGCTATGCTTGGGTGAGGAGCACACGACGCACTTGGAATTGGACCGGCAGTCGGCGATGGCGTGATGTTGGAGGCAACGAAAACACAATTGTTTGTCCACCACGATATCCTTCCGCTTTCGAGGGTCTAACCCTAGAAATTTATAACATCTGTTCACTGAGTGATTTTCACCGCAGTGATCGCACTTATTTTGATTCACCGAGGTCTGATGTGATTTAGGTTTCGCTGGGATACTACCTCGTGAACCCTTCTTATCTTGTGGTTCCGTTCTGGTGGAGCCCGCGCTCCTATCCACGGCCGGCAAAGCGGTCTCGAGGATCCTACATTCAGTTTGTAAAAATTCCGTAAATTCTTCGAAAGTAGGTATCCTGTCGTGGACTCGGGTTTCAAATCGATCCCGAAGAACGGCGTCTACCTTCTGTAGGTTAATGAAAACCAGCAGGTATGACCATTCATTTACTGGAAAATCTAATTTTTTAAGTGCCTTAGTGTTTTCCAGCAGTGTATTCAAGAATATCCGCAATGAGTCGAAGTTTCGACTAACCTTTGTTACCGCCAAAAGGTTACTGAGCAGTTTATCCGCTAAGGCCCGCTTATTGTCATATCGGGTTTTCAAAAGATCCCACGCGATCGTGTAACTGTCACCGATAATTGACAGGTGCTGTACTAGTGTCTTGGCCTCATCGGATAAACATCCCATCAAATAATAAAATTTTTCAGTTTCCGAGAGGTTGGGATCGTTACCAACCAAAGAATTAAAAAGGTCCCGAAACGAGTAAAACTCTTCGATTTTCCCCGCGAATCTTGGTAGTTCTGCTTTAGGCAGCGCTATGTTTCGGCGTTGCTGTACTGCAGGTTTCGTTTCGCGAGGTGGGTCCGCATGTGAAACAATTTCTTCATAAATTTGTTGAATCTTGTAATATTTATCTCGGTAACTTTCAAATTTTTGCCGCTCTCCGCCTTCGTTGAAACCTTCTTCCCCTGCCATTACGGTGCATATTTCTATATATATCGATGTAAGGCTTTCAAATGTCGACGCCAGATCCCTGTATCTAATCCTAAAGGCTGGCGCATTATCAACACTTGTCACGGTTAGCACTGCTTGATTTAGTATATTGTCAATGACATTCATTGACATTTCATATCGAAGTTTCAGTGAAATTAACTTGCTCTTAGAACTCATTTTAAAAGAAAAATAATAAAAATTAACCGCAAAAAAAATTATATGTGAGAGCGAATTTTAATAAAAAAATGCAAATAATAGGCATTTAAAACAAAAGAAATGAAAATAAATGAAAGCAAAAGAAAAAAAAGGAAAAAAAAACTAATCCGAAAAATTCGGGAATCGATCTTGGAGTCACCCGCGCGACCCACTCATAGAAATGCGCTCTTCTATTCCGCTAGGCTATCATAACCGATGCTTGCTATGTCGAATTAATGGTTGCCTATCTATCATCTATCCATCCGCCCCGCCCACTCACTGAAACTTGTTATATACCTAACATGTACCTACACACCATGCTACATACAAATTGGAAATAATTATTGTTGTAAACGAAATATTTTCTCGGTGTTGTGCTGTGTTTACCAGACTTGCAGCACAATACTGATCACTCTGCTTACCCGATTGTCGGGATTCAGCATACACTTTTTTAAGCGATAAATTAAAATTCAATTTAATATTTATTGCCGCCGAGTGGAATCGAACTCGGGTTACCCGCACACAAGGTGCAACCGCTTACCGTTGGTCCACGAACACAACGGAAATTGAAGTGAAAATGTGAGTTCCTTTCGACCGACTAGTTTACCTATACTAGTGGAAGAGAGACAGAACTAGTCCGAAATACACCTCAAATAACGAGACAAGGCAAAGAGGGAATGTTCAAACTCAACCGCCTTTCCCCCACACCAACTAACGGTCACAATGAATTTGCAAAATTTTACGTTTGTGCGAAGTGTATGTAGGTAGGTATAAATGTTCGATTACATAAATAAATCCATAAATAATGGCTTTTAGGAAGAGAGTTATTATAAACTTACATAAATACAATTGAATTTAACCTTTATAATATGTTATATGTAGATTTTACTGGAAAAAAAAAACCGCGACCGCGCCCGCTACCTTTTTCAGCAAAATGCCTCAGAGCGCCGCTCGCTCTGGGACAATTTTACGTCGAAAGGTCCAAAATTTTCCGCAAAATTTTGAGTAATCACGGCTCGAAGGTCCAGATGTTCATTCTTAGGCCTCTGCCAGCCGAAACTCGGGGCAGGTAAGGCCGGAATGTGAGGTCACTGGCTCAAAAAATTTAGTGTGTGTATGTGTCCGCATAAAATACATAAATATTCGAAGGACCAGGCATATAGCCAAAATATAACAAAATAAAGGATGGAGTATCACTCACGTCTGAAGGATTTTCTACGCCGCCGCCGACTGGGAACTGCAGGCTCCTGGATATGGGTCTCCTCCTCCGGGACTCGACCGCGATTTGCCTAATGGGGGGCCCCTCGCACTACACTGTTCTCCAGACTCGTAAACGTTAGCAGCACTCCTTCGACAACAACTCCGTAGAAATAGTTCAATATTCAATTAAATTAAAACCGCCCGCGACTGTAGCTGAAGAGTGACGTCGCGCCCGCGCACGCCCAAGGTCAAACTCCAACTGTCGAGCTTGTGCAACGTCACGGATGCCGCTGGCGTGGCAGCGTCATCAATCCTCTGCAGATCCGTCTCTCTCCTTCATGTCCGTCATGTCCAATGTCAGAAGGAGAGGAGAATATACATACATAAGCAATAAATAATGCGTGTTTGTGTACTTATGTATGAACCGCGAGTTTTAATGCGCGAATTGGGATGGCAGGAACAAACACTGAATATTAAACAGTCCTTTTCAGAAAACTCTAATCTCAATTTGTCGATTCTACCTTTTTGTCGGAAATAAAATTCGTACAATGACTGATCAGGCAGCGGTTTCTGCTCGATTAGCTCTTTCAGCAGCAAAAACATGTTACGTTTAACTTGAAATGTATCGGACAACTTATACCTCCAGTCCTTCCACTCCCACGACGCCCAACGCGTTTCGTTTTTCAATAACGAGTCATACCAGGTTTTTGCCGTATTCCTCAGTTTTTGCAGAGCTTGATACTTCGTTACACTGTCTGACCAATTAAAAGCTTTACCATTAGCATCCACAATATTCAGCCACATATCGACATCATCAACTAATGGGTCAAACTCGGGAATTATCGTAGATAACGAAACGTGCGAAGGTGATTGTCGGCGTGGCCGCTTCGCACGTTTCCGGTACGTCTTATCATTGTCGTGCCCCCGAGAAGGCCGCGATGGCGGCGGTGTGCCCCCGCTGCTCGATGATGATGACGAGGAGGATGACGAAGAACTCGACCTTGAAGACTCCGAGCGCGAGCGACGACGAGATGTCCGTTTAGTTGTCGCGGTGTGATGCGATCGTGATCGGTGCTAGGATTTCGCTCTGGATACACTCTTCCGCTTCTTGGTCGGGGCCATAACGGGTTGTAACTTCCACTTCTGATAAAGACTACCCTTTTACGATTATGCAGGTAGGCCGGAATTGCCCAATGATCTGTACCCGCCGACGTCTTCCTCCAACAGCCCGTAACGGAAGTGCTCTCCCCCGCTCCACCGCACGCGCCACCGTCGCGCTTTCCGGTGTTGCTAGTTCTCGGCGATTACAATAATGTAGGCATAAAGGCCCCAAGTGAAGATTTTTTCTAATTTTGTTTCTATGAATAATAATTCTGAAAAGTTGTACTTCCAAATTACAAAAGAAAAAATAAATTTAATTATAAAGTAAACTTAATTAAGTAATTTGGCAATTTGGCAAAAAATGCTCTTACAAAGATTAAACAAGCATATCTTAAATTTTTTTTAAATAAAATTGTGTTTGTTATACCATTTCAGAATCAGCACTAACTAGACTAATTTTTGTGAGCTTGGCCACCTATGTAGTCATATATAATTTTTTTTTCGCCAGCTTTCAAAGTATTGACAAAAAATTCTAAAAATAATGAAATGAAACTTCAAACGTATCAAAAAAAAAAATTACGAAATAAAATTTATTTTTTCTTTTATTATATGTTTTAATAAATACCTTACAACATCAAAAGTAATATAACTTATATGAATCGTAAAAACTAATAAATTTTTTTTATGGATTTATTATTTTTTTTTTTATTGAAAGCCTAACATATGGCGCCGAGCCACCCATAAGGTGTCTAACTCCTACCATCCACGGATCTTCAAATCGCGGGTTAATAGCCTTTCCCCAGCGACATTAGTCCACCTCCAAGCCTAAAATAAAAAATAAAATACATAGTTTATTTTTTATATCTTAAAATAAAAAAAATAAACGAGTCACCAAAAATGTTATTTCCATACTATGCAACAAGCGAAAAAATTACTCATTGCTTGGAATGGGCAGGGGTCGCCAACCGGAGAGGGGGTTTTCTTAATTTCGTTCACGTCGTGTCGTCGCCATGATGGATCTTTCAAACATCCCCCTACCCTGGCATTCCACCTCCGCACCTCCCCTTGTCGTGAAATTAATCCATTTTGCTGACGTCCACAGAGGGACCGAAGGGTCGACGACCTCTTTTACTGGAGCCGCGTCTCGGAATGAAATATTGACTGCCCTCGAGGGAAACGTGCGCTTAGGTTTTAATGCATAATCAATATTACATAGTAAGTTACTTACTTGAAAAAAGTCATAAAAATTTACAGAATACATTTTAAATATGTAGGAGTAATGTATATAAAATAATAAAACCGGCCAAGTAGTTTCCGTACTATCACGTAAATGGTCCGATTTTAAGGTTGCGTATCCGGTACGCGACCCAATAGGGTCGCGTACCGGATACGGATACGGATTTTTATGATAAAAAAGCCACAGTTGCACTCCGGGTGTGCCGGCAGAAGTGAAAACAACACCGTAACATTGATTAAAAAAAAAATTATGTTAAATTTAGTAGAACGGACAGACATGCATTTGTTACGGAACCCAACATTTATTATAAAATAACCGTCGGAGGACCTTGGTTGAAAATTGTAAAATTTAATAGAACGGGGAGACATGCATTTGTTACGGAACCCTACATTCATTTTGACATAAATGTTAAATTTTTTAGAACGGACAGACATGCATTTGTTACGGAACCCTACATTCATTTTGCAGAACTTAGTAGAATGAACAGACATAAACGTGTTACCGAACCCTACTTAACAGTTGCACTCCGGGAGTGCCGGCAGATCCCGTGCCACTCTAACTTAACCCTTAATGCAATGACTTAAGGTTTCATTTTAAAAATGACGCGGACGCGACATTGTCGCGATGTCGCGAGTTATACATTTTTTACCAACCTAAAAAAGTGCCAAGCGCCGCTAAAGAAGTTTTCACTTTAAAAAAAAGTAATGGGAGATAAAAAGGCGATATCGATTTTTACTTCAAATGACCTGCCTACTATTTAGTGATTATAGCAAAAATAGCTGTGGCCGCATCTCTGTCTCGCTAGACGCATTGAGAAGCCCATTGGAGGGAGTGAGACGATCCCTGAGAAATTGCTATCCGAGCCACCCATAAGGTGTCTAGCGACGCCCATGGACATTCGGTGGCATGCGGGGGCTGCGAATGCCATGCCGACCTGACAGGTGCCCATTCACGCCTCTCTTTAAGGACCCGAGACTGTACTTGTCAATATAATTAATTAATTATTATTAATTTCTCTAGGCGCTATGGGTAGGACTGGACGGCGAGGCGGCTCTGCTCGCGGGAGGGCGGGAACGCCACGCTGGTCGGAGGCAATGGCGGCAGCGGAGCCGCGGTGACGGCGTCGGCGGCGGTAACGACGGCGGCGGCAGTAGAGTGTACGGTGAACTTTTCCAACTGTTGAAATAAGTAAGTACATACATACATACATAACTCACGCTTTTATATCCCGACAATCAGGGTAAGCAGAGTAATCGGTGTTGTGCTATAAGTTCATACATACATACACATACATAACGTCACGCCTGCCTGCCTCCCAGTGGGGCAGGCAAAGACAACGGACCCAACCCACGCAAACAACCCAACCCCCACGCGCCACGATCCTGACACACTTTTGCCGCCTCTTCCACTCTCATAATGTTCTTCATACATGCTCGTCGGTTACGGGTACTACGCACCTGACCCTTTTCGAGCACATGCCCGATCTGGTCCAGGTACGTGCGTCTAGGGCGACCCTTCCCGACTCTTCCACTAACATTCGCTCCATAGATTTCTTTCATTAGTCTCCTATCACCCATTCTACAGACACACATACTCCTCCTATTCCACACATACTCCTCTCAACGCGCTCATTTCGACATCATTTATCCTGCTCTCATGCTTCGCCTGCTATACCCAACTTTCACTCCCATAAGTACTCTGGTAAATTAAAGCACAACACCGACCACCACGTTTAGCACAGTATACGGACAATATAACTATCAAGCAGCAAGTGAGGCACGAAGACCCACCTGCTGCATGACAAGGTGGAAGGACCGCGCCAAGGTGAGAGGTGGCTAGCCTTTCGCCCTTTAGCGCGACATCTTGTCCTTATCCCTTAGTCGCCTTTTACGACATGCACGGGGAGATATGCAGTGGGGCTATTCTTTTTAAGTACCGGCCCCACACGGTACGAAATAAGTAAGTCTTACAATTTATATTTTATTTTTATATAATAGTACTAACCATGTAGGTACTCGCTTTATATTAATTCTTCTTCTTCACTCTTTGTAAAGCCGAAAATACGTCCCAACCAGGATTCGAACCTGGAACTCCGGCTTGAGCTGCCAGCGCGTTACCAACTCCGCCATCGGGTCGATGTCAACGACATTCTACTTTTTAATTCGCTGGTCGATGTAGTATAAGGTGGGCCAAAAGTAATCTCACCTGATGTTCTTTGGCTGTAATTTTTTTTTAAAAAGGAAAACATTGGTTCTACTTATGGATTATGTTTATATAATGAATTAGAATATTTTTCATTAAATCGAGAAAATGATATCGGTCAAGTGTCCGCCGTCAGAATTAGCCCATACGGGCTCGTTTTATGGCATTTTTCATCACGTGTGTCAGAACTTCCGGCGATAGGTTCTTTATGTGCTTCAAGAGTCCGAGGATTGCTTACATAAACCCGGGACTTTAAGTAACCCCACAAAAAATAGGCTGAAGCGGTCAAATCGGGTGATCTGGCCGAAGTCGGAAACCTTCGACGAAATTCACGCTGCGTCAATACCACAGACGAATTATTGCGCAAAAAAATGGATTACAATTATTCCGATTTCTTGAGGAGAATAGCGTTCCATGGCTTATTGACGTGTATTCTGCATCTGTTTACTTCACAAATGTCAAAACAGAATTTACATTTGCCGCAATTTTGAAAAGTTATAGCGTCGTCCAATGGGATATTTTTCAGGTTTTCATAAATCCTTATATTTTTAAATACAAAATTGTCACATCTTATCTTTAATTACATATTTCATATTTAATTATATTTCATATTTAATTACATTCCTTTAATTACATATTTCACACACCTAAAGGTCGTCTGTAAGAAATCACTTCAAGGGATAAGTCGGCCTTTGCACCTCATGTATCTGTTTTTCATGTATCTGTTTTTGTTTTTCTTATTCATTGTGTTATTCTTTTCAAATATTTGTGGAGCATTAAAGCATTTTCTATCTATCTTTATCTTTCTTTCTCGCTTTCCCACTCTTTCATCTCTCTTCAAAATATAACTAGAGAAAACATATTTAATCGCTACTTCCCATCAAGCAGCGCCATCTCGTCGGCAGCGTCGGCCGCCGCCCAGCGCCAGGCGTTATTATCAAAAGATTAATATTCCGTGCGTCATCAGAACATCCAACTTTCTAAATTACTCACTTAGTTGCTATCGTGCGGGGCGGCAAGGCGGGCGGCGAGGGGCAGGGGGGGTGGCGCGGGGCAGCGGCGGCCGCGCCGGGCACAAAGGGGCTTCAGTGAGAGAACTATCGCCGGCGAACTTCGCCGGACCGCCTCTTCGTCCCTAGAAGCGGTTTCCGTCCCGCCCCGCATTATGCATCGCGGAACGGCGAACTATCTACTGGCTAGGCGGAGCGGCCGCCGACGCCAACTTTCCGTGCGGTTGTTTTCTTACTCCGCGCGGCCCGCCCCGCGTCCGCCCAAGCGGCCGCTGCGGACCCGCCGCGCCGCCACCGCCCCCGCCGACGAGCGACGCGGCGACGATGGGCGGTGGGAGAGCTGCCTTGGGTCGACGGCGATTCACGCAAGCAATAACATAATTCGAGTAAACGCTATTCTGTCTCGATGAAAGTAAGCAACTAAGATATGATTTTAAGTAAGCAAATAAGGGCGAGGCCGAAGTCCGAGCTTCGTTCAATTTAACGATATTCTTCTCGATGAAAGTAAGGACCTAATGGCGAAGCGGAAGGCCGAGCTACGTGCATGTTAACAATAAACCTTCTCGAAGAAAGTAAGTAACTAAGGGCGAGGCCGAAAGTCGAACTTCGTTCAAGTTAACATTATTCTCATCGATGAAAGTAAGTATATAAGAGCGAGGCCGAAGGCCGAGCTGCGTTCACGTAAACGATAAAACTTCTCCCGCCCTCGGGCCTAACCTTTAATGACTTGCTATCTTAGATATAATATATGTAGTATCGTTTACGCCAACGCAGCTCGGCGTTCGACCTGGACGGAGCTCCGCCTTCAGCGATGCCATTAGTTACTTAGTTTCTTCGAGAAAAATATATTTTACCTGAAGGAGCTCGGCCTTCGGCCTCCCCCTTAGTTATATACTTTATTCAGAAGGTTTTGTCATTAACCTGACCGCAACTCAGCATTCGGCCTCTCCCTTAACAACTGACTTTCTTCTTTTGAAAAACGAATTTCAAGCGAGTGAAGCCGCGGGCAAAAGCTAGTAATAATAATACATCTGTAAGGGATGGTCAGGAGTAACTTAAGTTGACAGATAGACGGACAGATAGACAGACAGACAGACAGACAGACAGCGTAGGCTTAGTAATAGGGTCCCGTACGACGGATACGGAACCCTAAAAATCATCTAAATACGTTTCCAATACATTATCCAAATCGCTATAGCCGTTTCTGAGAAACCAAATTATATTACACCTATAGGTAAAGTCATATAAATTAACCTTAACAATGTCAGACGTCCTTACCTTTGATTAATAAGTTGTAAAACAAAGTTGAAAATTAAAAAAAAACTTTTTTTAAACAGGCCGCGCACCCAATACGGATCTTGTACAGTGTGGGGCCGGTACTTTAAAATAATAGCCCCACTGCATCTCTCCCCGTGTATGTCGTAAAAGGCGACTAAGGGATATGACTCCCTTCTTATATTACTAGGTGGTAGGGTTAAACACGCCCGGGTTGGTACCACCGCACTAAATGAAAGGTCGGTCGAACCGGCTATGTAAATAGTTTGTGTTTTCCGTCCAGTTCAGTGTAGCCGGCACGACCGAAGGGAAGCACTGACGTGGCACCAAGGTCACCCGGTGTTATGGGCTGACATCACGGATGTTGTAGGTGATTGTAGCCAACCGTGTCAGCTGTTGTGCTGACAGCATGTTCGGTGTTGTGCTAGGCTGTAATTAACAAGGGTTATTGCAGCGCAACACCGAGTACTCTGCTTTACCCGATTGTCGGGATATAACGTGATGTATGTAATAAGATATGTACGTATGTAATAAGATATTGAATTAAATACATGACACCTATCTCACCCGGTGTTATGGGCTGACATCACGGATGTTGTAGGAAATTTAGCTAACCGTGTCAGTTTCCATAAAAAAAATTATTTTTTATACCAATATTTGGTTTTAGTTATTTTTAATAATATATATTATATTATTTACATTAGTAATAAAAAACACATATTTTTTATGATATTTCCACCTATATATTTTATCTGACGACGACGACGGTCGAAATATAATAAAAAATATGTTTTTATTACTAATGTAAATTATTTAAATTAGTAATAAAAAATAAAAAAATTATAATATACGTATTAAAAATAATAAGATATTGAGATACTCAATGTATCGACATATACTAGGCGTCGTATTCGTTGGCGGTAGTTTCTCTGCGAGTCCGTCCGCTTGGGCGTACTTTTCTAACTCATTTGCATACAAAAGCAGATAACTGAGCAGATGCGAACGGAGTAGTTCCGCGCCTCTCCCCGCTCTCGCCCCTCGCGCCCCTCGCGCCCCTCGCGAGCAACTCGCCAGAGCACAAATTGCGAGTTGCATTCGACGCCACTGGCTCGATTCCAAGCTTAGCACGACGCGAGCATCGCATCGCGTAAACTAAAACTAGAGCTGTAAATTAAGCTTGACTATAAAACTTTATTCCGTGGACTGGACGCCGCCGCTAAATTATTTATTATGCTCACAGATCATAGAAGTAAAGCTATTACTTAGGAGTTCTGTCATTATACTTCATAGGTGCCGTCCATCAAATGTGATGAATGTCATCTGTCAGCCTCAGTAGCTGAGTGGTGCGGTCGGTCGACTGTTTTAAGCACACTTGGGCGCGGTAGCTACCACCGCAATTAATGAAATGTCGGTCGAAGCGGCTTTGTAAATAGTTCGTGTTTTCCGTCCAGTTCAGTGTAGTCATCCATTACGACCAAAGGGTAGCACCCATATGACACCTATCTCACTAAGGTGTTAATGGCTGACATCATGGATGTTGTAGGTGAATAAATTATTTTCGTAGAACAGTATAAATAAATGTATGTATTTTTACCCGATTGCGCGATACAAAAGAAGGAGTAATCATTAAAATTCCTATACTGATTTTGATCTCTTGCTTATATTTAGGGCCCCGTCGCAAAATTCGAAAAAAAAACACAATTAATGACATTTTGTAAAAATCGGTCGCGAAGTCGAATTCGACGTGAGCCAATCACATCGCGCCGCGTATCGCCTATCCGCCCTTCATGGGCACAGCGCACTCACTGCTGCTCGGTCGCGCGTTCACGAACGCAAACAATGGTTCGTCGCTCTGAACTTGGAATGAGGAATAGAGGCTGCAGGAGATTTTATTTCGGAAATAATTGTGCGAGTGTGCGCCTGCGGCTCCTCTGCTTCCCGCCGTGTCCGTGCGTTCCGGTTGCGGCTATGCGCTTTTGATTGTTCTCATATTTAGACGGTTACTGTCCTGTGATGGCTATTACCTACGATCATATCAGTATAATCTACGAGTATTATAGTGTTAAGTAATTTCCCATTATAGTTTTCAGTAATGTTACTATATATATTACTATACTATATATATATATTTTTTTTTTATGGAAACTAACACGGTTGGCTACATCACCTACAAAATCCGCGATGTCAGCCCATGACACCGGGTCAACTAGGTGCCACGTCAGTGCTTCCCTTCGGTCGTGCCGGCTACACTGAGCTGGACGGAAAACACAAACTATTTACATAGCCGTTTCGACCGACGACGTTTCGACCGACGACGTTTCGACCGACGACGTTTCGACCGACGACATTTCGACCGACGACGTTTCATTCATTTATACATATGTACAAGCTTCAGTCCGATTCTAGATATACTAACATATTTAATAAATAAGTCAATCGAAAATGGTTCTTTCCCAAATAAATTAAAACATGCGAAATTAATACCCCTTTTTAAAAAAGGCGACAAACAACTGCCAGAAAATTACAGACCAGTTTCAATATTACCAGCCTTTTCAAAAGTTTTTGAAAAGGCCATGTATATACGCTTAGCGCAATTTCTTGACGTATTCAATATATTATCAGCAAAACAACATGGATTTAGGCCGGGAAAATCGATTACAACTGCCACACACGATCTAACGAATGCAATTATACAAGCACTGGATAATAGAAAACGTACTGCTGGTATATTTGTGGACCTTTCCAAGGCGTTTGACCTAGTCGACCACACCATTTTGCTACAGAAAATGGAACACTATGGGGTTAGAGGGATCACCTTGGACTGGTTCAAATCCTATCTTAGTAGAAGAACTTTCAATACTAGCATATCATATTTGAATGCGGATATAGGTACTTTAGACACCATCACATCGCAGGCATATGAAATGGAATACGGAGTGCCACAGGGATCAATATTAGGTCCACTACTATTTATAATTTTTATTAATGATTTCCCCAAACACGATACACTAGCAGCATTGAGTGCGCTTATAGTACTGTATGCCGACGATGCTAACGTCATTGTGACAGACGATAGCATACAGAATCTCTTAAAGAAAATGTCAAACATTGTAAAAGAGATAGGTCAATGGTTTTCAGCCAATAGTCTAATACTAAACAGTTCAAAGACCCACTGCATTAACTTTAGTATTACTAACCGAGAGACTGAAGTGGGGGATGATTTATTTATAAAATATAACGAGGAAATTATCGAATTCGCATCGTCTACAGTCTTTTTGGGTTTCACGCTAGACTCTAATCTACGCTGGGGGGAACATATAGAAAAGGTATGCAATAAACTAAATAAAGCTTGTTATTGTTTAAAGGCATTATCAAAAAACTGCGATCTGAGCACCCTGACAAGTGCATACTTCGGGTACTTCTACTCTATAATGATTTATGGAATAGAGTTTTGGGGTGCCTCGGGGGAAGCCGTCAGAGTGTTCAGACTGCAGAAAAAAGCCATCAGAATAATTACTCACTCCAAATGGGACGCACACTGCACACCGCTGTTCAAAAGTCTTAAATTTCTGACAATGTACGACATCTATGTGCAAAGAGCAGCTTTGTATATAAAAAATAATCCTGGAGAGCACAAGTGCTATGATCATAATTATCCAACCAGGCACAAGGACACTATCATACAAAAAAATCACAATTCAGAGAAATTTAAAAAATGTTTGGTATTTAATAGTATAAATATTTTCAATAAATTGCCAAAAGAGTTAAGAGAGAACAATGAGGACATAAATAAATTTAAATTACAGCTGAATACCTGGCTACAAGGAAAAACATTTTATGATTTAAATTATTTCAATATTATTATATAGTTTAAAATTATTGTTACAATTTATATATTATTTATTATTTAAGAATTTTTATGTATAATGACGATGCCTCATTATCACGATTTGAATTTTTTGATAATGTGTGCTAATAAATGGATTTGATTTGATTTGATTTGATTTACAATCAGACTTAATTCGTGTCATTACCTACTGCACTGGGATTTCCTCTTCCAGCGACTAGACTTTAATTTCTTCTATTCAATAAAGCACACAGATGGTCCAGAAACTTGGCATATATTCAAACTATACTCTAGGATCTTAAAAATATGACAAAACAGGAAGAAATCTATGTATGGTGTACACACTATCGCGTCGAGTACCGAGTCGAATGTTTTCATAATCAAAAGCACGCACTTTATGTACGTGCGCGCGCTAACTACCTACCGCCCGACGCTCCGGCGCGGCGCGGCGGTCTATTTCAGTGGAAATTCGTCAGCCGCGCGAAGTATACATAGACGCTCGCCCACGCAACTGCGCGCAGCTGCAAAGCAATAACCACTTTACACTCCATCGATAAGGTACATTTTCGCACGCAGCGATTGGCGACGTGAAGCAGTAGGCTGTTAAAGCCCGAAGGTAGGAACATTTTCTATGGAGTGATTTATCTGTTACGAAGTAACTATTAAGTAATCTGTGTCAAAAGCAAGTGTTTAAGAGTGATTTGTTTCGAACGACAATCTACTTTTTAATATTTTCAAACACACCAAGCAATGTGGCCTGTGCATGCACCGTCCACAGATTATATAATAAGAATAGGAAGACTGTATGAGACATGCAGTACACTACATACCTACGAGTACCTACAAGCGTCGGACCACTATTAACATATTGCCAGTCCGTATCTACGGCTGCATTAAGGCTCTGAAATTTTCAATTACAGCCTTCCTTCCGGGCCGCAGACTGGCACGCAAGATATTCGGCGGGGTGCCGCCCAGCAATTACTGAGCCGTCGGCTTGGCGCCCTTGGGGCTCCGGGGCGGGGGGCGGCGGAGGCGGGATGGCGCCCGCTTCTCGTGTGAGGCACCTCGGATTCTTCGGGCGCCCGACCCTCCGACACTATGCGTCCTCACATTATTGCTGGTACGTTTGCTATATAGGTGATCGGATTGTTCTTTTGAATTAAATTAAATACCTGAATGGACTATCTTAAATATTTTGCGATTGGTAGGTAGGTATGTGTTCATGTATAGTTTTTACAGTTCCGTATCCGGTACGGGACCCTATTCCTAAGCCTACGTTGTCTGTCTGTCTATCCGAGGGCTGTAACTCTTGAACCGTAATAGGTAGTCCGTTGAAATTTTCACAGAATATGTCTTATTATGTCCGATATAACAAGAAATAAGAAAAATTAAAAAATTCGCGGGGGTTTCCATAGAAGAAACTAAAAAGTGTATACGTACCATCTACCGAAAAGAGTACGAAGCATTTTAAACTATTCATGAATTTTAACTAATATGAAGCATTTCATAAAGACGCCATAGATGGCGTGAGTGGCGCTGACCATGACATGGCGATACGGAACCCTCGGTGCGCGAGTTCGACTCGCACTTGGCCGGTTTTTAATTAACTAGTATGTACGTACTTATATGTAGTATATAATATATTTATTATTTTTTATTCTTTATTCCCAAACTAATGTCTTTATGATATATAGAACTTGTTTCTGTAAAATGTGTTTGGAGCCATAGAGTACTTTTATTTATTTTTTGCTACTTGCTATTTCACTGCTAAAGCCATCCAGGCGTAAGCTAGGGAACGCATTAGACTAAGCTAAGCCTGTAATTTTTCTTTAGTTTAAAATAAAGTAAATAAAAAATAAATAAAAATTTTGACTGGACTAAAATATCTCTGTACCATTGATGGGGTAATTTTTTTTTTTTAAGGAAATTGGCACGATTGACTACATCACTTACTACATTCGTGATGTCAATCTTAGTGAACTGGGTGCCATGTCAGTGCTGGCACGTGCTGGCTACACTGAACTGGGCAGAAAACGCGAACTATATTTACATAGTCGTTTCACCCGGCGTTTCTTTCAGTACGGTGGTACCAACCCGGGCGGTACTATGCTAATTAAATTACTAATGCTTAAGCAATATTCTTTTCGCTTTACCAATTAAGTTTTTTGTGTATACAATGATTTATTAATAAACAATGTAATAAATTATATATGTTGTTAATACGTGGTGATCCGTTCTCCCTGCCTACACCACTGGGAAAAAGACGTGACATACTCGTAATACATGCATGTGTATAAAAAACACTCGCGTGAAAATTTCCCGTCGATCTTATCTTTTGTAGGTAGGTATTCATTTTATTCAGGTCACCCTACGTGAAGAGGAAACAGCGCAGACATCCGACTTAAGAACGCATTATAAACTTGGTCCGGCCAGTGTGCTCTCTCAAACATCTGAGATGATGCCGAGCGCATCTCAACGGAGAATCCGCAAATATTCAACTAAATAATGTAGATTAAAATCATCTCGAAATACTAAAATCGTCCTTAGCTCACGGCGTTTAAGTCGAAATCACATTATTCAACTTAGATATAAATTTACGAAAGGCTCTTTCTCTTTCGGCGAATATTTTCCAAAAGCCTCACCACATTGTTAGGTATTCTGGTGTAGTATAAAGGGCATGTGTTATTGTCTCAGCGGCGGGTAAAATGCTTACGTCAATTTTAAATATGTAACTGAGCAGTGAGCATTCCTTTGTCTTGAGCTTAGGAAATTTTAAGCTCAGATGTCTCATTAGTTCATTGTGTGCGTTCGAAAATGTGTGAAATTGAACACTAGGTGGCTAAGCTCAAATGGCAGTGGGCTGGGCACGTCACCTGAAAACACAACGACCGCTGAAGTGAACGGATACTACGCTGGCGGCCGTGGTCCTATGACCGTCTAGTAAAGTGGTGTCCCAACTGGTTTCGCCTTAAAGCTACTTCCATATTTCTGTCAAGCCCAGTGGGCACCTTCAAGTAGAGACAGTACCGATGTATAACGTTTACCTACACATTTTAAAGGGATACGTGGCCATTTTGATTTTCAGACAAATTTACAAAATCTGCTATATAATCCATATGACAGCGCTGCCGTCGGACGGTAAAACGATGTATGAGCACATACAGCGTTTTTACGTAACACGGCTCAATCGAAAGTTCTTGGCGTGCCCTATCACCCAATATAAATGTTATCTTTGTAGGACCTTCACTGAAGAAGTTATGAAGATCGATATGACGATGTATGTCCAAAAACATACGATTCTGTGCGGTAAAACGATGCATTTTTTTCCAGAACCCTCCATTTAAGGTATGCCACGACGATGTAATATCCAATACATCGTTTCACCATAACACCGCCTAGTTACAGCGTTTAGCCATAACACAAATCCTTCAAACGCGTTTATCTCAAAACAATACTTTTGAACATACATCGTTTTACCGTCCGACGGCAGCCGCAGCGTGACAGCATCAGGCAATTTTAACATGTTCTGGACATTGGTTCTGGAGTCAACGTATTTCTTAATAAATTTTTTATAATTATTTTTTTGTGGTATTATTTCAATGTTTCGTGCTTCCAAAAATCAAAGAACAACTATATAATATAGACACAACAATTTCACTACCTAGGTAACGTTGATATAAAAGTGCCTTATGAATTATTACTCTAAAACTACAAAATCAATACTGACCCTTTCTTGGGACCTCTCAACGAAATTAAACAATTTAATCAAACCTTATTCTCCAAGCGACCCTCACACACATACACCCTTGCTCTCACACACTTAATACATATTATCTAGAAGACCATGGAAAGGTCGAATAGAAAAGGCCATAAAAAATCGGCCAAGTGCGAGTCGGACTCGCGTACCGAGGGTGATTGGCCTAATTTTTGTTATTTATCGAATGCATACATACATACATATCACACACGCTAAATCCCGACAATCGGGGTAAGCAGAGTAATCGGTGTTGTGCTGCAAGAACTGTGGTCAATTACAGCACAACACCAACCACCACGTTTCGCAAAGTATTCGAACAAGATTCAATCGATCAAGCAGCAAGTAAGGCACGAATACCCACCTGCTGCATGACTCGGTGGAAGTACCGTGCCAAGGTGAGAGGTGGCGAGCCTGTCGCCCTTTATCACGGTATCTTGTCCTTATCCCTTAGTCGCCTTTTACGACATGCATGGGGAGAGATGCAGTGGGGATATTCTTTTTAAGTACCGGCCCGAATGCAATTTTATCATAAACCGTTTTAGATATAAAATTGAAAAAAAGTTTTCAAATCGTAAGGAGTAAAATGACTAAAAATTTTATTTTTATTTATTGAGCTTAGCATACATATCACACGCTGTAAGCAGATTAATCGGAGTTACCTATGCTGAAGGCACTCTTGTAATTGCAGCACAATACCGACCACCACGTTTAGCAAAGTATTCGGAAAAGATAACTATACAGAAGCAAGTAAGTAAGGCTGAAGGCCCACCCGCTGCGTGACTCGGTGGAAGGACCGTTCCAAGGTGAGAGGTGGTTAGCCTGTCGCCCTTTAGCAAGGCATCTTGTCCTTATCCCTTAGTCGCCTTTTACGACATGCACGGAGAGAGATGCATGGGTCTATTATTACGTACGTATTATTAAGTACGGGTTCCTCGGACAGCGCGTGTGACAGATAGACGGACGGACAGACACGACACCTGACCGATTTTATATAACGTTCTCTGCCAGCGTCGTTACCTACGGAACCATAATAATTAAAAAACCGGGCAAGTGCGAGTCGAACTCGCGCACAGAGGGTTCCGTATCGCCATGTCATGGTCAACGCCACTCACGCCATCTATGGCGTGTTTTATTATATGCTTCATATTCGTTAAAATTTCATGATTAGTTAAAATGCTTCATATTGTTTTCGGTAGATGGCGCACATACACTTTTTAGTTTCTTGTATGGGGACCCCATGATTTTTTTACTTTTTCACATTTGCATTATTTGTTGTTATATCGCCCATAATAACACATTATTCTATGAAAATTTCAACAGGCTACCTATTACGGCCCAAGAGATACAGCCCTCGGACAGACAGACAGACGGCGTAGGCTTAGTAGTAGGATCCCGTACGACGGATACGGAACCCTAAAAATCAACAACTTTATAAACGACGCAGGCAAGTCTGCCTGTTAATAAAATAAAATATTTTACACTTGGGCCTGTCTATTCGGCTTAACGCCATGGGACCAAGAGGATACGGCTATAATGAATTCGGGAGTCACAATTAAATAGGGGAAGTCCGTACCAACGATCTTGCAAGAGTAATCTAAGGGCGAGGGAGGGTTAAGGGGGCGGCGCGGGTGAGGGCGGGGAAGGGGTTTCATCCCAGTTGTCAAATAAGCGAAAAGGGAGCAAATTTAGATGCCTACTAGGGATGTGGGGTTGGATTAGGCGGGGCTGTTCTTTACCTCAACATTTGGGGGGCGTTTTTGCGAAGGGACAAGAATGGCGGCTGGAGGAAAGAGAGAATTAATATTACTTACGATACAAGTATTGGTATAATAATTTGGGTTTCTGGGGAGCATTGGGGTGGATAAATTAGACATAATAATCAAGTGCAATCAATCTAACTAATCTTAAAAAAAAATTGATTTATTTAGTATGCTTTCAAATGTTGTTTCTTGATTTTCTTCTAGTGCTCTCTTTCAAATGTTGTTTCTTGATTTTCTTCCAGTGCTCTCTTTCAAATGTTGTTTCTTGATTTTCTTCTAGTGCTCTCTTTCAAATGTTCTTTCTTGATTTTCTTCTAGTGCTCTCTTTCAAATGTTGTTTCTTGATTTTCTTCTAGTGCTCTCTTTCAAATGTTGTTTATTGATTTTCTTCTAGTGCTCTCTTTCAAATGTTGTTTCTTGATTTTCTTCTAGTGCTCTTTTTCTATAACAGCTTCATCGTCGTCCCTGTCGCACAGAGACGTGCGTGTTAGTGCGACAGAGACGACGCTCTGAAACCGGATTTTCTCTCTCTCTTACATTATTTACTGCCTCGTACTGTCCATAATATGCACTGATTACAGTTTCTCAAAAATACAGTTTGAGAAGAAGATTCAGAAGTTTTCAGGCCGGCATGGCATTCGCAACCCCCGCATACGACCGAATGTCCATAGGCGTCATTAGACACCATATGGGTGGCTCTATGTCGCGCGTTCAATAAAAACAAAAATATTTTACTGAGACTGAGAGCCTTGAATACGACTTTGAAATGAAATAATTAAGTGTATACCAGACGGCATATAACTTGGACCGGTGCAGTAGCCGATTTTAGGGTATCTTTGGTGGAGGGCGCGGGATGCGACTGCGGGAAGGCGCCCGCCGCCCTCAGCACCGCGCGCGCGCCGTTCGCTCCCAAATACCCTTCCATACCTGCGCAAACTTGTCCAAGTTATCAAAGTCAAAGTCAAAGTCTGGCATAACGGGTGTAAACAGCCTTTGTAAAATTTTTGATACAATATTTGTATCATGATCCAAGTTCTATGTTTCCTGTCGCGCAGTTTCTCTGAGAATATTTCTTGTCGCTCTTAACGGCCTTTTTTAACGGTTACAGAATCCATTCTAATGTTAAGATGAACGTCCACTTAAAAGTATCACCACAAAGAGCTTTATAAATATTCAATGAGATAGAGCAAGGGTCGCCATTGAAAACAATTCATATGTCCGACTTTATTAGAATTGATAATTTTCTTTATACGCTAGGTCAGGCAAGACCAGTCACCCTATTAGACTAAGTAACGCCACACTGAGCGCAATTATTGCGGCGGAAATAGCGTCGCGTAACGCGCTACATACAAATGTCCGCGCAGCAAATTAAGTCGTTTTTTTATTGATTCCGAACTCATGCGCAGCCAATTTCATCTCCGAGGAGGTGCCAGTCCGGCTTGAAGGCAGACTAACGTCGCTGGGGAAAGGCTATTAACCCGCGATTTGAAGATTCGTGGATTGTAGGAATAGGGAAACATATTCCCCAGGAGCCCGTTCCACATATTATCTTTGCAGTGCGGCACAAGAGCGATTTAGAGAATCGTGCAGTTCGAAGAACTCTTCTGTCTACAAAGTGGTGTTCTGCGAGAGTATTTCGGGTTTGGCGAAGGCGAAAAGGAGGAGAAGGGATAAGGGAAGCTCGTCAGAGCAGCGGCCATGAAGTATCGATAAAACAGGCTCAATGATCTAACGATGCGCTGCTTCCAAGTACAATGGCGACGTAATTTACGACAGAAATCATGGTTCTGCGTGGCGTGAAAAATACGCAACGTTCGAAATTTAAAGAGACGTCACGACGCGGTGGTGGCTAATTCCAGAGGTCCTGCGGCTCGATACTTCTTCTTCATAAGGTAGCTGTTGCAAAGCCGAACATAAAAAGAAAAAACCGGTCAAGTACGAGTCGAACTCGCGCACCGAGGGTTCCTTATCGTCATGTCATGGTTAGCGCCACTCACGCCATCTATGGCGTGTTATAAAATGCTTCATATTAATTAAATGTCATGATTAGTTAAAATGCTACACGCTCTATGCGGTAGATGGCGTGCGCGCATACACTTTTTTGGTTTCTTCTATGGGAACCCCCGTGATTTTTTTACTTTTTTTTATTTTTATTATTTGCTGTTATATCGGCCATAATAACACATATTCTGTGAAAATTTCAACGGGCTACCCATTACGGTTCAAGAGATACAGCCCTCGGACAGACGGACGGACGGACAGGACAGACAGACAGACAGACGGCGTAGGCTTAGTAATAGGGTCCCGTACCGGATACGGAACCCTAAAAAAAAGGTCTTCAGAGCGATTACAAATCACACCACAACAGATCAAATAAAACAGAACGCACGGAGCGGAGAGCGGATTCTGTCCGGCATATCCGGACCGGTGCCGGTGGTCGATCAAACGGCATTCGCGTCAAAGAATCTCTGGATATAAGAGTCCGGTTCATTGGAGACGTCCTCGGGCAAGTTCACTCGAGCGCGGACAGCGGACGGCAGCGGTATACACCCGGGGCGTATCCCCCACTGTCGGCTTATGCTTCGATCACTAGTGATCGTCGGACTTTAGGTATTGGTACCTATCTTGTGTGAATATCGAAGACCGCCTAGTTTTTTAGGGTTCCGTATCCGGTGCGGGACCCTATTACTAAGCCTACGCCGTCTGTCTGTCCGTCCGTCCGTCCGTCCATCCGTCCGCCTGTCCGAGGGCTGTATCTCTTGAACCGTAATAGGTAGCCCGTTGAAATTTTCATAGAATATTGTGTTATTATGGCCGATATAACAACAAATAATAAAAATAAGAAAAGCAAAAAAATTATGGGGTTTCCCATAGAAGAAACCAAAAAGTGTATGCGCGCGCGCCATCTACCGAATAGAGCATGAACTAACTAATCATGAATTTTAACTAATATGAAGCATTTCATGACACGCCATAGATGGCGTGAGTGGCGCTAACCATGACATGGCGATACGGAACCCTCGGTGCGTGAGTTCGACTCGCACTTGGCCGGTTTTTTTTTATTTGTAATTCGCTTTGAGAATTTGAAACGGACTTTTAGGGTTCCGTCCGGAACGATACGTTTGTATGTATTTTGAAGTGAAAACTTCTTTAGCGGCGCTTTAGACTCGCGACAGATCTTGAAAAGCGACAGATTTATTTTTATTATTTAAAATGCAACCTTAAGTCATTGCATTAAGGGTTAAGTTACGATGGCTCGGGATCAATTCTGTTCGTCTCTCAGTGACAGTAACGCCGAAAGCGAATCAAGGGAATCCGATATTCGTTTGGTCGTTTATGTCATTTCGTGGCTCAATGGTAAGAATGTAGGATTTGTATTTTTTGACCATGGGTTCGAATCCCTCAATTTTTTTTTCTTTTTTAAGCAATGTTACGGTGTTTAAATTTTTTTAGGGTGTTTAATTTTTTTTATAACCACCTAAGAATTATTTTCGGAAATTTCACTTCTGCCGGCACTCCCGGAGTGCAACTGTGGCTTTTTTTTATGGATAGCGCGACATGTGGCATCATTTCACCTACGAGTAGGTGTCTAAAGATGCTTATGGACATTCTGTGATGCACGGGGATTTCGAATGCAATGCCGGCGTGACAGGAGTATTTTCACGCCCCTTTTTAAAAAAACCCCAGGCTGTACTTGGGAGGACATAGATGGGCAGGGAGTGCGTTCCACATTTTCCTTTATCTTGTCATACCTTATATGTCATCTTGTCCTGATACTTTGCTAAACGTTACGGTCGGTGTTGTGCTGCAATTTACAAGAGTACTAGCAGCACAACACCGATTACTCTGCTTACCACCCCGATCGTCGGGATACATCGTGTGGTATGTCACGTATGTATGTATGTATCTACGGTGCAGCGGTTTCCATAGAACTATTCTTTATTCTTTATTCATCATTCGTATGGTAGTCTACGCTTGAATTTGTCCTGTTTAGTTTTTATTAAAATCCGGTTCGATTACACCCACAAAGAAGAGCCGGCAAGAAACTTCGCAGGGTTCTTTTTTTAACATCTTCCATTACAATACATTGTGACTAACTACACTATAGACACCGCTTACAGTGTTAAGATACAGTTTGAGAGCTAGAATAATTATAATTGAAGCTTGATAATTTTGACCACATAAAATCAAAAGTAAAAGTATAAAAATAAAATCAGTTGTATAGAGCCTTGGTCAGAAATTGTTGATACATATCGTATCAAGTCATGTCAATTTGAAATTTCATACTTACCACATTGTAGTACAATGTAAAAAAAAACAATGCATAAATTTGATCCTTTTTTTTTATTGACAGCGCGACTTATGGCGCCGAGCCACCCATAAGGTGTCTAACGACGCCCATGGACATTCGGTCGTATGCAGGGGTTGCGAATGCCATGCCGGTCTGACAGGTGTCCATTCACGCCCCTCTTGAAGGACCCGAGACTGCACTTGGGGGGGAAATATATGGGCAGGGAGAGCGTTCCAGAGTTTACCGGTTCTGTAGAGGAAAAGATCTGCAGAATCGATTTGTACGCATCCGCGGTAAGTCCAGCGTGTAGGGATGCAATCCCTGCCCAGTGCGCGTGGTGCGAAGGTGGAAAGGTTAATGTATAGGAGGAGAATCCTTATGTATGTATAGGAGTATAGATTCCTACTCATATAAACATGTGCAATGTTTACTCCGCCATTACGAAAACTAACGCGGCCGCCACAGACGCCCCACTAGCATCCGCTGCACGGATCAATACTTCAACACAAAACTTAAATTCAAATTCAACCGGGCGGGCGCGGCGCCCGGGCCCCCGCCCACCCCTCCGCGCCGCCCTCCGCGCCGCCGCCCCCTCCGAGCGCCGCTCACGAGGGTGGAGACGACCAGTTTTCTCCAGAAGAAGCGTTCTGGCGCGGACAGCTCAAAATTTCGTATGTTAATATCCTCCCCCTACCGGCGAGTTTCGGCGCCGCCACCGCCTCAACCCTCCGGGCGCCACCCCCGCCTGTCCCGCCGCCGCCGCGGGCGCCGCCGCACCCGCGTCAACTTCTCGCCGGTCGAAACTATTATAAAGGGTAGCTCGAAAGTTAGATTAATGATGTTAGGAGCGGTGCCGCCGCCGCGCGCCGCCTCCTCTCTCCCACTCTGGTCAGCTGTACAGTCGCCAGAAAAATATTCTTAATAATGACCATACGAAGGATTGATATGTTTTTTTTTTTATAGAAACTGACACTGTTGGCTACATCACCTACAACATCCGTGATGTCAGCCCATAACGCCGGGTGAACTAGGTGCCATGTCAGTGCTTCCCTTCATTTCATGTCGGCTACACTGAACTGGACGGAAAACACGGACTATTTACATAGCCGTTTCGACCGACGTTTCATTCAGTGCGGTGGTACCAACCCGGCCGGAATAAACCCTATTACCTAGTAAGGTAAGAAGGGAAGGGACCTACAGTTTATATATTTTTTTATAATTTTAAAATGGATTAGATAAGAAAATATGCACAAGTCGAGTATGTTACACTACGCACGTTTGAAACGTCCAAAGGTTAACTGGAAGAAATATCTATAAGAAATGAGTCCGCCTTTTGACCGCATGGTACCAGTTCGGAAGCAATAAAAAAAATTTTGACACTCCATGACACTATCTGTATAAATTTTTTTTTTTATAAAAATGTAATTTTCGGGTTCCTCGGGAGAGGCGTGAGTGGGCACCTGTCAGGCCGGCCATGGCATTCGTTCCATGGGCGTTGTTAGACACTTTATGGGGCTACGGAGCCACACTTTCTATAAAAAAACAATTCAAACAATTGCTGGCGAGTGTACTCTTCCTATTGAGCGTCGCGGTAAGTGTAGACGATCTAACTTCTCCACACACTCACACAACCGCACACACTTCACCCACACACCCGCGGGGGCCTCAAACTCGCCTTACTCACATAGACACATAGACATACACTTCGACGTTTCTAGTACTTATTCTTTGGGAGCTAGAATTAGGTTGGGATTTCATAGCGACAGATATAATAAAATTGGTTGTTTAATTTTCTTTTTTCCTTATTGAATTTTTATTTCTGTTTTCGTTTTGTGCACTACTGTTAAGAGCGTGCCGTGCAAAAGGGCAGGCGACGGTGCTGCCACTCAAGTAAATAATGTATCGATGGTTCCGGCAACAAAGGTCGTAAAAGCCATTTCGTTTCAGGCAACAAAGGTCGTAAAAGCCATTTCGTCAAAATGGCTTTCACGACATTTTGACGAAATGGCTTTTACGACCTTTGTTGCCTGAAACGAAATGGCTTTTACGACCTTTGTTGCCGGAACCATCGATATATCTCTTAAACAAAGCCATAACTGGAAAAAACAAGCCATGAAGCTGTAGTTGATTTTGATTATGATATTGTAAGATACTGGAAACAGTTCTGTATTGCTCTGATTATCCATAAACATAATAACGGATTACGGTGGCCATCGAAATCATATAATTTATAATATTATAGGTACCGTGTGGGTTCGGTACTTAAAAAGAATAGCCCCACTGCATCTCTCCCCGTGCATGTCGTAAAAGGCGACTAAGGGATAAGGACAAGATGCCGTGCTAAAGGGCGACAGGCTCGCCACCTCTCACCTTGGCACGGTACTTCCACCGAGTCATGCAGCAGGTGGGTCTTCGTGCCTTACTTGCTGCTTGATCGATTTAATCTTGTTCGAATACTTTGCGAAACGTGGTGGTCGGTGTTGTGCTGCAATTTACCAGAGTTCTTGCAGCACAACACCGATTACTCTGCTTACCCCGATTGTCGGGATTCAGCGTGTGTGATATGTAATGTATGTATGTATTTACTTGAGTGTCATTTTGCACGGAACGCTCTTAATGCTTCACACCGTACACAAACACAGTATTGTAATCTTTTGTTGTTGTCGCCTTATGATTTTGGGTCAGTGAATTGGCTATAGGGTGGAATATGCGAGAATGGAAAACGCAAATGACATTTGAAATGTTACGTAAATAAAAAATTCTGTTATCTATTAATGATACAATAGATAAAGATATACATAAATGGAAGTGCATTCTATTAGCATTTTGTTCGTCCATTATTACTTACTACCCATTGAGCTAAATTCATTTTTTTTTATATGGATAACTTTGATATGAATTTTATTTACATACATGCACACCACAAGCTGTATCCCGACAATCAAGGGGTAAGCAGAGTATTCGGTGTTGTCCTGCAAATACTCTTGTAAATTAAAGTGACCACCACATTTAGCGGCACCACTTGCTGCTTGATAGTTATATATATCCAGGGAAGTCTCCAGTGTGGCACCTACCTTCTCGGAGGTGATACTGGCTGCTCGGATCTTAACCTAATATTTTTAATTTTTTGCTTAGATATAGTACGTTATATTTAACATAATTAAAACTTAGTATGTAAGTTATACTTAAAAAAAGCACTGTAAGGTTTCTTACCCGGTTCTTCCTTATAGGTAGCACTGCTGAACGGGACATGACAAAAAAAAATATATGACGCACCATACTGAATATACATATGTCTCAATGAAATATTGTTATTGTTGTGTGTTCTTTATGGCGAAATAAAAATCTGAATCCGAATCTGAATCTAAATCGGAGCATCTGCTTTGGCCCCTCCGACTCAGGCACCCATCCCGGATTACATAAAAAAAATCTTTCCTAATCATTACTTTACTAAATATCGTGGTATTTTTTTTTTATATTTTAATTTTATATTGTAGGGAAAGTCTTGTTCGCCTTCTCCCACATAAAAAATGTACTTCTCCCACATCAAAAATGTACTTCTCCCACATCAAAAATGCTTAGCTAGAATAGAATGCCTTACTTACGACATTAGTTTGTATGAATAGATTTTCATTAAAGAAGATACATTACACAGGTATCTATTGTCTGGTCGTACTGCATACCTACTAAATAAGTCGTGTTTATCGTCCAGTTCAGCGTAGCCGGCACAATCAAAGGGAAGCACTGCCATGGCACCTAGCGTCACTGTTGCTTGTGCTACATCACCTCTGACAAAACACATTTCTAGCTAAAACGAAGCAACGCCCCGTATCCAACGTGTCGCCTCATCAATTCAGCGATGGCATCTTCCCGTCCAAAAAATTACGTTAACGCCGAAACTTCCACATCACTGCGCCCAAATTTCGTTATAAAACCACCCCCCTCCCCCTCACGTTCACACTTACACACAAACACACCCCAGGGTGCGCCCACATATTCGAGAAGTTTCGGCCACACGCGAAGCCTGGAGACAGCCCCAGTGCCCACCCACCCTTAAGTATATCTGCTTGCCTTCGCTTACCCACACAGCCACGATATTTAAGTATCGTCGGGCGCTATCTGGGCAGTATATCCTGCATTTTGCGATACTTCTGCACCTTGTGGGCGCGTTTATTTGACACGAATTATTTCGTGCGGCGTCCGCGCGTCGACCGCGTGCACATATATGTGGACCAGTTGTTAAAGCAAAATAAGCTCTATTTATTTAGCAACTACGTTTAAAATTAAAGTAGCATTCTCACCACCAATGACGCCACTGCGACATCGGTTAACGGTTCTTTCATACTACGACAATACTAATACTACGACACGACGTCACTCATGCGCAGGCGACGGCGTAGTGGAGTGGCGGCATCGAGACCGCGTGAACAACGCGCGGAGGCCGCGCGGAGGCCGCGCGGCGTCCGCGCGGCGTCCGCGTGGTTAGGTGATTGCGAGGAATTTGAATGTTGTGCGTAGTAGGTACATAAAATTTCTGAACACGAGAGCGCAGCGAACGCGCGGTAAACGCGCGGCGGCCGCATGAAAACTGTCGCGTCGTTTAACTGCAGCCTGTGGGGTTTAGTAGTACCTACTTAGACTGAATGTTTTATTTTTACATACATAGCGTCACGTCTGTTTCTCGGTGAGGTAGGCAGAGACAACGAATCTCCACGTGCCACGATCCTGACACACCTCTGCCGCCTCTTCCCCTCTCATAATTTTGTTCATGAATGCTCGTCGTTTAAGTAAGTTAAGTTTTATTTTATTTTATTTTTTATTGAAAGCGCGACATGTGACCCTGGCCCCGACCCACCCATAAGGTGTCTAACGACGATGGACATTCGTACATACGCGGGGGTTTCGAATGCCATGCCGGCCGATGATATGTGCATATTCACGCCTTTCTTGAAGGACCCGAGATTGTACTTGGGGGGAAATATATGGGCAGGGAGAGCGTTCCAGAGTTTACCGGTTCTGTAGAGGTAAGATCTCCAGAACGTACGCATTCGTACGCATCCGCGGTAACTCCAGAGTGTAGGGATGCAATCCCTGCCAAGAGCACGTGGTGTGATCAGCTGTATCAAGAAGCAGTGGTTCCGTACAACTGAAGGGCCGGGAGGACTGGAGGAAAATTTGGGAGGCGTATGTCCAGCAGTGGACGCATATTTCTGACTGACTTGACTGGCTGACTAGGTACTTCTAATGTTATGTGTTTAGACAGACGACGTGGTCTATTCTCTGACTCACGATGTTTATTGCTTCCGAACTGGGTGGCTGTGCCCGAGGTCGTTGCCTCAGACGCAGCAATTTCACGCCCGAGGTGTTAGTCCGGCTTGAAAGCGGACTAATGTCCCTGGGGAAAGACTATTAACCCACGATTTGAAGGTCCATGGATTGTAGGAATAGTGAAAGTTATTCCCCGGAAGCCCGTTCCACACCTTTGCAGTGTGAAACAATTTTAGAGAATCGTGATATGAACGAATATTGGTAGATATAAAATAATATTATTCTACAAAGTTTCATAAATATTTAACAAAAAAAACATTTTTCATAATGAATACAGTTGTGAAAAGGCTGACATATTCCTTTGAATAGATTTCTTACAACCAATATTTAGGTGTGTGAGATTTGTAAATTATTGTTACCTACGTTAATTATATAATAGCAAATATATTTTTAGGGTTCCGTATCCGTCGTACGGGTCCCTATTACTAAGCCTACGCCGCGCCGTCTGTCTGTCCGTCTGTCTTTCCGAGGGCTGTATCTCTTGAACCGTAATAAGTAGCCCGTTGAAATTTTCACAGAATATGTGTTATTATGACCGATATAACAACATATAATAAAAATAAGAAAAATTAAAAAAATCATGGGTGTCCCCATACAAGAAACTAAAAAGTGCACGCCATCTCCCGAAAACCGTATGAAGCAGCGCTGACCATGACATGGCGATACGGATCCCCCGGTGCGTGAGTTCGACTCGCACTTGGCCGGTTTATTAGTATCTATTGTTACCTAAACATCTATTTAAAATTATATAAGATGCTTCGTTATTCATGTCCATAACTTCGGAAGGGTTACATACGCAGTCAAACAAACACTTTACGTAAGAAGAAAACATATGTTTATAGGAGCGTTTTTCTCCTAACAAAAAAATAAAATCTAATAATAAGTAATAACGACGATGTCCGCCACATTAACCGGCCTGCTTGGGGCTATCGGGGCTCCGCGCTCTGACTACAGCCCCCGCTACCGGCGTGGCGGTACGGTGCGCAACGGCGGCGCACGCACGAGGATCAAGATCCATGAAAGGACTGCGTGTCGTCGCCCTGCAGCCGGTGGATACGGAGCTCTCCGAGATGGGGGTGGTGGTGGCCTACGTGTCTAGTACCACCACCTACCGCTCGAAGCTTAGTCTCGCGTCGTCTCGGAGAACTCCGTAGCCACGGCCTGCACCCGCCGGCGTGCTTGGAGGTCCGCCTCCCGCCGCCGGCGAGAATACCGTTTTTTTTTGTTTTTCTCTGTTTTTATTAATTTTGTATAGCTATTTTATTTTATAATTATATAAAATTAATATAAATATGTATGTACCTGTATGCTGAAAAAACGTGAAAATAAAGAAATAAAAAGTAATAAGTAGCTGTAAAATAAGTAAGTAGTCTAATAAGTAGCTGTAAAATAAGTAAGTAGTCTAATAAGTAGCTGTAAAATAAGTAAGTAGTCTAATAAGTAGCTGTAAAAACCAATCATAGTGACCTAGTGACTTACTTACAACAAACAGCTGTTCTGCGTTTGAACATAGTACGGTCATTGACCCCGTACAATGCAAGTTACATACTGTTACACACAGGTTTTAATGGTTAGGTAGCAAACATGTTTTGTAAAATTTCTCGAAAAGTAAAGCTAAAGACATATAATTTTTCTTGCGTAACGTGTTTATTTGAGTGTGTTTGTAACCCTCCCGAAACATTTGACATGAATAACGAAGCACCTTATATAATAAAATATTATATCTGAGAATGTAAGGTATACTCTTCGAGACCCGTCCTCAACCTACTTACGTTACGTACGAACGGCGCGGTGGAGCAAAACTACACTCGCACATACATAATATATTAACCCACGTATTTATATGCGGATTTTCCCTATGTACACTACATGTTAGAAGGCGTCCACTTCGCTCTTATGTAAATGGCGAATGTGCCAGAGCATTCGACAATGTACGTATTGTAGAAAATTGAGAAATATGTACTTCATGTGTTTAAATTTATATATAAACTTAATTTACTCTAATTTAAATTGTGATTAAGGTGAGCATACAATAATACAAAAAATATAATCAAATAAAATAAAACAACAATTGTGAGAAAACTAACAGGAATTAAGGTAAACATGAATCACTAAATTTTTGTGTTCACACCTAAGCTCGTTTATTATGGACGTTATGATTTGGTCTCCTATAGGCGCGTTAAGAAAATGAGGAACACTTCACCGTCATGCGTCACGCTCATCGTAGGAGGGCGGCGAGGCTCGAGGAGCCCGAGGAGGGCTCTCAATCATGCGTTCTCAAAAAAAAAAAAAAAAACAAGCCAAACACAAAAACTAAAAAAAAACTTCAAAAAATAAAAAAATAAAAAAACCCAAAGAAACACATATGGAAATATAGCATTTGATGGACAGCATCTATGTAAATATAGTATTTGATGGACAGCATCTACGTAAATATAGTATTTGATGGACGGCATCTATGTAAATATAGTATTTGATGGACAGCATCTACGTAAATATAGTATTTGATGGACGGCATCTATGAAGTATAATAAATAATTTAGAGGCGTCCAGTCGTCGTCGGAACAAAGTTTTATAGTCAAGCTTTATTTACAGCTTAAAATATTGGATTTTCCACGAAGCTGTAGCAGCTATTAAAAGTTATCGTCGAGTTTATACACAAAATTAAATACTAAAATTATAAAATTAATTCGCTTTAAAGCACACACATGCATTTAATACGGCCTTTCACAAGCACACACCACACAGAAAGGTTGAAGGAGCGTACAGTACCCGCAGTAAATCATGAAGATCCATCTACAGGAAGAGAAAATCCGGTTGTAGAGCGTCGTCCCTGTCGCACGAACTGACACGTCTATGTGCGACAGGGACGACGCTCTACATACAACCGGATTGTCTCTTTCTAAAGCTAGACACGCATTATTTGCTGCCGGAAACTGTACATATTTTATGCATAAGTTGGGTTATTGAATAAACTACGTATCCTAATAAATAAGGCGACCGGCCGCGGCGACGGCCGCGTAACGTACGTCAATATATTATGAATATCCATATAACTCGAGAACTACTTTATCGATTTACATACGGTTTACACTGTTACATTCTTACTAGGCATGGTGGGCTATAATTCCATCGAGTTCAGAAGTGACGTAGCCCTCATGTCCTACATTTTCCAAACATTAAATGGGAAAATTAGTAACCCGGTTTTTCTACAGTTATTTAATTTATATGTTCCGAATAACCATCATAGGGTAAGGACACATCTTCTTCTCCTAGCTAGCTAGCTCAGTCCTGCAAGATCAAATGCTACAACTAACTTGCCGTGTCTCCAATCTCGAGTAGCCACCCTACAACTACTTAAATTACAATCCGAAAGTTTCTACGTATAAACCTATAATAACCGGTTCTGTCGTTTTTTTAATGCCTTGCTCTCAAGTATGAACAAACTTTAGTATCCACCGGGCCTTGCTGGTCCGAGGTGGCAGCTTCATATTCTAAATTATTATTTCAGCGAAATTTCGTATTAAGCTTCAGTTATAAAGTTGGCGGAAAGTTAGAAAATCGGATGTTTTGCAGTCGCGATGAAACTACGATGAACGCCTCATCAGCGTGCAGGCTGTCCCAGATCGACCGTAAAATATTATAATTTAGTAAAGAGGGTTTTAATTCGCAACGGTGTGAAGGTTAAGAAAGCGACTTCCTATCCTTAAATGTGAACGTTAGGAAGGAAAATTCCTAACGTTCACACTGCTTTTAATCGTGGCGCTCACGGTGTGAAGGTTGGGAAATAATTTTCCTAACCTTCACACTGGTGTGACAGAGCAGTGTGAAGGTTAGTCGGTCGCCAAAATATTCTTTTATTGAAAGCGCGACATTTGGCGCCGAGCCACCCATAAGTTGTCTAACGGCGCCCATGGACATTCGGTCGTATGCGGGGGTTGCGAATGCCATGCCGGCCTGACCTATACCTATTACCTACATATTACCACGCGATTCTTCAGATCATATAAAAACAAAAATGTTATTATTGTTTTTGTTGCCCGGCTATGTATCTGAATAGTTCGGTTTTTCATCCAGTCCAGTGTAACCGGCACGAAAAAAGGGAAGCACTGACATTACCACCTAGTTCACCAAGGTTTTATGGGCTGACTTCGCGGATGTTGTATGTGTTGTAGCGAACCGTGTCAGTTTCCATAAAAAAACAACAAATAAAAAATAAATAAAAAAATGCTAAAATAAATTCTAAAAGGACGAAGTAAGTCACTAAGGCCGAGCTGCGTTCAAGTAAACGATATTCTCTCACGAAGATAGTGCACAAGTTAGTAAGCTCGAGACCAATGTATGTACAATAATAAATCTAAGATAGAAAACGTGATATTAAAGAAATCTGTAAGGGATGGTCATGGAGTAAGTTACTTCGTTTTATGAGATACTGCGTTTGTAGACTCTATGGTATAATATTGAAACTAAATTGACGAATTTTATAAATATTTTCTGTTTTTATGTATGTTCCTCCATAACTCTTACACCGATCATCCGAATTCAATGAAACGTAGTACAAACACATTTAACACTAAATTTTATTAATAATGTATTCAAAGACAACTTATAAATAAAATATTTCCTCTTTATGGGCCAAACACATTGTCCCAAGGATTTAACATACAACATTTAACTATACGTGTCAAATAGTAAGCCTTGCCATCCAGCTGGGTAATGCCGCAAGTGTTCTAGGAACATTTGAAAACGCCCCTTTTGATAGTTATTTTAATGTTTGTTAGGTAGTTTTTTTATTCTTTAGTTATTAGTATTACTTTTTTATATTTTATGAAAATAAATGCATTTTTTTATTTAGTTAAAAAAATATTAACAGTCACAGGATAGGCTAAATAAAATTCAGTTCAGTTTTAAATACGAATTTAACGCGAGCGAAGCCGCTGTCAAAAGCTAGGTGTACAAATATATTTGTACTAAAGATCAGAAGGAGAAAAGAGCCAAAGTGGAATGAAATGCCTTTAAATGTTTCAGATCGGATATGGTGCAGTGGTGAAAGTGGCTACGGCCACAATGCCAGCAGTAGCCACCATGTCAACAGTCCACACTGAACCACACACCTCAAAAGCTGCTGCGGCTATACCAACCAATCGACTGTTCAATATTGTAGGTAAGTATCTGTGAATGCATTATTAGGGTTCCGTATCCGTCGTACGGGACCCTATTACTAAGCCTACGCCATCTGTCTGTCTGTCTGTCTGTCCGAGAGCTGTATCTCTTGAACCGTAATAGGTAGCCCGTTGAAATTATCACAGAATATGTGTTATTATGGACGATATAACAGCAAATAATAAAATTAAGAAAAAGTAAAAAATTCACGGGGTTTCCATAGAAGAAGGTCCTATCATGGCGTTAAGCCGAATAGACAGGCCGAAGTCTAAAATATTTTATTTTACTAACAGGCAGACTTGGCTGCGTCGTTTATAAAGTTGTTGATTTTTAGGGTTCCGTATCCGTCGTACGGGACCCCATTACTAAGCCTACGCCGTCTCTCTTGTCTGTCTGTCCGTCTGTCCGAGGGCTGTATCTCTTGAACCGTAATAGGTAGCCCGTTCAAATTTTCACACAATGTGTTATTATGGCCGACATAACAAGTAATAAAAATAAGAAAAAGTAAAAAATTCACGGCGTCCCCATGCAAGAAGCTGAAAAAGTTTATACGCGCCATCTACCGAGAAGAGTATGAAGCATTTTAACTAATACATTGATGGCGTGAGTGGCGCTGACCATGACATGGCGATACGGAACCCTCGGTGCGCGAGTTCGACTCGCATTTGGCCGGTTTTTTTTTACAGATTAGAGTATACGTAGGTGCAACATTCAAATAAATTAAAGATTTATATATTTATATAATTAATAATTGAATTATATTAATCAGAATTTATTAAACAAAATTAATATAATCAGAATTTATTTGATCTCGGAACATTATCGGCCACAATTTTTTTGAAACTCAAAACGCATGCTTAATTTTCATCTGCGATTAACGCAACGGTTTAAATTAAAAATAGGTTTTGTAATTTCGTTTTCAGAGTACCCACGACGCTCACGCCTCCGCTGCCGCGCGGCCCGCCGACCACGCCGCGCCCGCCACACAGTAAGGCGACTCCGCTAGTAGCTTTTGCCGGCACCGCTTCCACACCGCTTCCGCAGTCAGCCGCCGCTTCGCTTGTTTAGCGTGTGCAGCACCCGTCAGTGAATCATGAACATCGAGCTTTAGAAAGAGACGATCCGGTTAAGGTGATGTGAGACTGCGTCTGACTCGAATTTCAAGAAGTGTACCGCCATTATCACTTACCTGACAGATTCAGTTTTAATATAATATGTAAAACTGCATCTATCAGCGCAGATCGATAGCTTTTTGAAAATACGATTAAATTAACTTCGCTCGATAGAAAGAAATCATGAACATGCCTATGAATTTAGTTATAAAAACGTATTTAAGGCAACGTGACAAATCAGGGCTTTGGAAAAAATATATTTTATTTGTTGAATATATGTATGTATGTATATCTTAATCGGCTTTTGATTTTTTGGTTTCGATCCGTAGTTTTGGAAAAAAAAATAAACAAATTTTTGATTGATCGATTGTGTTGCTACTACTCCAACCAGTGAAAGCGGCGCCTTGAAAGAGGAGTACGGGTGAATTGAATACGGGTTGACAGGGCCTTAAGAGTTTCGTCCCTGTCGCACGAAATCCCACGTCGGATGACTGCGATCGGATTGTCTCTTTCTAAACCTCGATGTTAATTATATACTGCAGGGTAATTTACACGCTTCGCTTTACATATTTTTATGTGTTAACGTAAATAGCCGAAGTCAGTAAAAAGTCTTCAGTGGTTTTTTTTTTATTTTTATTATTTATTTTATTGACACGAACTGAAACTGACACGGTTGGCTACCTCACCTTCAACATCCGTGATGTCAGCCCATAACAACGGGCGATCTAGGTGCCATGTCAGTGCTTCCCTTTATTTCATGTCGGCTACACTTAACTGGACGGAAAACACATACTATTTAGATAGCCGTTTCGACCGACGACGTTTCGTTCAGTGCGGTGGTACGTTCGTTCAATCCGGCCGGGATATCTAAACCCTACCACCTAGTAAGGAAAGGGAAGGGACCTACAGTTTAACGTGGAATCCGAACCACGGTCAGCCTCCAACGGTCACGCGGTCACCCATCCAAGTACCGACCACGCCCAGGGTTGCTTCATAATAAGTCCTATGTTTAGTTTTAACGAAATACCTATCACGTAGAAAATGTTTTGTAAATTTGTTCCATGAAATTTAATATATTGTTTCTTTAATTCTCAATTGTTTTTCAATTGGTTTCCCAAGTTTTTGTTTCGTAACGCATAATATAATTTTAGCCAAAAATTCGGAGTAATTTCCCGAAGTATCTACCATAGTATAAAAAGTTAATTAAAGGAAGTGTCTATACTTATTTAAATTACTTTCTTCCGATCATATTTCTCTGTCCCTATAAGAGATGGTCTGATGTTTCAGAAATATTAACAATACCAACCTTGACGGATCATATTGATTAAACCGGGAGTAAATCGGTTGAGTTGTTTTTAAAACTGTACAATTAACATGTGAAAACAAGTCACAGCTACGTTTCTTTCTGTCCTTGCTCACTCAAAATACTAATAAAATCAATTAATATTAATAAAATAAACGAATTAAAATTTAAACTAATTTAGAGCAGCTGTCGTCGCCTGGATTTGCCTTGCCCATTAGAATAATAAATACTGCAATGAATCAGAATAAAATTCGAACAATCGTTTTGATTACGACTCGCTCCAGCAAATTGTTGCTCATTTATATTCAAGTTTCAATATACAATTTCATTGAACTGAAAATATTTACTGCATATCATTATTAACCTGAGCTTTGCCGTAGTTTTTGCCTAGTTTTAGCGTATCTAGATATACAGAATGATTCAGCAATGACGACTTACCAACACACTTTAAGGTTGATCCTGGAGCTAAATGTAAAACATTGTATTTTATTTTTATTTTCGAAATAAAAGAAAAAAACTGTGTACTCTTGGCGTCGGCAGAGACGGCGCTTCGGCGGACTTTTCAGAAATTTATTTTTTGTAGGTTTTCTGAATATTAATTTTAGATTAGTTTTAGTTTTAGTGTATTAGTGTATGGTTGTATTTATTTACTTTATATACTTATTTTTGTTATAGTCGTGAAATCTGTTTATTTAATAATGTTAATTTAATCAAAAAAATATATATATAATATAGAAATATTCACAATTTATAACCTAACCTAATAAACTAAAGAAAAAAAAAACCACTCATGTTCGAATCATACTTTTTTTCCTGGCGGTAAATAAGAATGTATCAGGCCATGATTTAAAAAAAAAATAAGGCCGAAATAGTTAACTTGTGCACCAGAATCACCCCTTAAAATGTTGGTAGCGATTGCTGAATCATTCTGTATAGCATATGTAAAATATACGCATAAAATATGTAACATATTTTCAGTCGCCCCTAGAAGCTATTTTCATACACATAATATTTGTACAATGAGTCCTTGTTGTTATAAGTAATACAAATAATATTAAATTAAATCCATACTATATATATATATATATATAATATTATAAATTCGAAAGTAACTCTGTTGTCTGTCTGTTACCTTTTCACGCCTAAACCGCTGAACAGATTTCTGAGATGAATTGCATCCTGAGGACGGACATAGGCTACTTTTTGTCTCAAAAAACAACCCTTAAGGGGGTGAAATAGGGGATGAAAGTTTGTATGGGGAACTCAGCATTTCTTAAGTTAGGGATATGACAATTTATATTTGGGCTTTTGGTATGAAATAAAGAAATACGTGTTTCAGCGTTTTTGCTAAATCAACCCTTAAATTAAAATAGGGGTTAATTTCAAAATTAGATTTTAGGTTTTTATGAAATTTTGTACGGAGCTGAATTGCATCCTGAGGAAGAACATAGGCTACCTTTTGTCTCAAAAAAACAACCCTTAACGGGATGAAATAGGGGATGAAAGAATGTATGGGGAACCCATCATTTCTCAAGTTAGGGATATGAAAATTCATATTTAGGCTTTTGGTATAAAATAAAGAATTACGTGTTTCAGCGTTTTTGCTAAATCAACCCTTAAATTAAAATAGGGGATGATTTCAAAATTACATTTTAGGATTTTAAATTATTGTAAATAATTTTATCCATACAGGGTGTGGCTTAAAAGAGGTGGGGTTGAGGTAGGGGGGAGGGCTCCACGGAGAGAGGGGAAGGGAGGATAATTTAATCTCTATCTTCTCTTCTCTATCTCTACTTCTTATAAAAGGAAACGTCTGTTTGCATGTATGTATGTATGTTTGAGGTAAACTCGGAACCACTTAAAAGATTGTGATGCGGTTTACACCAATGTAAAGAGTAGTTCTTCAGGCTCACTATTAGGCTATATACCATAAAGTTAATGTTGAGCAGTATCAAAGAAAACGGAATTTAGTGTCGAATGGTCGTAATATATGGCGTTAGCAGTTCTGTTGCGTTGCGTTGGTGTAAATAGATGCTTTTGGTAGAAGAGACGATAGAATAAAGAGTAGATATCTATCTATACTTATAAAATTGTTTGTCCTGACTGACTGATCTATCAACGCACAGCCAAAACTACTAAGCGCGTCTTGCACCAACACGAGTTTAAAGTTAAGTAGCGAGTTATGGATTTAAACGCGGTTCACACATACAACGGGTGCTAGTTTAACGAGTTGAACTGGTTTATATATTGAACTTGTGTTGGTGCAAGTGGGCCTAAGTCTAGAAAGGGAAATTGGGACGACGACTTTGTATGAAAGTCTTTGTTATTTGAAGTTAGAAACATGAAAATTTGAATTACAGCTGTTGAGAATAAATCACTAAAGACGTGTTTCAGGGTTTTTGGTTTTAAAATTTTAAAGGAGGGGGGGGGGGGGGGGTGGGGGGCGAATGGGGCGTGCCAGTGGCCTCGCCCTTAGTTACGTACTTTCTTCGAGAAGGTTTACTGTATTCCAGAATGCAGCTTAGCCTGAAGCCTCACCTTTAGCTACTTAATTTATTTAAGAAGGTTTATCGTTTACCTAAACGCAGCTCGGAGAAGTTTTATCCTCTTCCTGAACGCAGATCGGCTTTCGGCCTCACCCATAGTTTATTCTTACTTTCACCGAGATGGTTTATAGCTTTCGGCTTCACACTCAGTTACTTACTTTCTTCGAGAAGGTTTATAGCCTTCCTGAACGCAGGTCGGCCTTCGGCCTCGCCCTTAGTTACTTAGTTTCTTCGAGAAGGTTTGTAGTTTTCCTGAACGTAGTTCGGCCTACGGCCTCGCCCTTAATTACTTACTTTCTTAGATAAGGTTTATCGCCTTCCTGAACGCAGCTCGGCCTTCGGCCTCGCCCTTTGTTACTTACTTTCTTTGAGAAGGTTTATAGTCTTTCTGAACGCAGCTCGACCTTCGGCCTCCCCCTTAGTTACTTACTTTCATCGAGAAGGTTTCATGGTCTTCCTGAACGCAGCTCGGCCTTCGGCCTTGCCCTTAGTTACTTACTTTCTTTGAGAAGGTTTATGGTCTTCCTGAACGTAGCTCGGCCTTCGGCCTCGCTCTCAGTTACTTACTTTCTTCGAGAAGATTTATGGTCTTCCTGAACGTAGCTCGGCTTTCGGCCTCGCCCTTAATTACTTACTTTCTTAGATTTTTTTTTTATGTAATCCGGTATGAGTGGCTGAGTCAGAGGGGCCAAAGCACATGCTCTGACTAGCCAATATCACCTCCGAGAAGGTAGGTGCCATACCGGAGACTTCCCTGGATTGTTGGCTTACTTACTTTCTTTGAGAAGGTGTATCGCCTTCCTGAACGCAGCTCGGCCTTCGGCCTCGCCCTCAGTTACATACTGTCTTCGAGAAGGTTCATGGTATTTCTGAACGCAGCACGGCCTTCGGCCTTCGGCCTCGCCCTTTGTTACTTACTTTCTTCGAGAAGGTTTATCGCCTTCCTGAACGCAGCTCGGCCTTCGGCCTCGCCCTCAGTTACTTACTTTCTTCGAGAAGGTTTATTTTCTTTCTAGAATACAGTTCAGCCTGAAGCCTCGCCGTTAGTTACTTACTTTATTTGAGAAGGTTTATCGTTTACCATAACGCAGCTTGCCTTCGGCCTCGCCCTTAAGTACTTACTTTCTTAGAGGTGGTTTATCGGCTTCCTGAACGCAGCTCAGCTTTCGGCCTCGCCCATAGTTACGTACTGTCTTCTTTGAAATACGAATTTCACGCGAGCGGAGCCGCGGGCTCAGCTAGTAATATATAAATTGTAATTCATATGTATTTAATTTAATCTATAAATAGTAATTTATACGTTTAATTAACTAGTATGTACTTATATGTAGTGTATATTATAGTATATTATAGTTATTTTCCTTATATTATATTTTACATTCCCACACTCAAGTCTTTTGCTACTACCTACTTATATCTCGCAACATACGACTCTCAAACATCCAAAGGTTGACTGGGAGAAATCCCTGTAAGGGATAAGTCCGCCTTTGCCCCTCATGTAAATTTCTTATTGTGTGTTTATGTTAAATGTTTTTTGGAGCAATAAAGTATTTCTATCTATCTATCTACAAATATAATTAGAACAATTAATTGTTTCGCCATGCAATATTTTACCCGTGATGTAGGTACACTCAAAAGGTAGAATTTGTTTTATTAGTCCACAAATATTTTACAAGAAAAATAACATGTAATGAATACAGGTGCATGAGGTGATTTATTCCTCTAAGAGATTTCTTCCAGCCTCCCTTTAGGTGCGCGAAATGTGTAAATGAATGAATGTAGCTGGTAGCGAAGATGAGATCTTTCTACATTAAAAATTTCGAAAGATCTGAAAATGTCTACATTAAAAATTTTAGTATGTATGTACCTACATAAGAAAACCTGTTTAAAATTTGATTTATGCAAAATCTTGTAAAATAATTCTAGGGATGAAATTAATTTTTTTTTTACTTCGAAATTTCCGTAACAGAAACTGGGATATCGAAGTTATTTGATTATTTCATACAGTCAAAACTCTCTATAACAAACCTCAAGGGACCGGGCAATTCCTTTCGTTATACAGAGTTTTTGTTATCCTTTATACAGAAGAAGAGAAAGAACAAAAGAAGAAGACAAAGAAGAAGAACAAAATAACGTACATAATATGTTCTATTATACATCCCATATTTATACACATTACACAGTTGCATTTAACTTTTTATAACCACAATTAATTATTTAAAAAAGTCTGTCATTTTAGTTTGACCGCGTTTGCTCTTCCATTATTGCACTTTGTCCTGTATTTTGGATATTTCTTCCACCGTCTTGGTATCCAGGAAATCCCCAACCCACTGAACCCTTATCTATTAGGGGCAATAGATAAGACAATGCCAACAAACAAAGGGGCTATATAGCAATCCTCCTTCTAGGTAATCCCTATTCTATTGAATGGTTTCCAGCCCCCAAAAAGGCATGTGATGTGATGATTCACACTGCATCTCAGTTCAACCATTGTAATATTATTACGCTATAGAGAATTGGGTATTACCTTACACAGAGTGAATAAATACATGGGATCTTATGACAAACCAAACAAGCCAGACTAATGATTACTTTATAGAGAGTTTTTCGTAATAGAGAATTTCGGAATAGAGAGTTTTCACTGTATTTGAATACATGCTTTTTCCAAAGATATTGTACTACGTCGCTGCGACGTAATAGAAACTCTTTGGCTTTTCATCGTTGCCTGCTGAACTAGACAACTTCGGTTTTTCAGGAGCAATCGTTATGCATGGACATAAAATATATGAATACATACCGCACGCTGTATCCCGACAATCGGGGTCAGCAGAGAAGTAGGTGTTGTGCTGCAAGTACTCTTTCAAATTACAGCGAAACACCGACCACTACATTTAGTATTAGGACAAGATAACTATCAAGCAGCAAGTAAGGCACTAAGACCCACCTGCTATAATATTCGGTGGAAAGAACGTGCCAAGGTGAGAGGTGGCAAGCCTGACGCCCTTATGCACGGCATCTTGTCTTTATCCCTTACTCGCCTTTTACGACATGCACGGAGAGAGATGCAGTGGGGCTATTTTTTTTTATCTTTATTCTTTTTACACGGTACTTTGCCGTTTAGCATTTCAAATATAGGTATCATAAATAATTATTTAATCTGAGGAACCCTTCTGTATCTTAAAATACCTATAAGCAATGCATGATTGTGAAAATAAATGCTTTTTCCAAAAAGATTGTATTAAAATATTTTTATAAACGCTTCCTACAAAGTTAATTATTATAAGATAAGTTTCAAATTTACTGTAAAATTATTTCCGGTGTTGTTAAGATATAATTTTCATAAGTGTTTTAGTGAATTTGAATAATTCAACAATAATGAGTATTCACAACCAAAAGCGTTGTGTAATTTTTTAAGAATACTCACGAAAAACATAGCAAAAAATTTCCATAAAAAAAAATTAATTTTTATAAAAATATGTCCAACTGCGTTGACAGTTTGTTTTGTTGTATTATGCCTCTTTTGCCGTGGCCAACGACGCTGGCTGTCTTAAATAAAACTATAAAATCATAAAGTGAATTTCCCAACAACCATTTATTTATTATTAAGAGCATACAAAAGAATTAAATTAAGCATTAGGATTTAGGATAGGGATGGTGAAATAGTACTATAGAAGGTAAGTGTCCAGGAATGAACGATGCGTCGTCGGCGGGGACAGCAGCGGCGGCGGCATTGTCTGAAACAATAAAAAAGGTAAGTTATTTTTGCATGTCATGTGGGTTTTAATTGGTTGAAGAAAATAAAGTTGTCCTAATTCATTTAATTTTATTATTATTTCAATTTATAAATTTTTGTTCTAGGCCATTTTTTTATTTGTATTGTTTGACCATTTTGATTTAAAATTTTTCTTGAATTATTTAAGTCTTATATTCGGTCGGTCGAAGCGACTATGTTAATAGTTCCTGTTTTCCATCTTGTTCAGTGTAGCCGGAACGACCAAAAGGAACACTGACTTGGCATCTAGCTCACCAAGATGTGAAGGGCTGACATCACGGATGTAGTGGGTAATGTAGCAAACCGTGTCAGTTTCCATATAAAAATTATAAAACAAATATTTTGCTATACGTAATGGTCGGTGCTGTGCTGTAATTTAGCCGAATTCTTAATGCACAGCACCGATTACTCTGCTTACCCCGACTGTCGGGATACAATGTGATAGTAGTGTGTATATTTTGATTTTATGCGTGTTCACCCATCATCTCATTCAGTGGTCCCAAGTTTAACTTCGATTCGTCTCGCTCCAATAGGAAGTGAAAATTGCTGAAAATCTAAAAAGAAAAGCGTTAGAAATAATCCCTCAAAATATCCGCCCAATCCTCTCGTTCGTGAAAAATAGCGACTGCAGCGTCATCTCTTAACGAGAGGCTGAACGTTTTCCGCCCGGAGCAGCGGGCGGCGCTCCCCGCTCTCGTAGCGTGTACACGTGCATTTGTTTTGGTAACTTTTTTTGCAGAAAAAAAGATACCTATCATACACGCGCCGCGTCTCAGAGCGGCGGCGCGGCGCGGCGGCCTGGGGCGTCGCGCGGCGGCGCCCCGTTGCGTGTATGCCTTACAAAATGGTCGTCGTTTTTTTCTTCTCTTTTCACGTATCCTTCCGTCCTTTTCCTGCGCCTGGCAAAAATACGATCGTTATTTCCGTTGGCGGCGCGAATGTGTGCGTGCGGCGCACACGGAGCGAGCGCGCCGCGGAGAGGCCGCTAACAGCCGTCCGGCCGCTGCGGGGGAAAGACGCCGAACGGCGCTCTCCGCCCGCCCGCCCGACGGCCGACAATCGCTCGCCGCGCCGCGCGTCTTACGTCTAATGGCGGACGAAGAAAAAATAGAAATACGCGAGCACGATAAAGAGAGCGGGAGTCGTTAACGATTCTGCGCCGGAAAGTTGCGCAGATTACGTTTTTGGTGCTTTTTTTGGGGTGCCCGAGCGTCTCACGCGGCGCCCGTTCTATTTTTATATCCGTCACTGTCGCGCGCGGGGCGAGCGTGCGGCGACGCCGCGACGCTGTCTCTTTTCGTCGGAATGTTTTCTGTTCTTGCGGAGGGCGGGCGGTGAGGCGGAGGGGGGGTGGTCGGATGCGGAGTGCGTGTGTGTGAGGGCAAGCACCCGAGCGCGCGTGTGTGTGGGTGATGCGCACACTTTTTGCGTGAAGTGTCCTAGATCGGGAGCTTTCTTTTTTTATGTGCTCTCTCTGAGTTTACACCTCCGTACCGGAAGTCTCACGCGAGTCTAGCGCCGAGTCGTGTCGCCCCATCGCTTCCTCCTTCCCCTCCCCCGCACCCCCGCACCCGCGCGGAAACCCCTCTACATTTATGTACAACGCTAAAAAAAATTGTTAGGTAGAGTAGGTAGAGCACACGTCTAGTACATAGGCCAGGCATATAATAGTTACGCATCACTGTGCAAATCATATACTATTCGGATGAAAGAAATTCGTTTCTCTACCGAACCGCTAAACTATGGAACGCTCTTCCTGCCCATATATTATTTCCCCCTAAGTACAGTCTCGGATCCTTCCAGAGGGTCCTGTGAATGGGCATCTGTCAGGCCGGCATGGCATTCGCAACCCCCGCATGCCCACCGAATGTCCATGGGTGTTGTTGCGTCCGTCGTTGGGTGGCTCGGCGCAATAATATGTCGCGCTCTCAATAAAAAAAAATAGGTACCTGTCTCTTGAGCTGAAGGCAATGGAACCTTAGTAGTTATTTTATTATATTAAAGTTCCTCCAATACCTATTTCGTAATATTCATATTTTGAAGTAGTATGGGCTTTTAAATTATCATATTTGTTTTTGTCTTTGAGGACTCCGGTATGGGTGGCTGAGCCAGATGGGCCAGAGCACATGTTCCAACCAGCGGAGACGAGAAGGACTAGAGGAGAGCACAGCCGATAATCCTGTGCGGCAATCATACGCCCGGTAGGGTGGTATCAATCCAGTCGGCTACTATTAGTTTTACACCGGTTCCGAACTCATTCGTTTTATTTATATGTTAAATCTCGTTAAATTTTTCGTTAAATCTCGACTACTTTGGTGCTACGGCGGATTGCCTCGTTACGCACCGTATCAAATTTACTTATCTGTATCAATAATTTCATATTGTTTTATTAGTATTCGAATACTGTATATTTAATATTAGTTCTGTTTTTCTTAAATGCGTTTTTATTAATAAAGACATTTGGCATTTTTGAATTTGGATTTGTTCTCGCTGAAATGTATCGACAGTCAGTTCTAAAAGTAAAAAAAATACGTTTTTTTTATGGAACGTGACAACACTGGCTACACTACCTACTACACCCGTGATGTCAACCCACAAACCTTAATGTACTAGTTGCTATGTCAGTTCTTACCTTTGGTCGCGTTGGCTACACTAAGTGGACGGAAAATACAAAATATTTACCAATCCGAGTTTATTATTGTCTATGCTATTATGACAGTGTGTCTCAAATCTTATAGCACATAAAAACATAATATATCATATTATTTTTAATTAAATAAAATGGGATTTATTGATAATCTAAAAAAATATTCCATGCCAGTAAAATTATTTAAGTAGGTAGAGAAATATTACGAACTTTAATAGTGTTCTGCAAGTTTATTATTTTTATTATTTAGTTATACGAGTATTTGCAATGCAGGAAACTGATCTTTGTGTATACCTATTATTTGATAAATAAATTATGGAAACAAAAGGTCGAAAGCATCTATGGTACTATTAACACGAAGGATTTAAACTGTTACATTACGTTACAGATTGAAAATATTTTATAAACATTTTTGTTTTATTTTAACTACCTAATATGGGAGGTCGTGTCGAGGGACCAATGGTACAGTCGACAGAGCCAAAAACCCCTCTCCTCGCGAAACCACGCTCAGTGAGGCGCAGCCATGCCAGCAGATTTGCCGACTATTGCTAGGCTGTCTAGCCCGTTGATACGACGTTTGAAGACATCCAGGTTAAAGGATTCGGGAAACACGCTCGCCGGAAGACAGTTCCATACCCTAGCGGTGCGACAAAGAAATGATTTTGACAACCGATGGGTTCTCAAAAGCCCAACGTCAACAACAAAAGGGTGCTCAGTTTTTTTCGACAAGTGTTGCGAAGGTAGGTTGGACGACAAGGAATAAGGGAAGCAAGTTCATCCGAGCAGCGTCATGGATGCTGCTCGGAGAACCTGTAGAACAGACTGAGTGACCCTACAAATCGTCTGTGACTCATAGACTCCAGCTTTGTTATATAATATAAATATTCGCTCATTCGAACATTTACATGAGGTGCAAAAGCGGAGTTATCTCTTACATAATATATTCCTTCCAGTCAACCTTCCAAAGGTTTGAGAGTCGTATGTTGTTATTATGAGTAGGTAGTAGCTAAACACTTGAGCCTGGGAATGTAAAATATAATATAATGAATATTATTTAAATATACTATAAATGTACTGCATATAATACGACATACAAATAAAATACGCCATCTATCGGACAACGGAGACATCAATAAGTTTGGAGCAAAAATTATGCAGGATTTACAATCAGATTATAAAATGTTTTAAGTACCTATATATGAACGAGTTTATATAATTTCTATAAATAATAATATGCATGAACATATTTTTAGCTATTTTAGTTGATTAACAAATATATTTTTGTCATCATCTATTTTTTAATAAGACGCTCAGTCCTGTGACCTGTCCACACTTTCAACACTAATTTTATATTATTCCAACTGGCCGTAATTTATTTATTTTACTAAGTAAAAAAAAATCCGAGTAAGTATTATGAATTTTTCTTCTCATTTTTACGAGCGCCATCTACCATCGACTAGCGAAAGCTTAGAGAACAAAATATTATTTGTACGACGACGCGACAAAGCGCCCCACACACACACGCGTGCACCCCTCCTCGCTTGGTAGGGTGGCGCTGTAGCGCCCTCTAGCGGCAGCTGAATGAGTATGGGGTAGCGTAGTGGTTAATAGTTAGCGTTCCATTTGACTGTCGATAACATATTTTTAGTAATTTTTATGGATTTTTAGGAGATCGTGTAATGTACAGGAGCATTATTCGAAAAAAAATCATATGGGTAGATCTTAGTTGAATATCTTCATTGAATTTTGTCTTTCAAAATTAGTTAATAGTACGCTAAGGGTTTCTGTATCGGAAATAGATCACTTTTGAAGAACAAAGAAAAATGTATTTACAAATTTTTTTTAATGTAAAATGTAAAAAAAACATTTTTCTTAATCGTTTCAGTTTCTTGCCAAGAACAAAAAAGTATTCCAACACATAGATCTCTTTCTTTCAGAAATTGTGAAAAACCACAATTTTAGTTTTAATAGTATTTAATAGAGAAAAATTGATTTTTTTTACCAACTTACACGTGTTACATCATAATGGTAATGACGACTTTTTTTATTATACAGAACCCCTCCCCCCCCATAGCGTACTATTAACTCATTTTGAAATACCTTATATAGGATTACTGGCAATGACATTCAAACATATTACACGCTGTACCCCGACAATCGAGGTAAGCAGAGTAATCGGTGTTATGCTGTAAGTACTCTTACACCGACCACCACAATGTATCACATCAATGTAACAAGATAACTATCAAGCAGCAAGTAAGGCACTCGCGCTAAGGCCCACCTGCTATACGACTCGATGGAAGGATCGTGGCAAGGTGAGTGCTGAGTGGTGACATTTAGTGATGAAACATTTAGTCCCTTTTCATATGACGATGGCACTATACACCAGAATATAGGTATACTCGTAGGTAAGGGAAAATAGGTAATGTAAATAGGCAGAGTGGCCAGATTTGAGTATCCATGTTTATGCTGTAAATATTAATGCCCTTGTGAGCGGTAGCATGGGTTAATTATTGTAAGTTACTTTAATATAATACTTATATCGTACTAACAAAACATTGTGACTTGCGAAGTTTGTTTGTCAGTTCTTCTTCGCATTGAATTTAGAACTGGCGGAATTTTCGACATATGCAAGCGTAAGTTACCTACCTATGGATGCAATTATACAATAAACAATAAACAATAATGTTTTTGGCTGGATTATTACCTGACTAGACAGGATAAATGGGCTTATTCCATGGGGAGGCTCGGAGGAGCAGTTTGACGCGATCCCGCCGTCCCATTTCCACCTCCGCACAACGGGCAGGGATTACACCCAAACACGCTGGACTTACCGTGGACTTGCCGTTCTGCGGACCAATTGGTTCTGCAGATATTTTCCCCACAGAACTAGTAATTTCTGGGACGCTCTCCGTGAACATACATTTCCCTCAAGTACAGTCTCGGGCCCTTCAAGAGGGTCGTGAATAGGCAACTGTCAGGCCGGCATGGCATTCGCAACGCAAGCATTTTTTTATGGATAGCGCGACATGTAGCATCGTTTCACCTACAAGTAGGTGTCCGCCTACTGTCCTACAATGGCCGCATGCGACTGAATGTTCATGGGGGTCTTCAGACACCTTATCGATGGGTCGGTGTTACATTTAATCTTCAATAAAAAAATAAATAAAAGACATAATTAGCTAAATAGGTGCACCTTATTTCTGCACCTTCAGTAGATATTGCATACATAGCATTTGAAAGTTCATAGCCTATTCTATAGACAATAATATATTTATTTTTATTCTATCAACCCTGAATCTACCCTACTCTAACGCCCCTATTTATTCCTAGACATAGCATACGCATCTAGATACATCATCACATAAACTCACTACCTACAGAACCCAGACTTTCCCCATTTTTAATACAAGCTCTATGTATTAAGTTTTCCCCATTTTAATAGAAACCACATACACTGCGCACTGCCAGACGAGACGCCATTGACCCTCCTACATACAAATAAATGCATGTAATGTGACGTGTGTTTACACAAAAGACCACATCGCAACGCCACCGCGCGCCGCTGCCGCAGCAAGCGACCCTAGGCGACAGTTTGCAAACTTTTTCAAAATGGCGCCTACGCCAACTAGCCGGTAGGCACTAGACTGGGTGGGAGGGACTCACCCTCATCCCCGAACCACCCCTAACGTGGTCCTACAGCGCGCGGGAAGACTAGAGTAGGTACATTTCGATGATGGTATGCGAAATAGTTTTAAATCCTACTACATACATACATATCGCCAGGTCGTACTCCGACAATCGGGGTAAGCAGCGTGATCGGTGTTGTGCTGCAACAGGTCGAGTAACTACGACTTTTTTAACTATCAACCAGCTGTCCTTGGTAGGTAACTTGGGAGATTTTTTTTCCAATTTCACCACCAGTGATGAAGTGGGAAACATTTCGTCTCAACTGACCACCAGTAGTGAGATTTGGTGGTCAGATGGTCCGGAGCGTTAATTTTTCATAGGTCCACTATTTCCAAAGACGTGGGTTGCCGGCAAGTAATCGAGTCTAAGTCCAAAACTGCATCCAGAAAATTGGGAATACTTTTCCGCAATCGACGGTTCTTCTCACCGGCACAACTATTCCTGTTGTACAAAACACAGATTAGGCCGGTGATTGAGTACTGCAGTCACATCTGGGAGGGTAGTCCCCATTATCTGCTTGCGCCCTTGGACTCGATACAGCGCCGAGCCATCCGTCTTGTTGGTGACCCGAAACTTACAGATGGTCTGGAGTCTCTGAGTCACAGACGATTTGTGGGTTCGCTTAGTCTGTTTTACAGATACTAGCACGGTCGCTGCTCTGTGAAAATAGCATTCCTTATTCCCTGTCACCCGTCCTATCTCCGCATGACTCGTCGCAGAGAGACTCAGCACCCTTTTGTTGTTGACATTGGGCTTTTGAGAACCCACGGTTCTTTAAATCGTTTTTCTTTGTCGCACCGCCAGAGTGTGGAACTGTCTTCCGGCGAGTGTATTTCCTGAATCCTTTTAAGAATAATTCTTGAATGATTTGAAATTCCAACACTGACCACCACGTTTAGCATAGTATTAGGACAAGGTATCTAGATATCTAGCAGCTATTAAGGTAAAAAAAACGCAATTCAAATAGCTTTGGCCATAATCGTGTTTTTAATTTTCAATTCTTAAGGTGCCTAGTAACGCCAGATGTGGATTTTTGAAGAAGTAGCCCGTGATAACTAGACCAATCTAAATGCTAAAAACTACTACAAAATATAGAACAATTCTTTGTCTATCGATCACACGTTTTTGGTTGTAAAATTGTATCATTTTCTACGCAAACTACTCGTATATGGTAACCAATAAATGTAGATTTTTTCTTCCGCGTGAACTTTGAAGACCTGATCTCAGAAACTAAAGAGAATTTGAATGAAATGTTTATAGAAAAATGACGCCATTTTGTTATACATATCTATCGAGCACACGCTTTTCAAAGTTCTAATGCGAAGCATGGCAATATATGAAAAGAAAAAACCCTTATGAAAACTACTACGCGCTACGCCGTTGGCGTTACTTTTTTTTGTATGTAATCCGGTATGGGTGGCTGAATTAGAGGGGACAAAGCGCATGCTCTGACCAGCCAATATCACTTCCAAGAAGGTAGGTGCCATACCGGAGACTTCCTTGGATTGCTGGCTATACTGGACTAGAGGAGAACACAGCCGAGGCTGCTATGCGGCCATCTTACATCCAGTACGATGGTACCAAGCCAGTCTACAATTTGAGCCTACAACCTAGTAAGGGGCAAGGGAAGGGACACGATGAAGAAGTGTATGCACGTAAATTATTTCGTCAGAAGAAAACTCATTGGTACATGCCCACCGGATTCGAACCTCGGACGTCTCGCATGAGAATTTTATTTAATTTTTTTTATTTTTTTATGGAAACTGACACGGCTCATAACACCGGGTGAACTCGGTGCCACGTCAGTGCTTCCCTTCGTTCGCGCCTGCTACACTGAACTGGACGGAAAACACAAACTATTCACATAGCCGTTTCGACCGACCTTTCATTCAGTGCGGTGGTACCAACCCGGGACGGCTTAAACCCTACCACCTAGTAATATAAGAAGGGAGTCATATCCCTTAGTCGCCTTTTACGACATACACGGGGAGAGATGCAGTGGGGCTATTCTTTTTAAGTACCGGCCCCACACGGTACCGGTATTATATTATTATATACGTATTTGTATTCAACACAAAGCTCTGGCGGCGGCGTCAAAAATGAAATTAGATATTTCGGCCATCTGTAGAAAGTGTAACTGTGATTAGATTTCACATTTCAATAACATGTCCATGTGGTAACATTATAAGAGAAACTGGAGCGCGACGAAAACTGGAGCGCGCGCTCCACTTGGGACTAGAAGGGACACTGTATTTTGTTTATTTAACTTGTCGGGCCGGCATGGCATTCGCAACGCCCGCATGCGACTGAACGTTCATGCGTCACACACATGTCGCGCTTTCTATAAATAAAAATTAAAATAAAAAGCCGGTCGACTGTCGATCGCGATCATAAGCACACCTGGGCGCGGTCAGTACTGGGATTGGATGGGTGGCCGCTGGACCGTTGGAAACTTTTGTGCGAATTCCACGTTAAACTGTAGGTCCCTTCCCTTCTTACCTTACTATAGGTGGTAGGATTTAACCCGCCTGGGTTGGTACCTCAGCAGTAAATGATAGGTCGATTGAAACGGCTGTGAATATTTCGTGTTTTCTGTCCAGTTCACTGTAGCCGGCACGACCGAAGGCAAGCACTGAAATGGCACCTAGCTCACCAAGGTGTTTGGCCTGACATGACGGATGTTGTAGGCGTTGTAGCCAAACGTGTCAGATTCCATTTAAAAAATTGTGTATGAAATTTTTTATTGTTTGTTTATTGTATAATTTAATCCATAGGTAGGGTTACCTACACTTGCACATCTCGAAAATTCAGCCAGTCTAATTCAATGCGAAGAAGAACTGACAAACTTCGCAATTCACAATGTTTTGTTACCTATAGTACCTTATAAATATTATATTATAGTAACTTAGAAATAATTAACCCATACTACCGCTCACAAGAGCATTATTATATATAGCATAAACTTCAATACTGAAGAATCTGACCAGTGTACCTATTTACCTACATCTGGTGTATAGTATAGTAGTAGTGATAGGTTTAACTCAGTAGGTAGATAAGTATTTCACAAGTTTAGAAAGTATGCGATTAGGGCAAGGTGGCTTCTACTTTAAATTTCGTATCGTAGTGAAGTGCTATAAAATGGAATTAATTATTGCAATCATTTGTATGAATACCTAAGTTGTTTAGATTTAGTTAGCCTTTATTAATTTTATTGCCCTTCACACCTGCAAAATAATGTACCCACATCTTGCGTTACGCTTTCTTTTTACTTTCTTTTATATTTTTAGTTTATATGCATTATAAATATTAAAATATTTAGTTAAAATACTTATATACCTACATATATATGTGAAAATGTATATTATGTAAAATGCACTACTATAAGTACTATACAAAAATTATGTGAGCCTAGTTATGTAAAACCTAGTTTATGAATAAACATTTTCATTTCAAAAAATTTTCATTTTTTCATAGTGCTATTGCAAATTTTGATACTTAAATATTTCAAGTCAAATCAACAATTAGTATAAGTCTAGTAGAAAGAAATGTAACAAAGAATTTATAATGTACTGAAAGTAGTAACTTGATACTTTTAACATGGTTTAAAATAAATAATTTTCTCATATTCGTTTTCTTGTTTTGCTATAAATATTGTGCAATTTAACCCCATACGCACCATCTTTCCGTACAGGTTAAAATAGCTGAAGGTAGAACCTACAAAAGCGATCCGCAACAAAGAAAACCCCCTTTCTCATATAAAAAAAAATTCATATTAAATTATCAGCCTCGGTAGCTTAGTGGTGCGGTCGGTCGACTGTTGTTAAGTAACGCTGAGCGCGGTCAGTATTTGGATGGGTGACCGTTCGACCGTTGGAGGCTGACCGTGGTTAGGATTCCACGTTAGACTGTAGGTCCCTTCCCTTCTTACCTTACTAGGTGGTAGGGTTTATACCGGCCGGTTTGATACCACCACACTGAGCGAAACGTGTCGGTTGGAACGGCTATGTAAATATTTCGTGTTTTCCGTCCAGTTCAGTGTAGCTGGCACGACGAAGGGAAGCACTGACATGGCACCTAGTTCACCAAGTTGTTATTGGCTGACATCACGGGGGTTGTACGTGTCAATTTACAAAAAAAAAAAGAAAAACAAAAAAAAATAATAAAAATACAAAGCGTAAAAAAATCTAATCCTATCTACCTAGAGCGGTGTACGAAATCCAAGGCAAGTATAAAATCCGAAAAAACAACGAACACATAAATTAATGACCCAACGTGGCAGCATAAAAATATTATCGTATATTTTTTAAACCGCAATCCCCTTCCTTATATACAACGCCATTATCTAAGCACTGTTTATGCGCTCGCCATTTCGGGGGTTATATGCGCAGCCCTCGCAATTTATATAAGCCGACCGTACAATAATGTACCTACCCCATTTCCGCCCTGAACCCGCTCTTCGACATTACTCTCCGTCGCGCGGCGTAGATATAAATAATATATCAACGCATGTAAGAAATCTTTTACACCCCCGACGAGGGGCGGCCGCCCCGCGAGCGAGTGCCTTTCGCCCTCCCCCCACCCCCGCTCTCAGCCCCGCCGACCCGCGCCGACTAAATACAAGAGAGGACTTCTCACAACCCCTGAATGCTTGCAAAAAAAAACAATCGCTCAATATAATTCAGAAGAGCTTAAAATATACCCCGCTTGCCAAGCCAATATGAATCGTATGTACTTAAAAATAAGAGCGGTCGAACGGAGCACCGGAGGGGAGTAATCACGGCTGCGTAGGGTTGTATATAATAGGTACACCGCTCGGTGGAGGTGTTTTTGTTTTTGCATAGAGGTCGTTTAGGAGGCTGACAAAGATGGCGGCGGTGGAGCCGTAAAAATATGTTGAAAATGGAAATGAAAATCTTTTTGAATATGCAATGGACTTGTTTGTTTTGGGCAAATTAGATTTTTCGGCTGCGGTCGACGATTTTGGAATATTTTTATATTTTTTCGGAGTGCTTAGATTACCCGGTACCTATGTGGGTACATTATGTGCTATACAGGGTGTTCCAGGATAGGGTTTCGTAACTTCAGGGTTCGAAAGGGATCCATATTTGAAGACGAATGGCTCTGAAACTTTTTCCCAAATTCGATCATTTTATAGTACTTTTTGGTGAAAATCGTTTCATCGAGCTTTGGTGGACGGTTAACGTTCACCTTTATTAAATAAACATAAAATGACTGATTTACATGCTTAACTAGTACAATGTAACTTCATGTAGGTAAATTGCATACACTTAAATTTAAAGTATGTACTTGTAAAATTAGAAAGTATGTACTTACTTATGTATAAATGTTATTTTGCTAGATTTTTCTTCAAAATTGTTATTTATTTAGTTATTATTTAGCTGTTTTTAGTTATTATCTAGTTGAATTTTTACTGTGTGTTTGTTATATTGCATGTTTTTTTTATGTATGTTTTTTTTCATCCAATAAACGGTTATATTATTATTAAATTTGAATGAGATCAAAAGAAAAGGGGGACTGGCTAGGTCATTGCACTCCCTAGACCTAGACAGCGCTGTTGCCAAATCTCAATGTCGAGTTTTCATTACAATTTTCAATTTTTCTATGAAAAAAAACTACGGAATTTCGATTAGAGTGATAAGGATTTTTTTCTTCGAATAATGAGTACTTTCTATTCCTGAAGTTTCTTAAGCCTATCCTGAAACACCCTGACCCACACCAGGTAGGTCTTTGTTCCTTAATCGCTGCTTGATATTTATCTTGTCCGAATACTTTGCTAAATGTGGTGGTAGTGGTGGTGTTGTGCTGTAATTTACAAGATTACTTGCAGCACAACATCGACTACTCCGCTCACCCCGATTGTCGGGATAAAGCGTGTGGTATGTATGTACTAAAAATACAAAAATTACCTAGTGTATTTAATATAATTTTAGGTTTTATTTTGTTCTTTTTTTATGGAAACTGACACGGTTGGCTACATTCACCTACAACATCCGTGATGTCAGCCCATAACACCGGGTGAACTTGCTGCCACGTCAGTGCTTCTCTTCGGCCGTGCCGGCTTCACTGAACTGGACGGAAAACACAAACTATTTACATAGCCGGTTCGACCGACCTTTCATTCAGTGCGGTGGTACCAACCCGCGCGGGTTAAACCCTACCACCTAGTAATATAAGGAGGGAGTCATATCCATTAGTCGCCTTTTACGACATACACGGGGAGAGATGCAGTGGGGCTATTCTTTTAAATTACCGGCCCCACACGGTATTGAGTGTGTACCTAATTGTATTCACATTCCCATGGGAAACTTACTATATCCGCAGCTGCAATACCAACACCACACGCCGAGCAACTAAACCAATATTTATAATGAGCATTTGAGCAATCAATATCTTAGAACTGTTCACAAAGGGAGAGCCGACTGATCACCGAACGTACAAATATTTACTCAAAGAAATCGATATTCTAATGAATAAAAACGTTGGGCATCGGCATGCGAGAGGTCCGAGGTTCGAATCCGGTCGGCGTGCACCAATGAGTTTTCTCTGACGAAAAATTTACGTGCATACCTACACCTGCTGCTTCACCGTTCGGAACCGGTGTAAAACTGTAGGTCCCTTCCCTTCCCCTTACTAGGTGGTAGGCTCAAGTTGTAGCCGACTGGGTTGGTACCACCGCACTGGATGTAAGATGGCCGCATAGCAGCCTCGGTTGTGTTCTCCTCTAGTCCAGTATAGCCAGCAATCCAGGGAAGTCTCCGGTATGGCACCTACCTTCTCGGAGGTGATATTGGCTGGTCGGAGCATGTGCTTTGGCCCCTCCGACTCAGCCACCCATATCGGATAACATAAAAAAAAAACTCAGTGATGCGGTCAGTCGACTGTCGGTCGGATCATAATAAGCACACCTGGCCGCGGCCAGTGGATGGATGGGTGACCGCTCGACCGTTGGAGGCTGAACCTGGTTGGGATTCCACGTAAAACTGTAGGTCCCTTCCCTTCTTACCTTACCAGGTGGTAGGGCTTAACCCGCCCGGCTAGTTACCACAGCACTGAATGAAAGGTCGTCGATTGAAACGGCTATGAAAATAGTTCGTGTTTTCCATCCAGTTCAGTTCCTGTGTTTCCCATGGGATTTATTCGGAAGAACGGAGGTTCGACAGAGCAGCTATGGGGCCTCGATCTGGCATACATGATCACTGTACTCGCAAGAGTGCAGGTTGTAGACGTCTGGATTTTGTAGCCGAAAGGCTGGTATTTCTGGACGTCTATAAATATAACGTAAATCAATAAACGATAGTAAAGAAGTTCAGTGTAGCCGACACGACCGAAGGGAAGCACTGACATTGCACCTAGTTCACCAACGTGTTATGGGCTGGCATCACGGATGTAGTAGGTGATGTAGCCAAGCGTGCAGTTTCTATAAAAAAACTGAATAGGAAGCAGGTAGGCTTATTTAATACTAGCTTTTGCCCGCGGCTTCGCTCGCGTGAAACTCGTATTTGTAAAGAAGAAAGTAAGTAAGCCCGCAACCGTACCTTTATTTCGGTGCGCGGAACAATTCGAGATAGGATATGAGAGTCACATTTTATTTGGCCTATCCTGTGTCACTTACAGGTAAATGTGCTTGTACTAATTTTCATAGAATTCGGATGATCGGTTTAAGAGTTATAGAGGAACATCATGCATACATACAGAAAATACTTCTAAAAGTTGTAAATTTAGTTTTAGTATCATACATAGAGTCTACAAACGCCGTATCTTATAAAACATAGTAACTTACGCCATTTAAACCATCTCTTACAGATTTATTATTAGTATTGATGGTACACTATTAGATCGATGAGTTCTTCTTTTATAAATACAAATTGTATTATTTTATTCGGTACGGCGGATGGCCGTGTGGTCTGAGCGTCGCGTCGTCTTCTCTTGCGAGAGGTCCGAGATTCGAATCAGGTCGGCGTGTACCAATGAGTTTTTTTCTGACGAAAAAAAACGCTGAAATTTACATGCAAATATTCGTCGAAAATTTCAACCGGTTAGTTGTTTCGGTATCAAAGATACAGCAGTAGAACTGACAGACAGACGGCGCGGCGAAGGCTTAGTAATAGGCTTCCGTGCGGGTTACGGAAACCTAAAAATGATGAAACGAAAAAAATAAACGATAGGCGCATTCCCTTTCCCTCGTCAGATGCGAATTTCAGCCAACCGAAACCAAAAATACACCCCCAAACACCAGCACCGCTGCCTTCCAACAAAAGTACTTCCGAAAAGAAGCAAAAAAGACTCTGACCTGAATCGCTCGCCGCCGCCGCCAAACAAAGGCACGCGTCGCGCACCGCAACTGTTCCAATATTTATTTTCCGGCGATCCGAAATCGATGGCCATCGATCCGCCGGCTGGCCGAGACGAAATAAGAAGAAGTAGCCGATATTCGATATGTGTGCCGGGCCGGGTTAATGCCACGCTACCCTTGCGCCCCGCACACCCTGCCACCCGCCCCGCACACCCTACCACCCGCCCCGCACACCCGCACATCCCGCGCCAGTCGCAGCTAACTCAACATAGCAAGCAACATGACGTTTTGAATTCAAACCAGCGCGTGGTCTCGGGGTCGTCCGAGGTTCGAATTCGGCCGACGTGCATCAATTAGTTTTTTCTGGTGGAAAAAATTACATGCGTACCTACACCTACTGTTTCACCGTTCGGACCGGCCTAAACCTGTAACTATGTTTCTTCCCTTGCCCCTTAGTAGGTGGTACTGGTAGACTCAAATTGTAGCCGACTGGATTGGCATCATCGTACTAGAGGTTAGATGGCCGCATGGCAGCCCCGGCTGTGTTCTCTTCTAGTTCAGTATAGCCAGCCATACGAAGGGTTATGTCTTTGGCGTATCTGGTCTTCACACTCCTATAGTCTCTACAGCAAAGGCGACTAACTCATAGTGCTACTAAATAAATGGTTCTTATGTTTTTACTATATCTTAAAAAGTTAAAGAAATGTATCTTAAAATCTATAATTTTTCATTACTCTCATGATTTCGATTAGTTACCAAACAAACAATTGTTTGGTAACTAATCGAAATGTTTTTAAAAAAGAAAATGACTATGCGAATGTGATTAAATAATAAAAGGAGACTGGGCAGTGTACAGAGGGCACGCACAATGGTCTGCGATCAAAAACAAGAAAAGCAACGAACGACCAGACGACAACAACAACCCGATTCATTTTGGAGCAAATCGTCTGGGAGGCGTTTTCAAAACGGTTTAAGTCCAATCTAATACAATTTACAAAATTCAAATTGTGCGGATTTTAAATCTGTTTTTAAATGTTAAGCAGGGTTCGCAATTTCGTAGATAGAGAGATTGTATACCTACCAATTTTTTTTTTTTTTTTTAATCAGACATCATCCACCCATACATAACACCGATGGAAACTAGGTTTCATCTGAGTGCTTCCATTTGGTCGTGCTATCTACACTGAACTGGGCTGAAAACACGAAGTACTTATTTACATAGTCGCTTCGACGGGCGAATTAAAACCCTGAACTAACGTAAGAAGGGAAGGGACCTACACTTTTACGTGTAATCCGGACCGCGGCAAGACTCAGTCGTCGAACCGTCGTGCATCCAAGTTCTGACCGCGCCGACGTGTCCTTAACATCACAAACGATGGTCGATGAGTCGTACCACTCAGCTACCGAAGCTGACAAAATAAATCAGTTAAGTTAATTTAGTTAAAATATTTAAAAAATATCTAAGAAGGTATGCTCGGGCAAAAGGAAAATTAGTCACCATAATAGTATGAATTTCATTTGAGTATTTGTTTTAAAGTATGTATCTATTCCGAATGCACTTTATAATTAGAAATAATTTATTTCAATATAAAACATAAATTTGCTCTGCAAAGATAAACGAAATCAATGGTAATACTTGAAACTGCTTAAAGGGTACAAAAGCCCTCAATTAGTCAAGAACCCGCCAGCCTGTTGCCGAAATATGTTCTAAGAACAGAATTCCAGAACAGTACTTAAGCAGTAAAACGTAATTTGTTTTGAGTAATTTAAAAGCAAAATACACATTTGATGTATCAATATCAATAGCCTGCTAAGAGGTTACAACGGTTTGTATGAGAAACGTTCAACAAAGTATATCTAGTTAGAGAGACAGTTAAATTTCAAAACTCTTGTGTCTGAAATAAATAATTATTAGTAGAAGACTTACTTCAAGTAAGATTTTCATTCTGAAATATTGAAAACTTTTTTATTTATTTGTTGGTTTATTATGTTTTGGACAGTACTCGGCCGATATATTTTCCCATTTAAATTCATCCAAAACTATTAGAAAATTTCACTTAACGCTATTTAATATTACGAAAGCCAGACTTGTGCTATCTTGCCTCAACACCTTGACTCGCCTCGGAAACTCGCTGCTAAATAATTTAGGATGTAGTGTTACATACTTCCGCGTTACTGCAAAACGCAATAAGTCAAAAAATGCCATTTTCCATTGACGAACATGTTTGTGTTTGTCGTTTGTGTTTTGGGCGCTTGTCAAGGATTTTGCTCCTGTCTGCCATCTGTCGTTGCGACTATATGATTTTCTAGAAATTTATATGGTTTGAGGTTTTGGTTTTATTTTTTATTTATTTGATTTTATACGTAAGTAAAAGTGTGAATATGCTCTCCGTTAAGTATTTATTTTATTTATTAGAAATATATGTACGCTCTCAATTTCTCACTTCCTAAATTAAAAAATAAGACAAAGTAGATACTAATAAATATGTCACATAAAAAAAGAAAAAATAGTAATAATTTTTTTTTATATTTTTCTCAAATTTTAGGAAGACAGTGACATGTAAGTAGGAAGGCTAAAAAAATGTATTTTCGGAGATTACCTCTTACATCCAAATTTACAAACTTTAAACATCTTTATAATATTAGTGTATATGTAGATAGGTGTATGCCTTACTGGCTGCTTGATAGTTATCTTGTCCTAATAATAGCTAAACTAAAAGCTGTCTGTCCGCTTATAACTCGAGAAGCACTGAACCGATTTTAATACAGTTTGCTTCTACGGATAGCTTGATTCTTCCCATCAATTATAGGCTACTTACTATCACGCTAAATGGCCTATGAGGTTATCAGAGAAGTCAAATATGAGAGCGGGCGAAGCCGCGGGCACAGCTAGTTATATAATACTAGCTGTGCCCGCGGCTCCGCCCGCTCTCATATTTCACTTCACTGCTAACCTCATAAGCTATTTAGCGTGATAGTAAGTAGCCTATAGTTGATGGGAAGAATCAGGCTATCCGTAGAATTTTGTTTTATTAAAATCGGTTCAGTGGTTCTCGAGTTATAAGCGGACAGACAGACATACATACATACACTCAGACAGAAAGCAGACGTTGGATTTTATTATAGGTATTATCAGGTAAGGATAGAACAAAATATTATTTAGTTTGTCTAGTTTCCGTGGGTTTCCTTCGCTGTTACCGTTGAACTCTTTTACCTATGTATTAAAATACTTACTTCAAATGTAGAGAAGTTTTACTCTTTTAATTTTTTTTTCATTCACAATTTTAACCGTCGCGTAGCACCTCTGCCACGCCTATACCCCTCAGTCTGGGCGTCGCCTTTTCTTGCAAGATGTCCGAGGTTCGAATCCGGTCAGTGAGTACCAATTAGTTTTCTCTGAAGGAAAATGTACGTGCATACCTACACCTGCTGCTTCACCGCTCGTAACCTTATATACCCAACCTAACCGTATATATATATGTATCTTATAAAAGCACAAGCTGTGCCCGCGGCTCCGCCCGCTCTCATATTTCACTTCACTGCTAACCTCATAAGCCATTTAGCGTGATAGTAAGTAGCCTATAGTTGATGGGAAGAATCAAGCTATCCGTAGAATTTTGTTTTATTAAAATCGATTCAGTGGTTCTCGAGTTATAAGCGGACAGACAGACATACACTCAGACACTCAGACACTCAGACAGAAAGCAGACGTTGGATTTTATTATACGTAAGGAATAAGGAAAGGAATAAGGAATAAGGAATAAGGATAAGGAGGATGAATACGAATAGAATACAACAGAATAGAAACTCTTTATTGCACACAATTGAAGGAAGAACAGTACACAACAAGAAACAAGAAATGCAGGAGCGCGCAAAGGCGGACTTATCACTGCAAGTGATTTCTTCCAGTCAAACTTTGGGTGATGAGGAATATTCTTTATTATTTATACATCGTTTCGTTTTCGTTTCATTCTTATGTTAGTACACTACGCTTGAATTTGTCCTGTTTAATTTCGACAATCCTGTTCGATTACACCCACAAAGAAGAGCCGGCAAGAAACTTCGCAGGGTTCTTTTTTTAGCGTCTTCAATTGCAATACATTGTGACTAGCTACACAATAGACACCGCTTACAGTGTTAAGATATAGTTTGAGAGCTAGAATAACTATAATTTAAGCTTTGATAATTAAATAAATAAAACAAAATAAAAAATAATTAAAATAAATTTGTAGAGAAATAAATATTGGTAGTGCAAGCGAAAGGGAGGAGGAACGCATGTTTAATTTTGTATAAATATTCTTACATATAACATGCATACCTATTTATACAATACATAAAATACAAACACATACATACACATGTATAGAACATAGATTGTTCACTATCATCACATCATCATCACACATGTATTGTATATACAAATAATACATATTATGCTATACTAATCTTTTTTTTTTTTTTATGGAAACTGACACGGTTGGCTACATCACCTACAACGTCCGTGATGTCAGCCCATAACACCGGGTGAACTAGGTGCCATGTCAGTGCTTCCCCCTTTGATCGTGCCGGCTACACTGAACTGGACGGAAAACACAAACTATTTACATAGCCGTTTCGACCGACCTTTCATTCAGTGCGGTGGTACCAACCCGGGCGGGTTAAACCCTACCACCTAGTAATATAAGAAGGGAGTCATATCCCTTAGTCGCCTTTTACGACATACACGGGGAGATATAAATATTTTAATATAATAATTTATTTTATCTAACGTTAATATAGATTAAATAATGTTCAATATAAAATTTTATATATTATTATATAATTATATATAAATATAAATATATATATATATATATGTCGGAGCAAGGCTCCCAGTGATGTCATCGGGTAACACCTCATGGCTTGGGTCGGCCATTTTGCAAATCTGCAGAGCACGTTTCACACAACCACGTGTGACAACTCTCAGTTCAGATCTGCGGAAATTCCTTCAAAAACCTGTAAACAGGGCTTGCAGCCAACTTCAGTCGCATCACCTTGATATTGTTCTAAAGCAGACATTCTGCCACCTGGCGACGAAAATTAGAAGTAATCGCTGCATTGTGATTGGTCCAATGCCAAATAATTAAAGATGGTGAATAAATTGAACATAGGCGCGCTTGTGCAGGTCCACCAACATACAGGCAATAAATACCAGTACTGCCACTAGTGCCATTCTTCAAGATATTTAAGTGTTGCACGTTAACAAAATTATTTCGCGCCCACACGGCCATTCTGATAGGCGGTGCGTGCTCTGCACCAGCCTACAATAACGGAACCACACACACCCTGCAAATTGTTGTCATAAGATCAGACGGGTGTTCAGTCCCACTCGTTGAACAATTGAAAAGATTGAATGTGCACTGCACGGACAAACCGTACATTGTTCATAGTAGTAATTTCCGAACTTAGTCAAATGCCAGTACCTGGCAAGGACAATACACATAAGAAGTAGACACACAATTCGGCAATCAGAAAAGCTCGAAGTGTTTCAGGTCTCCACGATCATCACACCAACGCAAACAAGTAACGGTTAGTTCATTAATGAATGTTAGTCAGTGCCTTGGACCGCCATGGCCCTCGGTACACCATTAACATTAATCACCAGATATCTCGAGAGTGTCTTAGACCCCATGGTCATTACACTGTAATCATGCAAGGTTTTGATGCTGTGTCCTCAGTCACGGTGACCTTGTTACACAGGGGCTCTAAGGGAAACAGGTAGGTCGATGCTGTGCCCTCGGTCTCGCAGACCTTGTTACGCAGGGGAAGTGTTAGATGAGGTGATGCTGTGCCCTCGGTCACTAAAACCTTGCTACACAGGGGCCCTAAAGGAAATGGGAAGGTCGCTGCTGTGCCCTGGGTCATTTACGAGACCGTGTTACACAGGGGAAATGTTAGAAGAGTTGATGCTGTGCCCTCGGTCACTAGAACCTTGCTACACAGGGGCCCTAAAGGAAATGGGAAGGTCGCTGCTGTGCCCTGGGTCATTCGCTAGACCGTGTTACACAGGGGAAATGTTAGAAGAGTTGATGCTGTGCCCTCGGTCACTAGAACCTTGCTACACAGGGGCCCTAAAGGAGGTGGGAAGGTCGCTGCTGTGCCCTGGGTCATTCACTAGACCGTGTTACACAGGGGAAATGTTAGAAGAGTTGATGCTGTGCCCTCGGTCACTAGAACCTTGCTACACAGGGGCCCTAAAGGAAATAGGAAGGTCGCTGCTGTGCCCTGGGTCATTCGCTAGACCGTGTTACACAGGGGAAATGTTAGAAGAGTTGATGCTGTGCCCTCGGTCACTAGAACCTTGCTACACAGGGGCCCTAAAGGAGGTGGGAAGGTCGCTGCTGTGCCCTGGGTCATTCACTAGACCGTGTTACACAGGGGAAATGTTAGATGAGTTGATCCTGTGCCCTCGGTCACTAGAACCTTGCTACACAGGGGCCCTAAAGGAGGTGGGAAGGTCGCTGCTGTGCCCTGGGCCATTTTCTAGACCGTGTTACACAGTGGCTCTGAAAGAGAATCACTTGAAAAGACAAGAACAGTAACATAGAACAAAAGTGATTGAAGAACAAAAATGACATGAAACAATAGTTATTATAACACAACAATGACATGGAACAACAGTAATTAAAGAACAACAATGGCATGGAACAAAAGTGATTAAAGAACTACAATGACACGGAACAAATTCACCAAATTAAAAAGAATTTTTGATTTGTGTGTCCACTACGGTATCGTTGACGTGGACGGTGTATGAGCTACATCAGCACTCGCCAGCTGCCCAGAATCATTTGGACTCTCCCACATGGCTATCTGATCGCCTGGACACGGAGCCCGTCGTAGCTGATCATGAGAGACCTTACGAGGTCGTCCTCTACCGACGACTCGTTTCACCAGATATCGATCATTTTCAAGAACTTTATAGATTTCATAAGGTTCACTGAATTTCAAATCCAACGAAGTCTGATTCCGTGGATTATTCTTGACTAGGACATACTCGCCACGCTGAAAATGTTGAATTCTTGCTTTGCCTCTGTCAAATCGTAATTTTGCTTTAGCTGCTGCCTCCACGGTACGTTTCTGCACATGTTGCTTCCATACAGAAAATGTCGGAAATGTTTTATAGCTCTGACAACTGCTAAGGTTTCCAATTCATATGAGTGGTATCTACTTTCTGCGTCGGTGGTTCTTGTGCTCATGTACGCTACTACGTGTTGTCGGCCGTCTATTATTAGAATAAGGACAGCACCATATCCGACGGAGCTGGCATCAGAGTACAGCTCTATAGGGGCGTTTTCTCGAAAGATCGTCAGTACAGGTGCTGACGTTAGATATGCGATTATCTTGTTCCGGACCTCTTCATGCTCATGACTCCATGGCCACTTCGCACCTTGTTTTGTGAGATCATAAAGTGGAATCATCAAACGAGAAAAATCTGGGATAAATCGTCTAAAGTATCCGGCCAACCCGTTGAACTGTCGAACCTGCTTAACTGTGCTCGGTACAGGCGACTTCGCTAATGCTTCTACCTTTCGAGGACTAGGACTGACTCTACCATCTGAGATTACATTTCCTAAGTACTCTATGGAACGCTTAAAGAATGCGCATTTTTCAATATTAATGGAGAAGCCTGCCTCCTGTAATGCAAGAATAATTTGTTCGAGGAACGTGATACCTTCCTGGAAAGATTCACACTTACTTAAAACGTCATCTATGTAGACCTGTGCGATTTTACCGAGTAAATTCCGCAAAACACGGTTAATGCAACGTTGATAAACCGCAGGTGCATTAGATAAGCCGAATGGCATAGTTAAGTATTCATATAAACCATCAGGCGTAATGAATGCAGTTTTTTCAATAGATTCTTCGGCTATCGGTATTTGATGAAAACCTGATGCCATATCGAGAGTGGTGAAATAATAGCCATCAGCAAGCTGGTCGATTTGATCAGCAATCAGAGGGAGTGGATAATGGTAGCGGACTGTATTAGCATTCAGTTGACGGAAGTCGACGCACATGCGATCATCACCATTCTTTTTTTTTCACCAGAATATTTGGACTGGAAAACGGTGATTTACTTTCACGAATAATGTTGTGCTGTAGGAGCTCATTGATGATCTTACGAACTTTTTCTCGCTCAAACGAATTCAAGCGGTATGGCTTCCTTTCAACAAATTTGTTTGGATCTTTCAATCTTATCTCAAGTTCACCAGTTTTAACTCGAGTATGTGAAAGGCCGTGTATAAAGAGATGCGAAAATTTGTTAAGCAAAAGATTTTTTATTTGGTCATCATCAGTTAAATCGGTATTAATTTTTTCAAATATTGAGTTTTCTTTCTGTATGTGATAAACGATAGGTTGCCGTATGATTATAGCTCCGCCACTGGTTACGATAACCGCAAGTCCTGTGTCCAAAAACAGGTTGGTACCGATAAGCACATCAGAAGAAAGTTCATGATCAGGCAAGACATGGAATTGAATTTCCACATTAATGTCATTGATAGCACAAGTAGTAGTAAGGGTTTGAACAGAAAGCACAGGGTGACCTAGACCCTTAAGGTAGGTCACCGAACTTTCTCGTCTACCAGGTACTTTAGATGCAGCGGATTCCCGAATAACCGAACAGTCAGCGCCGCTATCGAAAATACCACATAATTCGACTTTATCTACCCTCACTACTATGTTAGTCAGTTTAGGTCTACCGATAATGTTCACGTTGCCAGAGAATTATCGCGCTTATAACACGTTTCGTATGTATGACCTGCCGCGCTACAATATGAACAAGTTTTCTTGAGCCCGGTAGATTTATTTAACGTATGGCTTGGTGATGTTACCGAGGACTCGCGCCTATCAACTTCATTCTGCTTATAAGTACGACAATCGCGTGCATAGTGTCCACGTTTTTTGCATAAATTACAAGTAATGAAATCAAATTTGTCTTCAGAAAAACGTTGTCTTTTTGAAGCTATGGTCGAAGTAGGTATGTTTGAACGTTTACGGCGGATGGCCGAGGCGACAGAAATCAGTTCAGGTACGGAAGTAGCCCTGGCGTTCATGAGTTCAATCCGAAGTCTTTCATCGCTCACGCTCCCTATCACTGCTTCAACAGCATCATCGTTTGGGAGCTTATCTTTCGTAACTCTACGCCATAATATCCATGCAGTTGACAGAAATTCGGAAATATCTTTTGAAGGGTCGTACACATGCTCTTTGAACTTAAGAATGTCTCGGGAGTATCTATTTTCAGGCTCGAAGGTAGTTATCAAATTGGTGCGTAATTCTTGCCAAGTTGTAGTATGAACAAGCCAAATGTCGGCCCACAGTTTTGCTCTGCCCTTCAAGAGACTTGAAACCTTCATACGCACATCGTAATCTGCTAGGTTGTAGTTAGATTTTGCATTGTCAACGTGATTGCACCATTCCCTTACACCCACATTATTGTCAGGGTCGAAAGGGGGTAAATAAACATCTGCGATGCGGATCTTGGTATCCGGTGTTGGCGCAGTGAGCCGTTCGGTCATTTGTTGCATCATGCTCATCATGTGCGAAAAAAATTCTGAAGGTACTTGCGATTCGCAGTTAGGTCTTGTCAAGAGATGCCCAGCAGCTGGCGTGGGTGGCAGTGGCTGAGACTGCCGTGATTCCGCTTCCGATGTCGGAGCAAGGCTCCCAGTGATGTCATCGGGTAACACCTCATGGCTTGGGTCGGCCATTTTGCAAATCTGCAGAGCACGTTTCACACAACCACGTGTGACAACTCTCAGTTCAGATCTGCGGAAATTCCTTCAAAAACCTGTAAACAGGGCTTGCAGCCAACTTCAGTCGCATCACCTTGATATTGTTCTAAAGCAGACATTCTGCCACCTGGCGACGAAAATTAGAAGTAATCGCTGCATTGTGATTGGTCCAATGCCAAATAATTAAAGATGGTGAATAAATTGAACATAGGCGCGCTTGTGCAGGTCCACCAACATACAGGCAATAAATACCAGTACTGCCACTAGTGCCATTCTTCAAGATATTTAAGTGTTGCACGTTAACAAAATTATTTCGCGCCCACATATATATAAATATTTTAATATAATAATTTATTTTATCTAGATGCAGTGGGGCTATTCTTTTAAAGTACCGGCCCCACACGGTACAGTACCGGCCCCACACAGTTCTACAATCTACAAATGAATGAAACAAATACTAGTATATCAACGAGTTTAGGTAACCGACGAGCATGCATGAAGAACATTGAGAGTGGAAGAGGCGGCAGAGGTGTGTCAGGATCGTGGCGCGTGGAGATCCGTTGTCTCTGCCTACCCCACCGGGAAACAGACGTGACGCTATGTATGTACGTACACACACCACACGCCGTATCCCGACAATCGGGGTAAGCAGAGTAATCGGTGTTGTGCTGCAAGTACTCTGGTAAATTACAGCACAACACCGACCACCGCGTTTAGCAAAGTATTCGGACAAGATAACTATCAGGCAGCAAGTAAGGCACGAAGGCCCACCTGCTGCATGACTCGGTGAGAGGTGACTAGCCTGTCGCCCTTATGCACGGCATCCTTATTCTTATCCCTTAGTCGCCTTTTGTAACATGCACGGGGAGAGATGCAGTGGCACTATTTTTATTAAGTACCGATGGCGGCCGTGGACAGGAAAATGGAGTGTGGGAAGACCACCCGCGAGGTGGGACGATGACATAAAGTGCGTCGGCGGAAAGCAGTGGGTCAGTACCGCTGAAGGCCGAGAGGATTGGAGGAAAATTGGAGAGGCGTTTGTCGAGCAGTGGACGCTTACACGCTGACTGACTGACCGATCCCACACATTATACGTATGTAGTATATCAATAAACAATAAAAATAATATAAGCCACAATTTAAGAACACAAAGCACACATCTTCCCCCCACCTCGCTTCCGTCCGCCCCGCTACACAGCCCGCACAGTTTCAGCCTACCTCTTTCCTGTCACTTGCAGAGCCGAGTAAATTCAGTCCATTTTATGGACTCGTCGCCTCCGCCCCCCGCCTCCCCAACAATATGGTTTAGTGCAGTCAGGGCGCACTGTGTGAAAATGAACGTTGACGAAACGAATTGACGGCGCGAATATTTGCGTATACCTACTGGAAGTAAATCATTGCGATTTGCGCTCTGATGAAAAATAGATGTAGGTACATAATACAATTTTGGTACATCCTAGGTACATAATAGGTAGGTAGTAAGCAGGTAACTGTGGGCATTGTTTTAAAAACGAGCCATAATTCAAATTTACTGATAATTCAGGCACAAATATTTTTTTTTTTTTTTTATGGGTACTGACACGGTTGGCGACATCACCTCCAACATCCGTGATGTCAGCCCATAACACCGGGTGAACTTGGTGCCACGTCAGTGCTTCCCTTCGGTCGTGCCGGCTACACTGAACTGGACGGAAAACATAAACTATTTACATAGCCGTTTCGACCTACTTTTCATTCAGTGCGGTGGTACCAACCCGGGCGGGTTAAACCCTACCACCTAGTAATATAAGAAGGGAGTCATATCCCTTAGTCGCCTTTTACGACAATACACGGGGAGAGATGCAGTGGGGCTATTCTTTTAAAGTACCGCCCCCACACGGTACAATATGAGATAAACTTTGAACAAATTGATGTAAATTATGTCTGCATTGTTTTTAATTTCTAAAATATGTTTTAGTGTAGTTTACATTTTTAATTTCTTGCAAAGTACTCCAATAAAAAAAATACCAATTAAAATAATAAAATAGTAAAATATTAAATTCACGTGAAGATTCATTTAAATATATAACATTTTTTTAAACTGACACGGTCAGCTACATCACCTACAACATCCGTGATGTCAGCCCATAACACCGGGTGAACTAGGTGCCATGCCAGTGCTTCCCTTCATTTCACGTCGGCTACACTGAACTGGACGAAAAACGCAAACTATTTACATAGCCGCTTCGACCAACGTTTCGTTCATATAAATTATACTTCTTTTAAAACTCGATACTTCCCGAAATTATTAAAATGATTAAATTGGAACAACAATTTACATAACATTTAACATCTAACGTTATATTTTCATTTAATAAAATTTTCATAAATACAATGTTACAAAAAATAACACAATATTAACAAAAAGAATTCACAGATTTCGTGCCTCACACGACTATCGAGCATATTAGAAATGAATCTACGGAATTCGAAAAAAAAATCGTTCTGACTTTTTGACTTTTTTCAAAAAGGTTAGGCTACAGGGCAAACCCTTAACCCGATCGTCTTTGTTTTAGGCTCAAATTGTAGCTTCGTTTCCAAAATATCGAGCGCCAAAATCTAAAATTCGGTTTTTTTTTTTCACTATTTCGGCCATAACTTTTTTCCATTTTCTCGAATTATTCTTTTTGCGCCTTACAGCTCTCATGAATACGCGTCTTTTGAGCCTTTTTTAATATCATATCTTCACAACTCTCCGAGATATAAGGGGATCGCACTTTTTCGTGAAATAGGCGCCTACACTGGAGCGAACGAAAAGACATTTCCAATGTCAAAAATATTAACAAATTATGCAATTCACTGCACATACTCACGATTTTTTATAGTTTTCACATGTTTATGTCCATCCAGCGAGGAGTACCTACTCGGAACTGTGTCCACATATTGTCACTATTAGAGGCGATTTTAAATGATTTGAAGTTTTCTAGTTTTAAGTTCATGTAGCAAAATAAACTGATAAGAAATAATACAAATAACTAAAGTTTTTAGTTATGAATTTTGTTTTAATTTTAGATTATCCCCCCCTTCTATATCGTTTCCTCCTTCTTTCCACCTTACACTTAATTAGTTTTCATTCTTCATTAGCCTAATTTAACTATTTTACTAAAAATGTGTAAATATGATTAAAAAAAAATATAAAAAAAATATATATGAGACATTAAAGTGTTCAGTTTTTACATGTTCTGTTGTAAATTCGTATCCAATATTGATTAATAATCACAAAATATTAGGCTGTATAAGAATTATTTTAAAAAGGCATTATTTTTAACACTAGGAGATTTATCCCGGCAGCTATACTAAGCGGCTCTAAGCAATAACTGAGTGGCTGGAGGCCAGTGTGGCTGTTGGTCACCTCGCTTCACTACCACCTCCCCCCTCTCCACTTACCTGCCATTTCGGAAAACTTGTTCTTGCAGAAATGAGCTCGGATCGATGCGCGTGAGTGCGAAACGAGATCGCTTCTTTGTTGTGCTTGTACGTACAGTCAGCTAAATAATATTGACGCAATACGGAAAATGTTTTTTTATTGTAGCTCGCTAAATTCGTTTGAAATTATCAAAATATAAGAGCAATTGAAATTGCACTAATGAAATTCGTAACTTTTCCTAATTAAATGTAAGATTCACTAGTCATCGTCTTCTTTGAAAAAAAAAATTAAATGCATTAGTTACATTAATTGAAATAAAACTGTTTTATTGCATATAATTGAAAGTTAAATAATAGATAGATAGATAGATAGAAATACTTTATTGCTCCAAAAAACATTTTACATAAACAAACAATAAGTAATTTACATGAGGGGCAAAGGCGGACTTATCCCTTACAGGGATTTCTCCCAGTCAACCTTTGGATGTTTGAGAGTCGTATGTTGTGAGATATAAGTAGGTAGTAGCAAAAGACTTGGGTGTGGAAATGTAAAATATAATATAAGGAAAATAACTATGATAAACTATAATATACACTACATATAAGTACGTACTAGTTAGATAAATGTATAAATTACTATTTATAAATTAAATTAAATACATATGAATTACAGTTTATATAATACATAATACCTAAATATATACATACATACTTGTCCATTCAGAATCAAAGGATTTTTTAGCTTTTGACTTTACACAAGTTAAATTAAAATACACAAGTAAATACAGGAGTGCACAAAATAGGACATTTTTTTAAGGATTTATCACTGCGAGTGATTTTTTCCAGTAAACCATTGAGTGATGGGTGAGGAATAAAATTATAAAGAATGGTTAGTGCCAGCGAAAGGAAAGAGGAAAACATTATTTACATATACGATAAAATATTATTTTCTTTGTCTGATAAAATATATTGCATTGAAAATACTCAGCAGGCTGTTATGAACTTAAAATACATAATAGTACATAGATATACAGTTATTTCATAAATACAATTTTATTGTTCATCTAATAAAGCAGAACGCGAAAAAACGTCTCAGGTATTTGCAAAAAAAATAAAAACAAATAAATAAAAATAAAAATATGTACAAAAATTCAGAAGTGTGTAGGTGTCTAATCTACACTAATATTATAAAGAGATAAAGTTTTTAAGTTTGTAAGTTTGGATTTAGGAGGTAATCTACGAAAATACTCATCAGATTAAAGGTTCATTCTAAATGGTCAATTTTTTTTGACCATTTAGAATGAACCTTCGGGATGGACATAGGCTATGCGAGCTAAAAATATTTATGCTATAGCCGCAGGCAAAAATAGTTGTTGATAAAGCTTTACTTAAATTCTTAAATCTATTAATATTTTAAAATGTTTTGAATATTTAATATTTCATAAATTAGTTTCTTTCAATAAATACATGTATGATTTATGCGCTGGAAAGGTATTTTAATTGCAGGAATTCATGTTTAGGCTAAAAAGTAAACATAACAAAATTTAAAAAAATAATATATACCTACTCAAATCCTATTCGAGCAGAAAAAAACACAATTTTTTTTAAGCTGCTTAAAAATAACCTTGTACGGGCCAGTGGTCCTGCCGACCGCCCTGACATTCCCTGCAGCGAGCGAGCTGCGAGCGCGTCCTATGCAGAAGGGGTGCCTATGTACTACTCGGAGCGGTTTATGTGCGTGCAGCTACAGTACATAGGGGTTGCGGAGAAGCTTAGAACCTAGTGGCTGGCTTGTTGCGGTTTTAGATGATCGTTGTCGGTAAATAGACGGAAACAATAGTTATTTATATGCGTTTTTAATACATATATACATATACGTACCACACGCTGTATCCCGACAATCGGTGTGAGAAGAGTAATCGGTGTTGTGCTGCAAGTACTCTTGTAAATTAAAGTACAACACCGACCACCAAGTTTACTTAAGTATTCGGACAAGATAACAGTATCAAACAGCAAGTATATGGCACGAAGATCCACCTACTGTATTGACTCGGTGGAAGGACCGTGCCAAGGCAAGAGGTGGCTATCCCGTCGCCCTTGAGCATGGCATATTTTATATATACCTTAGTCGCCTTTTACGGCAAGCACGGGAAGATATGCAGTGGGGGTATTATTTTTAAGTACCGGCCACACACGGTACATTATATTACCATGTTAACAATGTATCATTATTAACAAATTATTGTTGTATTTATTGTACAATGTATTTTATGTTGTTTTTATTATTATATGCTCGTATCTATGTACTGATATGTATATATTTTTTTTTTTTATGGAAACTGACACGGTTGGCTAACATCACCTACAACATCCGTGATGTAAGCCCATAACACCGGGTGAACTTGGTGCCACGTCAGTGCTTCCCTTCGTTCGTGCCGGCTACACTGAACTGGACGGAAAACACGAACTATTTACATAGCCGTTTCGACCGACCTTTCATTCAGTGCGGTGGTACCAACCCGGGCGGGCTAAACCCTACCACCTAGTGATATAAGAAGGGAGTCATATCCCTTAGTCGCCTTTTACGACATACACGGGGAGAGATGCAGTGGGGTTATTCTTTTAAGGTACCGGCCCCACACGGTACAAAGGTAGTATTAGTATATTTGTAAAAGTATATATTATATATAGATACATATACATTCTATTAAATAAAAAAACAAATAAATAACTGATGAAACACGTGATTTAGCGTCAGATATGTTAAACAGGTAAATAATGTACTAATACATTTTTACCCGAATACGCGAAGCGAAAAGGAGGGTAATGTTTTTCCTTAGTCGTTTTGTACGACATGCACGGCGAGAGATGCAATGGGTAAGAAGAATCAGATCGCCGATCAGGAGAAAATAAATCCCATAAACGTTTTGACGCAAAAGCGAAATTATTAAAATAGAGAGAAATTGTAAGCCTCGGTGGATCGGTGGTGCGATCGATGTACGATTACGAACTTAAGCACACCTGGGCACGATCAGTATTTCATAATATTAATACACTTTATGCCACTCAATGTGTGGTAAGGGCGGGCTTATTTCCTCCAGTCAACCCGGTGGACCTACATTTTTATATGTAATCCGAATCATGAATGAAAGATGGCCGCATAGCAGCCTCGACTGTATTCTCCTCGAGTCTAGTCTAGTATAGCCAGCAACCCAAAGTGAAGTCTCCGATATGGCACCTACCTTCTCGGAGGTAGTATTGGCTGGTCGGAGCATGTGCATATGCCCTCTGGCACAGCCACGCATACCGCATTACATAAAAAAAATTGAGCATAGTGCATGAGATCTTCTCAAACCAGAAAAAAACTCAATGGTACATGCCGGTTGGATTCAAACCTCGGACCTCTCGCAAGAGAAGCCGAAGTACTTAAGTGAATGCGTCGGAAAAACTAAAAAGCGACATTCCGAAAATAAATGAATTTGAATATGAGCGAACTAATGCACTGCACCTCAGCAAAATGAGGTCATTAAGTTCGTATTAATAATATAGTTGGAACTATCAGGAGGCAAAGCTCGCATCTATCTAAGTACTGTGTCTATGTACATAAATTCAAATTCAGAATCTGATATTTATTTCACCATATAGAACACACAACATTAACAATGGTGGGTGGTTCGGTCATATTGGAAGAATGGATGATAGGAGACTAACGAAAGACATTTATGGAGCAAACAAGCTGTGCCTGCGGCTCCGCCCGCTCTCATGTTTCACTTCACTGCTAACCTCATAAGCTATTTAGCGTGATAGTAAGTAGCCTGTAGTTGATGGGAATAATCAAGCTATCCGTAGAATTTTGTTTTATTAAAATCGGTTCAGTGGTTCTCGAGTTATAAGCGGACAGACAGACACTCAGACAGACAGAAAGCAGACGTTGGATTTTATTATAGGTAAGGAATAAGGAAGGAAGGATGTCGGTGGAAGAGTCGGGAAGGGCCGCCCTAGACGCACGTACCTGGACCAGATCGGACATGTGCTCAAAAAGGGTCAAGTGCGTAGTACCCGTAACCGACGAGCTTCTACTTCTATGTACAACATTATGAGAGTGGGGGAGGCGGCAGAGGTGTTTCAGGATCGTGGCACGTGGAGATCCGTTGTCTCTGCCTACCCCACCGGGAAACAAGTATGGTTCGTCATCATTTTTAGGGTTCTGTATCCGTCGTACGGGGCCCTATTACTAAGCGTACGCCGACTGTCTGTCTGTTTGTATGTCTGTCTGTCCGTCTGTCCGAGGGCTGTATCTCTTGAACCGTTCGTTGAAATTTTCACAGAATATGTGTTATTATAGCCGATATAAATAAAAATAAGAAAACGTAAAATATTCACGGGGGTTCCCATACCGAAAAGAGTATGAAGCATTTTAACTAATACATAGATGAGTAGCGCTGACCATGACATGGCGATACGGAACCCTCGGTGCGCGAGTTTGACTCGCACTTGGCCGGCTTTTATCAGCAGTCGAGGTTTAAAATACCTACGATACTATTTGAAAAATACAATTTCATAAAACCCTATCTACGTGCTACTACTACCTACGAGTATCTACCCTATAAAGCGGAGGGTGGCCGAGTGGTCTGGACGTCGGATTCTCTTGGGAGAGGTTCGTAGTTTGAATCCAACCGGCGTGAACCAATAATGAGTTGTTTTCTGATTTGAAAAAAAAAATATATGACGTCCATACATTCACCAACTGTTCCGTGGTTCGGATTCCATGTAAAAATGTAGGTCCACCGGTTTGACTGGAGGAGATTGCCTAAGGCAATAATCCCGCCCTTGCCACACATTGAGTTGCATTAAGTGTGTTATTATTATTGTATCTCTTTATTTACACATTTACTTAAAACTATTTTTTTAAATATTAAAAATACCTAAAATTAAAAACACATACAAAATTAATTTTAAAAGAACTGAGTTTCCACCGGTGTGGCCGGGCGGACCCATGCTACCGATGGTCGGATTCTAGGGCCCTAGGGAGAGAAACCTGCTGACGATGCGTGCAGTGTCGAGCAGGGCTGCCTTCTGGATCTGGCCCTTGACTCAACCAAGTGAATATTTTAAAAATTTAAAATGTACAAAAGAACATTGATTGGTAAACGAAAAACACAATTGAGCAAAATTTGGAGGTCCTATCGAGTTAGCTCAGTGCGCGTCCTAATTACGTGTTTCGTTTGCGTTAGGGTTTCTTCATTACCATATAGATTAATATTTGTACTCGAAGTCGACATCGTCGCGAGACCTTTTTTAATGGCAAAGTGATTTTAGGATCTCCCTATTCGGGTCCACCTATCTATCGTACCCTTGATGGTAAGCCATCCGAACACGCATATACAGATTGGTGTATAGGTATACCTACCTACCCAAATAATTTTATTGATCATTTTATTATTTACTTTATTAACACATTTTCTTTTTATAACAATTTTAATTTTTTTTATTTATATTATTTTTATATTATTTTATACATAAAATAAAGTAAATATGCGGCAATTCCGGCTCGCCTGCCCTGGACGGTTTTTATAATATTTTTTTGGTTTCGATTTAAATTTTTAGGATACTCGTACTTTAATTTATCACTTATACATACTTTAATTTCATTTCATTTCATTTAATATTTTATGTTATTTAATATAGGTTTTAATGTCACATAATAAAGTCAATGGCCGTGTGATGATTTTTATTATTATCTTAATAAATATTAATTCAAATTTCTTTATTAATATAACACACAAACAACTTAAATGAAAATTAATAAATTAATAAAATAGTGTTACAAGTTTAGCCACTTACGTCTAAACTAACCTACGCGGTTGTCATGTAGTTTTTGTTTTGCAAAATGTTTTGTAAAATTTAGTTCTAATAAATCCTTACCTATAATAAAATCCAACGTCTGCTTTCTGTCTGAGTGTCTGAGTGTCGGAGTGTATGTCTGTCTGTCCGCTTATAACTCGAGAACCAGTGAACCAATTTTAATAAAACAAAATTCTACGGATAGCTTGATTCTTCCCATCAACTACAGGCTACTTACTATCACGCTAAATGGCTTATGAGATTAGCAGTGAAGTGAAATATGAGAGCGGGCGGAGCCGCGGGCACAGCTTGTCTTATATATAAAATATAATGCACAACAGCCAGTTCCTGCAAGGCGAAGTGTTTACACATACATTGACATCGCCTAAACTATCTTTGATTGTTAGAGACTGTAGATGCAGTATAGAAGAGACACGGCTATCAATTTTAACCAGCAGATTCGGAAGTAAGTGTACCTATGTACTTATCATATTTGGGTATTTTTTGTTTGTTAACCTTTTTATATTATTTGTGTAATTAAGTGTAACCTGTAAGTGTTATCAAATATATTTTACTATCTTTTGTCGTACCGGAAAAGTTTGTAAAATAAATATTAAATTAATATTATATGAGCAGCTGAAGAAAATTTAAATAGATTGGTTTTCCTTTTTCAACCGACTTCCAAAAAGGAGGAGGTTCTCAATTCGTCTGTATGTTTTTTTATTATTATTATTACTTATTTAGTTTGCATTAGTTACCAATGTGGGATTATTGAACGTGTTATGTTTAAATATTATTTTGGTTTACCCTTTAGCACGGCATCTTGTCCTTGTCCCTTAGTCGCCTTTTACGGCATGCACGGGGAGAAATGCAGTGGGGCAATTATTTTCAAGTGCCGGCGCCCCACACGGTACTAAGGGGCAAGGGATACACATATAAAACGAGATTTAACAAAAATACGTGCTAAGCAGCCAATAATATTCCGTTCAACAGTTTTGATCGAAACTTGTTCCGTAGCTATTCTTCTCACACATTAGTAAAAGTCATCGACCCTCTTAGCGGAATCTAGCACGATCAACTCGCATAAAATCAGCGCAACTTCGCTCCGAGTCAGCTCGGGACTGGTTTTGCAAAATTTCAACAATCCTATATACCTACCGTACAATAACTAAGAAGGGTGTTAGTAAATAAGTAGCAGGGGTAGAAGCGAGGGTAGGAGGGGTACGAAAGGGTAGCTCGCTGCATACGGAATGAGATATTTCTGCAGGGCTGCAGCCCGAGCTATGCGGAATGCAAAGATTTGAGCAGGTTCGCTCTAAACGGGTTCTGGGAAAAATATTGGACGTTTTTGTGCAACGAACGGCTTTTTGCGCTGATTGTTGCGGACCTGTTTCTTTGTCGATGCGAAGAATGGGATTGTTGTATCGATATGACGAGATCTGGAGCATCTGCTCTCGGCGACTGTTGGGGGTTTTGATTGGAGTTTGGCTCGCGCGCGTGAGACCGGTTGGGTTTTTGTAGTGATATTTTTTTTCACTTAAAATTTTTATCAACTTCATTGTCAACTGAGAGACATCTAAAAATACTTAATTTCAATAATAATACTTCCTTATCCTTCTTACCTATAATAAAATCCAACGTCTGCTTTCTGTCTGAGTGTCTGAGTGTCTGAGTGTCTGAGTGTATGTCTGTCTGTCCGCTTATAACTCCAGAACCACTGAACCGATTTTAATAAAAAAAAATTCTACGGATAGCTTGATTCTTCCCATCAACTATAGGCTACTTACTATCACGCAAAATGGCTTATGAGGTTAGCAGTGAAGTGAAATATGAGAGCGGGCGGAGCCGCGGGCACAGCTAGTACTTAATAAAATAATTAAATCTAGACCTAAAAATAACTAAATTAACTATAAAAATAAATCTAAGTATTTATATGTAGGTATATTTGTATAAGTGTGTTTTGTTGCACACACTTTGCGCTACATTGTAGGTAAGAAACCCCCGACCCTTAAAAAGTCAAAAATAATTTCCGTTTACTTACTTAGAGGAGTCAGAGGACCGCTAGTAAATTCCCGCGCAGCTCTGAGTTTTTATATTTTATTTACTTAACGGTCCCCCGACTCCTTTAAGAAGTAAACGGTAATTATTTTTAATTTTTGAAGGCTCCGTATTTTTAAATGTATAACTTAACTTTTATTTCAAGCTTTTTTTTTTAAAAAACCGCCTGCAAATCGGTCCACTTTTATAATATTTTTTTTGATTACTTGATTACAAACATAGCTAACAGCCATCCCGGTTAAACCAAATTTCCAATAAAAAAAACCGCATCCAAATCAGTCCATCCGTTTGGGAGCTACGATGCCACAAAGACACACCCTTACACACACACACACACCCTCTCACACACTCGTTAAAATTATTATAAGACCTCTCTTTTTTCGTCGGGGTTAATAATACAATAATATGCGCATGGGCTGATAGCGAAGAGCTTCGACCATCTCTCAGGAGGCTCTCGCTAGACGGCTGTATCAAGGGCCAGATGCAGAAGGTAGTCTTTCTCGACACCGCTCGAATCATCCGCAGGTTTGTCTCCCTGGGACCCGACCATCGTTTGCCTGGGCTCGCCCAGCCACCGCCGCCGGTGTTGGAAATACCGTTTATTTTTATATTAATTTTAGGCATATTTTTTTATGCTATGTAAAATTAATTCAAATATGTAAATGTGTAAATAAATAAATAAAAAATATATATATAAATGAATAAATCTAACATAAATAATTATATAATAAGCTTTAATTAATTGAATTATACACAAATTTCTATGTAATAGTTTAAAATACGCATTAAGTAAGCAAAATAATTGTAGCAAATCATTGTTGGCACCCCGTGTAGCGTCGTGCTGGATGCTGGAGCGATTTGCCTACAGGATAAGAGAAAAACGAGGACATATTTACACTCATTATATAACGCAAAATTTTTCCAAAGGCCTCTGAGCCTTTGCCTCGGCGCATTCTAAATTTGAATCTAACACACTACACATACGAGCGTTTTCTGCTCTCCGCCGCTTAAATATGCGCAGTTTAGCCTCCTTCGCGAATCGATACCGAACTTTATATTCAAAATTGAATCTACCGTCTACAGCAGTAGAGTCCAAATTCGAACGAACCGATTATTTGTGTTCTTTTGTTTTATTATATAAAAAAAAGCGAACAACGCTAAATTTTAAGTACAGGGATTCGGAGAAACTCCGGGCCAACCTTCGTGGAGGCTGCTCCAATTACTGGCACATACAGACATACAGTATAGGACAGTTTCACTTTATACTGCGCGTGTGAGCGTGTGCTATTTATCAAATAGGTAGGTAAGAGTGCGTACGAATTTTGACTAAAAGAGAGGAGTTCGCTGGACATGGGAAATAACTCATCTGAAACTAAATTGTGCACCTTTTTAACATCAATCATTTCTATCTCTTCTCTATGCCTACGTAGTAATGTTCGCTTATAACTCGAGAACGGGTCAACCGATTTGTAATCTGACAAATTATCTCCGAATGGTTATAGGCAATCTAATATCGCGATATTCTTAACGCGAGCGGAGCCGCGGGTACAGCTAGTAGATAATGTAGGTTTCATAGATATTTTAACTAATAATAAATTTTATCCGTAAGACTATTTTTATAGAAAGTATTGAAATAAACAAAAATCGATCAATGTTTGTTTTCTTCAGGCAAATTCTATTTTGGTATTTCATGAAACACTAGCCTCAGGTATTAATAATTATTATTGTTACTCTTTTTACGAATTTTCTAGTTCAAAAAATAATATTGACTTTGTTGTGAATTTGATTTATTTATTTTTATATATATATTTATTAATTAATGGAACCAATGTCATTTTTCTTACTTATTCTTTTCTTTCTTAGTTAAACCGGATTCTGACGAAAAAATATTGACAATTCAAGGCTGTGTAGTAGGTATTATATTATGAATGGTAGGAAATTAAGTAATAATTAGTATTATATTTACGAGTATCTTCATTTCCGTTACTTTTCCCAATAAAATGTGTTCACAGCAGAAGCGACAACGAATTTTTCTCCGTATTGATTTTTATTTGCAGTTACTTCGTTCTGACCGTAAGCAGTTGCTAAGCACGCACGGCAAATGTAGGGTCGTGGGGCGGTGGGGGCGGAGGGGTGGGCTGGTTGCGCGGGGGCGGAGCGCGGGGGGCGGGAGGTTTACGTGACGCCATTTTAAATGTTTTAGGCTTTCGGGGTAGCTTGAGGGGATCTATGGGATTTTGAATTCGGCTCTACAACGGATAATTTTCTCCGCGGTCTCGATATAAATCATATACGTATTCGTACATTATACGGAGTACCTTACACACATACTTAGACACCACACGCCGTATTCCCACAATAGGGGTAAGGAGAGTAATCTGTATTCGAGCATATCGGCAGAGTTGGCGATAGGCTGAACCAGCACCCAACTGGGAGCCGTGAGTTTTGGTCTCTCGCCAAATCTGTCGAATCGAATTTTTGCCGCTCCTCACTTCCACCAATGCAGTGTCCTGTGGGCTCACTTGCCCACTCCGCAAAGGAGAAAGCCGATTTATTGGTGTCTCTCTTTGCGGGGAACTCCAACCTGGACGATGGGGGTGCCATCCCTCCATCCATAACTAGGTGTGAGAACTCCATGCCGGAAGTACAGTTCCGACAACGAACTGTGCGGGCGGAGCTTCTCTCCCTAGACACCAGGAAGGCGAGTGGGCCGGATAGGATTCCTGCATTGGTGCTGAAACGGTGTGCTCCCGAGCTGGCTCCAGTGCTTACGCGCCTTTTCCGCCTCTCTTACTCTACTTCCCGTGTGCCGGCGGCCTGGAAATCTGCATTTGTTCAAGCGGTCCCCAAAAAGGGCGACCGCTCAAACCCTTCGAACTACCGACCTATAGTGATTACCTCCCTACTCTGCAAGGTGATGGAGCGCATTATCAATGCCCAGCTCATGGCGTACCTGGAGACAAATAACCTCATCAGCGATCGGCAATATGGCTCTCGGCCAAACCGATCCGCTGGTGATCTCCTAGCGTACGTCACTCACCTTTGGGGGGAATCGCTTGAAGGACATGGTGAATCCTTGGCAATTGGCCTAGATATTGCCAAGGCATTCGACAGGGTTTGGCACAAATCGCTCCTGGGCAAGCTTCCGGCGTACGGACTTCCTTCTGGCCTCTGCGACTGGGTCGCCGACTTCCTACATGGGCGTAGCATACAGGTCCTAGTGGACGGTTGCTCGTCGGATGCCATGTCAGTGAATGCCGGCGTACCGCAGGGATCTGTGCTGTCACCCACACTGTTTCTTCTGCATATCAATGACATGCTGCCACTCGGCAACATACATTGTTATGCGGATGACAGTACAGCACACGGATCCTATACCAGTCACCCTTCAGCCAGACGAGAGGTTGTGGATGAAAAGAGGCGAAGACTTGTGTCTGAACTCGAACAAACGCTTCGGTCTATCTCCGAATGGGGCCGAAGTAATTTGGTCGAGTTCAACGCTTCAAAAACACAAGCTTGCGCGTTCAGTGCGAAGAGAGCGGCGTTCTCACCAGCTCTTTGCTTCCAAGGCACGTCGCTTAAATTAAGCGACCACCTCGGGGTCCTCGGAGTCGAACTGTCGCACGACCTAAACTACCGGCGCCATATCGAGGGCAAGGCCAAGCTGGCCTCAAAAAAGCTAGGCATACTCAATAAGGTTCGACGGTACTTCACGCCGGACCAAAGGCTGCTTTTGTATAAATCGCAGATAAGGTCCTGCCTGGAGTACTGCTCGCACCTGTGGGATGGCTCAGCCAAATACCAGCTTGCGCCTTTGGACTCGATCCAGCGTCGAGCCGTGCGACTAGTGGATGACCCCGACGTGTCCCGCGATCTAGAACCGCTGCAACTTCGTAGGGATGTCGGCGCCCTAAGCGTGTTCTATCGCTTATTCCACGGGGAGTGCTCGGAGGAGCTGTTTAACGCGATTCCGCCGTCCCCTTTCCACCTCCGTACAACGCGCACTGGGCAGGGATTGCATCCCTATACGCTGGACTTACCGCGGATGCGTACAAATCGGTTCTGCAGATCCTTCCTCCACAGAACCGGTAAACTCTGGAACGCTCTACCTGCCCACATATTTCCCCCCAAGTATAGTCTCGGGTCCTTCAAGAGAGGCGTGAATGGGCACCTGTCAGGCCGGCATGGCATTCGCAACCCCCGCATACGTCCGAATGTCCATGGGCGTCGCTAGACACCTTATGGGTGACTCGGCGCCACATGTCGCGCTTAGTATAAAAAAAAAATATATATATATATATATTACATATACTCTTGTATATTACAGCACAACACCGACCACCAAGTTTAAGCCAATTATTCGGATAAGACAATTATCAATCTTCTCTTTTATTATAGAAAGCGCGACGTGTGTCTAACGACGCTCATGGACATTCGTTCGCGTGCGGAGGTTGCGAATGCCACGCCGACCTGATAGGCGCCTCTTTTGAAGGACCCGAGACTGTACTTTGGTGGAAATATGTGGCCTCAACTCAATTATTAATTAAATATCTTTTGCTTCTGCTTATCGCTTCTCTTCCTCTTTTTTCGGCACACGTCAGCCTTAACCGTTCTGACAAAGTGCACACTTTACTCTTTATTGTATTTGATTAGCCTTTCAAGACAATATTTCTCGCTGGACGGAAATTGTGAAGGCAATTTATTGCGACACGGACGCAGGCTTCGACGGACGAAATAATGGCGCCTCTTCCTACCCCAGCGGCCGCCTCGCCCTCCCCGCCCTGGGCGACATTCACATTTTATTTAAAACAACCCTTTTTATTTTTGTATGATAAAATATAGCTGACCCTTTCCTTGCTACGTTTACGTTTTTTTTTATTAATTCAATTTAAAATTGGTAGTTGTTAGGCCGACACATTTGGGATACGGCCCCGCTAGCGTTTTAAAAATATTTAGTTTAGAAAATGTGTACATTATGTGAAAACATAATTTATTTGTATTTACACAATATACACATACGCACCACACGCTGTATCGCGACATTCGAGGTGAGCAGAGTAATAGGTGTTGTGCTGCAAGGACACTTGTAAATTACAGCACAACACCGGTACAGTACCGTGTGGGGTCGGTACTGTACCGTGTGGGGTCGGTACTGTACCGTGTGGGGTCGGTACTTAAAAAGAATAGCCCCACTGCATCTCTCCCCGTCGCATGTCGTAAAAGTCGACTAAGGGATAAGAAAATTCGTCAGCCTCGGTAGCTCAGTGGCGCGGTTGGTTAGTCAGCTGTTATTAAGCAACGCTGAGCGCGGTCAGTGATTGGATGGGTGACCGCTCGACCGTTGGAGGCTGACCGTGGTTCGGATTCCACGTTAAACTGTAGGTCCCTTCCCTTCTTACCTTACTAGGTGGTAGGGTTTATCCCGGCCGGGTTGGTACCACCGCACTGAACGAAACGTCGGTCGAAACGGCTATGTAAATAGTTCGTGTTTTCCGTCCAGTTTAGTGTAGCCGACATGAAATGAAGGGAAGCACTGACATGGCACCTAGTTCACCCTGTGTTATGGGCTGACATCACGGATGTTGTAGGTGATGTAGCCAACCGTGTCAGGTTCCATAAAAAAAAAAAAAAAACACCGACCACCAGTTTAGCTAAGTATTCGGACAAGATAGCTATATCAAGCAACCAGTAAGGCAGACCCATCTGCTGTACAACTCGGTTGGAGGACCGTGCCAAGGTGAGAAGTGGCTATCCTGGCGCCCTTTATTACGCCATCTTGTCCTTAGTCGCATTTTACGACATACACGAGGAGAGATGCTGAATGGAATGTCAAAATCTCTCCTCGTGTATGTCGTAGAATGGAACTGAATGGATGGTCAGTCGAGCTATGTAAATAGTTTGCGTTTTCCGTACAGCTCAGCGTATCCGACGCGATGAAAGGGAAACACTGACATAGCATCTAGTTCACCAAGGTGTTATGGGCTGACATCAAAGGAGTTGTAGATGATGTGGCTTGTCAGCTTCAATAAAAAAAGTGAGGGGCATAGGCGGACTCATCCATTACATAGATTTATTCCAGTCAACATTTGAATGTTGAGAGTCGTATTTTGTGAAATATATGTAAGTTTTTTTTTTTTTATGGAAACTGACACGGTTGGCTACATCACCTACAACATCCGTGATGTCAGCCCATAACACCGGGTGAACTTGGTGCCACGTCAGTGCTTCCCTTCGGTCGTGCCGGCTACACTGAACTGGACGGAAAACACAAACTATTTACATAGCCGTTTCGACCGACGTTTCATTCAGTGCGGTGGTGCCAACCCGGGCGGGTTAAACCCTTCCACCTAGTAATATAAGAAGGGAGTCATATCTCTTAGTCGCCTTTTACGACATACACGGGGAGAGATGCAGTGGGGCTATTCTTTTAAATTACCGACCCCACACGGTACATTATGTGTAATTAGTATCAAAATACATGAGTGCGGGAATTAATAAAAATAATAATAAATGAATATGATTATAATATATTAGGTACCAAACGTAGTAAACCATTTATATAAATGATATAAGCTCATTCAATAGAAGCGTGAATACGCACCTTTCAGGCCGGCATGACACTCGCAACCTCCGCGTACGACCGAAAGTCCATGGGCGTCGTTAGACACCTTATGGATGGAAATGCGCTTAAAAAATTGTGCTTATGTCTGTAAAATCTTTTCGGAACATTGAAGTACTTCTATCTGTCTATCTATCAAACTACTCTACCGATTCGCATGGGGTTCTCAGTACGCATCCCGGCACATCTCAGTATGGTTATACGTTATATTAAAAAAAATGGTTTACACGCGCTCAGGAGCACAAGCAGGAGAGGATATACAACACCGTACACTTAGGTAGGTTTCTATAAGCACTCAACCCTTTTCAAACCCAACCCGGAGTGACCAACAAAAAAGTTGTTCGAAATTTCTTTTTGATTACAACAATATATTATACGTTTCGGGCCTTTTGTGTTTCGCGGCGCATGCTTAATTAAGCAGAGAAGGGAAAGCGGACCTTTGTTGGGGGGAGGGGGGAGTGTCGGCAAAAAATTCAATCACAAAGCCTACAGAAGGTACTCGAGGTACTCCGCCTCCGGAGAGCCCTTAGTCGTGAAAAGGGTACGTGCTTTAGCGCCGCGGATTCAAATTGTTGGGAGTTTTTATTTTGTTTTGTTTTTTATTTTTTCCTCGCGCGTTATAAATCCTTTAATTTCCATACGTAGGCTTTACATAATGTACTCGCCGCCGCCTCCGAAAGCCCGCCCGCCCTCGCTCGTGGGCGGGAGCCGCGACCGGCCGCCATTCGTCACGTCTGAGATTAGAGAGGAATTTTTTTATCATTTAAACTGAATTCTTATGCGCGCCCGGGGTGCCATTTTGAATTCATATTATACTTACGTACCTATGTAATATAGTATGGTAGGTATATAATTTGTGTGCAATGTTAAGTGTTCCACCGCAGTGCCTAGGTACTTACTTAGCTGATGTATCCAACCATGTTAGGTTAAACCTATTAAGTGCGAACTTTGTCATATACAAAGGATTCCGTAGCCATTTTCTTCTTGCACGCATAGCGAGTGTGCGCAGCGATGACGCGGTCGCGCCGTGTCGCCATGCCGTAAAGACTTAATGTAAATTTTTTTTTATTTAACTTTATGTTCCGGTGTAATCGCTTCGGACAAACATGGGACAGACATTTTTTTATGGAAACTGACACGTTTGGCTTCATCACCTACAACATTTGTGATGTCAGCCCATAGTACCGGGTGAGCTAGGTGCCATGTCAGTGCTTCCCTTCATTTCATGTCGGCGACACTAAACTGGACGGAAAATACGAACTATAAACCTACATAGCCGTTTCGACGGACGTTTCATTCAGTGTGGTGGTATCAACCCGGGCGGGATAAACCTTACCACCGAGTATGGTAAGAAGTGAAGGGACCTACAGTTTTACGTGGAATTCGCACCACGGCCACATTGTGTGTGTTTTTTTTTTTTCATTCACTTTCAGCCCGACTCTATTCACACTCTATTCACTATAATCACAGCAAGTTTGACACTCGTATGTATTACCGCATGAAGCAAAAAGAAAACAAAAAAACGTTGAAAAAAAAAACACAAGTTTTCCTTGTAGGTAAATTAATTTAATTAGTTTAATTTATTTTGGTTTCGTTTTTTTTTACTTTATATTTATTAAGACATCCACCACAATATCACAATAACAATGTATATTCTTTGAATAACAATAATATTCTTTGAAACTTTCAACCGGCTACCTATTACGGTTAAAAAAAAATTGGTTTTTTTAAACGTGCATATGCTTAAAAATTTAACGGCCCGGGCCCCGAAAGCGCACCCGAAGGACATTTATTTTCATTATAAATATATTATTTTTAATCTGCTGCGGAGGGCTGTGGGGCTGTAATAACTTTGTACCCTAGACAATAATTTATACGGGAAAATATCAAAGCACAAAATTAGGGAAAGTGTAGTAGGCACATCTCGCCCCATATGCCCTCGCGTTGGGGGGGCGCGGCGCGTGACCAGAAAAAGGAAATTCGGGCAAAAGGATAAATAGGCGTCACGGGCATTAAAATTCTACCTACGCGTTAGAAAATAAAGTTATTATGTAAATTCTGAAAGCTTTTTGCGAAACTCTTGCGTCCTTTGGCGCCATTAGAGGGCCAAAGTATGAGCACAACTTAGAATACACTCTACTCTCGTCTCCTTCGTTGCGAATTTCAGAAATCCTCAATCTATGGTTTATTAATGTTTATTGTATAATTTCATCCACAGTCTGTTAGTACTATTCGGTGTCGCCAGTTCTATTTGAGAAGGAGAACTGACAAAAAAAGTTAATACTAATGTTATTTTATATTATTCGGAAACTCAAATGCTATTTGCATAAACTTAAATAACTTAAATAAAAAAGTAATTTTCCTAATAAAAAAGTTAGACTTTTACTATAATATATACAGTGTGTATCAGGATAGGTTTTCGAAACTTCAGGGTTCGAAAGGGGCTCATATTTGAAAACGAAAATCTCTGAAACTTTTTCCCAGATTCGATCATTTTACAGTACTTTTTAGTGAAAATGATCTTTCTAAAAATAAGAAATTCTTCAAGATTTGGCGGATGGTTAACGTCCGCCTTTATTAAATAAAAAATAAATTCTAGCTCATGAATAAAAATGGGTAGGTTGCACACATAACTAGTACAATTGAACTGCGTGTAGGTAAATTCCAAACACTGAAAGTTCAATGACCTCAAAAGAAAAAGAGGACTGAATTAGTTCACTGCACTCTCCAGTCTCACTGTCCATCGAGTTTTTATTACAATTTCCAACTTTTGTATGACCAAAAAAACAACGGAATTTCGATTTGAGTGATAAGGATTTTTTTCTTCTAATAATGAGTACTTTCTATTACTGAAGTTTCTCAAACCTATCCTGATACACCCTGTATACCTAAGTACTTATAACAACATACAAACACAAGTTGAGAAAAATTTATTTTTTAATATAACCTAAGTTGTCTAAAACAAATAAATAAATAAATAAATAGAACTCTTTTGCTACTACCTACTTACATTCCACTATATTATCGAATCTCAAACATCCAAACGTTGACTCTGTAAGGGATAAGTCCGCCTTTGCACCTTATGTAAATTTTCTAATATATTTGTTACTGTTTAATGTTTACTGGAGTATTAAAGCATTTTCTATCTATCTATATCAAATTGTTTTATATAATAAATAAAATATAACACAACAAGAAATCTATGTTGATTTCAATCAGGAATGTACTTATTAAAGTAAAATTATGTACCTACTTAAAATACCTATTATTTTGAGCAAAGGGACGCTATACATGACGTCATACAAAAAATATACAAAGCAGTAAATAAAGGGATTTCTCGCAGGATAGCGATAGCGAAGTGAAACGAGGATAGGGGCAACCCGGTAATTTATCAAAAAAGTTCGCAACTGGAGACTCGTGGGGTCGGGTTAGCGCGAGCGGGTCATTTGTTGTACACTGTCCCTTCGCTCGAGGGCTTACGTCACGGGAGAAAATCCAAAATGGATGCTTCTGTGTAAATACCTACTTATTCATATTTTTTTTATTTTTTTTATGGAAACTGACACGGTTGGCTAAATCACCTACAACATCCGTGATGTCAGCCCATAACACCGGGTGAACTTGGTGCCACATCAGTGCTTCCCTTCGGTCGTGCCGGCTACACTGAACTGGACGGAAAACACAAACTATTTACATAGCCGTTTCGGCCGACCTTTCATTCAGTGCGGTGGTACAACCCGGGCGGGTTGAACTCTACCACCTATTAATATAAGATGGGAGTCATATCCCTTAGTCGCCTTTTACGACATATACGTAAATACCTACTTATTCATATTTTTTTTTTTTTTTTTTTTATTGTTTCCGAACTAGCTAGCTGTGTCCGAGGTCGAAGCCTCAGGCGCAGCCAATATCACCCCCGAGGAGGTGCCAGTCCGGCTTGGAGGTGGACTAATGTCGCTGGGGAAAGGCTATTTACCCGCGATTTGAAGATCCGTGGATTGTAGGAGTGGGGAAAGATATTCCCCGGAAGCCCGTTCCACACCTTTGCAGTGCGGCACAAGAACGATTTAGAGAATCGTGCCGTTCGAAGTACTCGTCTGTCCACTACAAAGGGGTGTTCCGCGAGAGTATGGCGGGTTTGGCGAAGGCGAACAGGAGGAGGAGGGATAAGGGAAGCAATTTCGTCAGAGCAGCGGCCATAGTAGTACCGATAAAACAGGCTCAATGACCCAACGATACGTCTGTGTTTTAGAGGTTGAAGGTCCTTTGTGAGTACAGAGTCGCCAATGAGGCGAATGGCTCGTCGTTGGATAGAATCCAAGGCTGAAAGAAGGTACTCAGGGGAACCCTCCCAAAGATGACTGCAATATTCCATCACCGGTCTTACTTGTGCTTTATAGAGTGTAAGCAATTGGACCGGTGTGAAAAATCGCCGACATCGGTAGAGTATCCCTAATTTTCGAGATGCTAGTTTCGCCTTGGATTCTATGAACGATCGAAATCCAACGTCCCTGGACACCTCTATACCCAGGACGCCCAGACTACCATCATTGGGGACTTGGCTGCCCTGGAAAGTTGCTTGGAGTGGAAACGGATCAGCCTTAGTAGAGAAGGCACAGGCTTGCGTCTTAGCTACGTTGAAGTTGACCAAGTTCTCCTTCCCCCATGAGGATACTTTATCGAGAACCAGGTCAACCCGAGCAACAGTTTCGCGTCTCGCGTTTGCTGCTGACGCCTCTCTACCCTTCCAGTCTTTGATGAACCCTTCGTGCACCGTGCTGTCGTCCGCGTAGCAATGTATTTCGCCGAGCGAGAGCATGTCGTTAATAAATAATAGAAACAGCGTAGGCGACAGCACGGATCCTTGTGGAACACCAGCATTGATTGAGCAATCGGCCGAGCATGCACCATCAAGGGTGACAAAGATCGACCGATTGCTCAAAAAGCTGGAGATCCAAGTGCACAGTTTTGTAGGGACACCGTAGGCCGGAAGCTTGCTTAGGAGTCCCCGGTGCCAGACGCGATCGAATGCTTTGGATATATCCAAAGCGACCGCCAGCGATTCCCCAAAACCATCGAGTCTTTCAGCCCACAAGTGCGTGACGTACGCTAGAAGATCTCCAGTCGACCTTTGCTTGCGGAAGCCGTATTGCTTATCGTCGAGGAGTTTATAGTCTTCTAGGTACGTCAGGAGCGCTGAGTTGACAATACGCTCCATAACCTTACTCAAGAGTGAGGTTATCGCAATAGGGCGATAGTTCGATGGGTTCGCTGGGTCCCCCTTCTTGGGGACCGGCTGGACCGAAGCTCTTTTCCAGCAAGAAGGCATTGAACCGGAGGAATAGGAGCGTTTGAATAGGCGAGTAAGGACTGGCGCCAATTCCAGAGCACAATTTTTCAAGACAACCGCCGGGACGCCGTCAGGCCCGCTACTCTTCGAAATATCCAACTCACGTAGCGTTTTATAGACGACTCTGGGATGGAACCTAATATTATCCATCATACGCCCGCAATGGGGCAATGAAGGGGGGTTGGCGCCCAGGTCGTCCATGTTTGAGTTGGATGCGAAAAGGCGTGCAAAGATATTCGCCTTTTCCTTCGCGAGTATAGCGAGCGAGCCATCCGGACGTTCCAGCGGAGGTGTAGCAGGACGGCAGAAATTCCGACCGATGGATTTGGCGAGAGACCAGAAGGCGCGGCTACCCGAAGGGCTACGCGCAAGTTTCGCGCCAATTCCACGGTCGTGCCTGAACTTGGCCAAGTTTTGCGTTCGTTTGCAGGACCTAGCAGCGACGTTGAGCTCTCGCCTGTTCTCGACAGACCTATTCTGCAGCCATTTCCTGTAAGCCTGGTTCTTTGCGTCAATAGCCAGCCTGCATTGACGATCAAACCAAGGCTTATGGCGGCCGCCGATGGGAACAGCGGAGGTAGGGATGAAGAAATTCATACCCTGCGCGATCACATCGACGACCGATTGGGCACACAGGGATGGGTCTGGAGAAGAGAAGCAAACGTCGTGCCAAGGGTATGCTCCCAAGAAGGAACGGAAGTCATCCCATTGTGCTGACCGGTAGTGCCAAACTGTTCGCGTACTACATTCACGTGCTTCCGCGAGGTGTACAGTTGGCACAGTTGAGCGTACAAGGCAATGGTCGGAGTTACCGAGGGGAGCTTCAACCCTCACCTTGTAACCATTTGGCTCGCTAGTCAGCACAAGGTCCAGCAAACTAGGTCGATGAGCAGGGTTATCAGGTATCCGAGTGGTTCCGGACACCAACTGCGTCAACCCGTGTGCAATGGCCAAGTTGTAAGTCTCCCTGCCGGCATGGTCAGTGATGGGGGAGCCCAACCAGACTTGGTGTTTAGCATTGAAATCACCCAGCATCACTAACTCCGCCGTAGGGAACTCGCAAAGCAGTTTGTCTGCCGTACTGCTGAGATGCTCGCAAAATGCCTCTGTTCTTGACGCACTGAGGTTAGGGGATCTGTACGCACCCGCGTAAACTCTCACCACATGGGGAAGATTCACGCGGATCCATAGCACAGGGAAAGCAGGATCCTCAAATCGGGTGAGCCGGGTATAGGAGACACCAGATCCAACGTACAAGCAGACACCACCCTTCGCCATGAAACGTTCCTGAAGATTGTAACCAGGAACGTCCAGGTAGGATGTGTCCGCAGGACGCCCGATCTGGGTCTCCGTAAGAAAGAGGAGGTGAGGCCTCGCCGTCTGCAGATGGCAGGCGACGGAGGAGAAATTCGTATGTAGACCTCTTATATTTGCGAGGTCTACTTTAAATTTTGAGGGAGAACGGGCCGCTGAAGGTTTACAAACTTTTCTATTTTTGGTTCGGCTCATTGATTTGGATGGGTTTGATTCATGGAGCGTATCAGAATGTGTCCAGGGCGCGGTGATGCCTTGTGCAACTCGAATAGACTCAACTAACTGACAGTCGCAGAGAGCGAGAGGACCCCCGGGCCCCCCCTCCCAGGAAAACATGTGGTCTCCCATGGTCACCAGCCCCACAATGCTCTCTGACAGGGATTTTCGCGTGTTGATAGGGCAGCCAACACACGGGTTGGTGAGGACCGTATGCCGGGCCCCTGTACTACCACGCAGGCAGGCAGCGGTCACCTGTTTCCACCGGCTCTCCCTGACCCCTGCGGCTGTCAGTCGGTTAATAGGAGTCTGGAGTGCAAGCGACACAAGCATCCACAACCCAGTACACCCCCGATACACTCAAGTCCACCGACCGGCTAGTCGCAGGCTGACCTCCAAGTGCAGCAGAGCCACATCAGGAGTTTTTCGCCTGCGACCTGTGGTACCAACCCGGACGACATGGTGGAGGACCTGTCTACCACATAGTGAAGCTGAAAAATAGATCCTGTTTAGGCGCAGGATGGTCGCCTGGCGTCCGACATTCCTTAGCTGCTGCGACTCTAGGACGGTGGTAATGCCAAGGCATCGTCGCAACATTGCCCAGGGAGCACGACGAGGACGTAAATGTCGGACTTGCTGAGCTCTACTTTAGTGTGACCCACCACTGGCACAGTAGACTGCTAGGTTGGTAATTTGTGTGGACTCCATACAGCTCCAGAGAACACTACCAAGACTTAACCCAGCGACCCCCCATACTTAACCCCCTCATATACTTAAATAACGAACGTTTTGATAAAGCACTCCTAAATTTAAGCTCCATATGCCCACCGTACCGTACCGTGCGGGGCCGGTATTTAAAACGAATAGCCTCGCTGCATCTCTCCTCGTGTATGTCGTAAAATGCGACTAAGGACAAGATGCCATGCTAAAGGGCGATATGTTAGCCACTCACCTCTCACCTTGGAACGGTCCTTCCACCGAGTCATGCAGCGGGTCGGTCTTCGTGCCTTACTTGCTGTTTGATAGTTATATTGTCCGAATACTTTGCTAAATGTGGTGGTTGGTGTTGTGGTGTAATATACAAGAGTACCTACAGCACAACTCCGATTGCTCTGTTTACCCCGATTGTCGGTATACAACGTGTTGTATGTATATTATGTATGTATATTCCTAGTTTTTTTTATAGAAAGCTCGACATGTGGCGCCCCCCCATAAGGTGTCTAACGACACCCATGGATCATGGTCGCACGCGGGGTTTGCGAATGCCATGCCGGCCTGACAGGTGCCTATGCAATAGTGAACAGATTTTGTGGGTTTTTAACTTGATGACAATGACCACCATCAAGCTAAAACTGAAATTGAGGGCAGCCATAAGCGACACAAGTGGGGCCGCCGCGCCGGTGTTTGAGCTAATGGGGGCACGCGGAAATAATTTGCCTTTTTCATTATTTTGTGCCTTTCTTTATCCACATTTCAGGCGCAAGCCGTCACACATCAGATTCGTTGAAAACACAAATTTAAATTATACCTCAGAAAGCACAGTGCGGGGCCGGTACATGAAAATAATAGCCCCACTGCATCTCTCCCCGTGCATGTCGTAAAAGGAGACTAAGGGACAAGATGCGGCGCTAAAGGGTGACAGGCTAGCTGCCTCTCACCATGGCGCAGTCCTTCCACCGAGTCATGCAGCAGGTGGGTCTTCGTGCCTTACTTATGCTGCTTGAAAGTTATCTAAAGGGCGACAGGGTAGCCACCCCTCACCCTGAAATGAAGGGAAGCACTGAAATGGCACCTAGTTCACCCGATGCCATGGGCTGACATCACGGATGTTGTATGCGATGTAGCCAACCGTGTCAGTTTCCATAAAAAATAAGTTAACATAGTAACAAAATATTAACACTAGTAACAATAACACTTTGTAATGGTAACACTAGTAACAGTAAGACTAGTACTATTAACACTAGTAACAGTAACACTAGTAATAGAAACATTAGTAACCTTGATATTCCCGAGTGAGATATCACTTATTTAACCGTGAAGTATGAGTGTCGAGAACACTCAGACTTTTTAAATACATGTATCATACATAACCTTTTATTTATCGAGAATTTCCAGTAAGAGGCAGCGGCACAGTGGGTCGACCGTTGTACTTTATTGTGACAAAAGATCGAAAAAAAAAATTCTTCCCCCCACCCTCACCAGCCGCTAACGAGGCCCGCGCGTGTCGTTCCCAACCTGCGTTACCTATACCTTTGTATATGTACTGCCTTGTTGCTACGGATGTACCTTACCTATATTTGTATGGCTCTGCCGCGTCGGCGGAGCAACCCTCAAATTAAGGTGTGCGTTGTATACTATTCGCTTGGGATTGTAAAGCCTACTGTCATTTATCGGACTGATGGTGAAATATATTATATTTATTTTGTCGTACTCTTACGTTGATAATATGAAAACGGCAAATAGGTACAATTTTCGACAGAATATAATTAAATATTCTACATAATATACTTCTTGTTGACTTTATTTTATCGTTTTAGTATTAATTTTGTGTTATTCTTCTTCTGTGTTTGCTACCCTCATAAGTGTTCATAATTAAGTCAGGTTGACTGGCAGAGATTACCTTAGGTAATAATTTCGCCTTTTGTACAATTTTGTATTGGAAAGCAATCAAGTATATAATATTATATTCAGTTCCGGCTACGCTAAGATGTCGCTCTCATACAAACGAAATATTGTACCACGCGCCGAAATAAAGGTATGGTAGAGGGTTTACTTACTTTGTTCTTTTTTAATAAGAATTCTACACGAGCGAAGCCGCGAGAAAAAGCTACTATTAATATATATGTTATGCGAGAACTCAGTCAACACTGAGCTCCCTTCTCAAAATCGTGCCATTCTTTCCTTTTTCATTTATTTTCCATCATTTCACGTCATCTGATAAATGATTATCTATCGTAAAATGTCAAAGTGAATAATTGCGAGCGCGGGCCGCGGTGGTGAGGGGAGGGGGGGGGGGGGGGGCGCGGGCGTTGACTGGGCTTTTGTCCCGGAAAATTGAGAGCGCACACTAGTGTGCGCGACCACATACTGCTGAAACTCTAAATTCGTTCTCGCGACAAAGAAACAATATTTGATTGAAGAGAAAACCATTCTTGGTTCGTGTAGTCTTTTCTTTAGAGAATAGTCGGTTCGCAATCGCGGCCCTCGCGTACGACCGAATGTCCATGGGCGTCGTTACACACCTTTCTATAAAAACAAAAGTGAAATGGCTCTCGGCGCAGCGCGCGATTACTGTCAATTGAATTTCATATATCCCCCTAAGTACATTTCCGGGTGCTTCAAGAGAGGCGTGACACCTGTCAGGCGGGCATGGCATTCGTAACTCCCGCATGCGACCGAATGTCCATGGGCGTCGTTAGACACCTTATGCGTGGCTAGGCGACATATGTTGGCTAAAACTAAATTAGTTCTTACTTTGGACTACAATCCAAAGATCGTATAATTGGATAGTATAGGTATACCTACATACATATACTTTATTTATTACACAGTTCGTAGGTACTATAGGTCTTTCAACCAACCATTATATCGCGTTGTGGCAATGAATTACTATAATATACGTAATATTATATACCTACATTAGAGTTGCCGACCGGTTGATTACGGTTATAATAACAATAACACATTTTTTTGCCCATAGTGTGCGCCAAGGGCGGGCTTATTGCTTTAGGAAATTTCCTCCAGTCAAACCGGTGGACCTACATTTTTCCATGGAGTGCGAACCTTGGAGCACTGGGCGAAGATATGCACGTAATTTTTTTTTAAATCAGAAAAACTCATTTGGTCCACGCTGGTTGGATTCGAACCTCAGACCTCTCGCAATAGAAGCCGACCACCCGCCGCTATAGTAGATGCTAACGTTATATGAATTAGTGAATGTGAATTTCTTTATTACAAAATAAAAAATATACATACAATGATTTTTTTTTATTACATACATCATAATCAATACTACTAATAATAAATCTGTAAGGGATGGTCATGGGCTAAGTTATTTTGTTATATGAGATAGTGAGTTTGTAGACTCTATGTATGATACTAAAACTAAATTGACGATTTTTAGAAATATTTTCCGTATGTATGTTCTGTATGTTCCTCCATAACTCTTAAACCGATCATCCGAATTTGATGAAACTTTGTACAAGCACATTTAAAGATACGGAACACAGGATAGGCTAAACAAAATACAGCTTCGGTTACGCTAAGATGTAGCTCTCATAAAACCGAATTGTTCCGCGCGCCGAAATAAAGTTACTGTAGCGGGCTTACTTTCTTCTTTTTAAATAAGAATTTCACGCGAGCGAAGCCGCGGCCAAAAGTTAGTTCTAAATATTCAATTCTACTTGCCTATGAATTATCACCCAAATCGAGCATTTCAAAATGCAGGTAACTATAGTTTTTCCACAACATAGGCCTGAAACGCAAGCCTTCAGCGGCCCTCCCCTCCCCCCCCCCCCCCCTCTCACCCCAAATCAGGCTCTAGGGGTGGACAATGGAGTAGATTGCAGTAAAGGGGGTTGAGCGCGTATGCCATTAGTATGAAAATACGTGCTGTATTTTCAGTACGCATGCAACCTACTTACTTGATCTAGCCAGTCACGAATAGGCTTCGTTTACGACATTAAGGCTTTAGTTACGGCTGACCCAGTGTTGATTGAGCACATGTATCACCTAATCAGATATATTTTGTACCAGTTTTGACCCGCGGCTTCGCTCGCGTGAAATTCGTATTTAAAAAGAAGAACGCAAGTGAGCCAGCTACCGTACCTTTATTTCGGCGCCACATCTTCGGAGATCCACATCTTAGCGTACCCGGAACTGAATTTTATTTATCCTATGCTGTGTCTAGTTTAGCTAAATGTGCTCGTACTAAGTTTCGTCAAATTTGGATGATCTGTTTAAGAGTTATGGAGGAACCTACATACATATGTACATACAGAAAATATTTCTAAAAATCATAAATTTAGTTTTAATATCATACATAGAGTCTACAAACTCAGTATCTCAGAAAACAAAGTAGCTTACTCCATGACCATCCCTTACAGATTTAATATTAGTATTGATTTCACAGAATTTGTAATATTGTTATTAACATGTAAAATAGTTTACTCTTGTATACCTTCTTTCAATTTTCAATTTTTGTTTTGTTGTTTAATTTTATTTTATTTATTTTTTCTCATTCATTGCTTTACTTTTTATATTTCATCTATTATGCTACACTAATTGTTGGGGGCTGGCCGTGGTTCGGATTCCACGTAAAACTGTAGGTCTCTTCCCTTCTTACCTTACTAGGTGGCAGCGTTTATCCCGCCCGGGTTGATACCACCGCACTGAATGAAACATCGGTTAAACGGCTATGTAAATAGTTCGTGTTTTCCATCGGGTACCGGCACAACTAAAAGAAAGAACGGACATGGTACCTAGTTCACCAAGGTGTGATGGGCTGGAATAACGGGCGAGTAGATGATACAGCCAACTTTCCTTTTATACAGGAGTCGGTGGACCGCAAAGTAAATTTCCGCGCAGCTCTGAGTTTTATATTTTATTTACTTAGCGGTCCCCCGACTCCTTTAAGTAAGTAAACGGAAATTATTTTTGACTTTTTAATGGTCGGGGGTTTTTTAAATGTAATTTTAACTTTTATTTCAAACTTAAAAAAAAACCCGCATGCAATTTTGGTACCGTGTGGGGCCGGTACTTTAAAAGAATAGCCCCACTGCATCTCTCCCCGTGTATGTCGTAAAAGGCGACTAAGGGATATGACTCCCTTATATTACTAGGTGGTAGGGTTCAACCCGCCCGGGTTGGTACCACCGCACTGAATGAAAGGTCGGTCGAAACGGCTATGTAAATAGTTTGTGTTTTCCGTCCAGTTCAGTGTAGCCGGCACAACCGAAGGGAATCACTGACGTGGCACCAAGTTCATCCGGTGTTATGGGCTGACATCACGGATGTTGTAGGTGATGAAGCCAACGGTGTCAGCATCAATAAAAAAAAAAAATGCAAGTCGGTTCACTTTTAAGATAATAAATGTTTTTATTACCTTAATTTCATTACAAAGCTAGCTAACAACCATCCCGATTAAACCTGCTTTTCAATAAAAAACCGCATGCAAATCGGTCCATCCGTTTGGGAGTTACGATGCCACAGACAGACACACGCCCATACACACACACGTTAAACTTATAACACCCCTCTTTTTCCGTCCGGGATTAATAAAAAAAAAACAGTTTAGTGAAAATTCCTTGTTATGTATATTGTGTATAAAGTAATACATTTGTGTGAGTGTGCCTACCTACCTACCTGCATGCATACTTCGCTTGGCACTTTTTCAGGCAGCAGAAAAAGCTGGCTACATAAAAAATTCGTCGTAAAATTATATTTTCTGACTGCTAATGCCCTACAATTTATCTCCTGTAGGTTATAAAAGCCCGTATTTATCATGAAAATAAAAAAAACAACATAGCCTTCTTCCCCCAACAAAGGAGATGTCCCCATCTCCGCGCGCCCGCCCCTGAGGTACCACTGGCCGACCATAAATTATTCCACGGCCCTGTCAGAAGCACAATACTCAAGAAGTAATTCCCCGTTCCCTGCCAACGGCCTAACTGTGCTCCACAGAACATACAAACTGTGCAGAAGTCGCGCGATGACTCGTTGTGCCTACCGCAAGTAAGCGTTGCTCCGCTCACTTGATTCTTCACCCATATCATTCGCCCGTCATTACTTTCACTGAAACCATTGAGCTTAAACCATGCAGACTTCTATAATACAGTTCAAACAAATAATAACAATAAACAAACGCACAAATAATTTTACTAAAGGTCGTGGTCGTAAAAGTAGTGTAGTAACGTCGTATTAACGTGCTTTTATCGGTACTACTATGGCCGCTGCTCTGACGAACTTGCTTCTCTTATCCCTCCTCTTCCTGTTCGCCTTCGCCAAATCCGCCATACTCTCGCGGAACAGCCCTTTGTCGACAGCAGAGTTCTTCGAACTGGACGATTCTCTAAATCGTTCTCGTGCCGCACTGCAAAGGTGTCTAACGGGCTCCCAGGGAATATCTTTCCCCATTCCTACAATTCACGAATCTTCAAATCGGGGTAGAGCCACCCAGTTCGGAAGCAATAAAAAAAGACATCCTGGCAACAGTCCGCAAATCTGCTGGCCTGGCACCTAACTGAGCGTGGTTTCGCGAGGAGATGTGATTGGGCTCTGTCGACTGCACCATTGGTCTTTAGGCACAGCCACCCATGTTGGTTTAGATAAAAAAATCAATTCAGGCCCCATGCAAAGTAAGCAAGCACGGTACAGATTCCACATGTGAAACTAAGGTACCGACATGACTTTTTTTTTATGGGAAGCACTACATATGGTGCGTGCCAGACTAACGCAGAGGTGTTAGTCAACACAAGTGGTGGGTGGCTGAGTGGTTTGGGCATCGGCATGAGAACATGCGAGAGGTAAAAGGTTCGAATCCGTTAGGCGAGTACCAATGAGTTTTTTCTGACGAAACAATTTACGTGCGTACTAACAACTGCTGGTTCACCGTTCGGAACCGGTGTAAAACTACAGGTCCCTTCCCTTGCCCCTTACTAGGTGGTAGACTCAAATTGTAGCTGACTGGGTACTATGCTTTAGTATACTGCGCTACTTCTACTGGTTTTTATGTTCTGTGCACTATTCCACGCACGCGTGTAGGTACCTAACCCGTCTAGATAGGTAAAAACATACCCCGCCTCCGCAAAAAACCTACGCACCGCACATGCGTAGCTGAGCGGGGGAGACCCAGGCGGGAGAGGCGGGGAGAGAATAGCCACCCCTAGCTGCGAGGGGTAGGCAGAAACCCTCCTACCGCCCCCACGTACACGCCGCGCCGGGGTCGCCGAGGCTTAATACCGCAACCTATGTATACGAGAGCCGGAGAACTTTTTGAAATGCTTAGCCACATTTAGCCGCCTTTATATGTTAATTTCTATGTACCTGGCTATGTACAGAAATGTAGATTAGATGCCGTGTCGTCGCTGATGCGTGCCCCGTTTTTTTGCCCGTTGGAATTAAATGAGTGGTGTTACGAAGAGTTTTTGTTTAACCTGCACGCTCCCCTCGATTAAAGGCTGTTAAATGTAGAGTATAGGGTAGGGTACGGTACGGTACGGTATAGTACGGTACGGTAATGTAGGGTAAAGTAGGGTAGGGTAGTTCCCGGCAGGGCAGGGCAGGGCCGGGTAGGGTAATGTAGGGCAGGGCAGGGTAGGGTGATGTAGGGTACGGTAGGGCAGGGCAGGGCAGGGCAGGGTAGGGTAATGTAGGGTAGGGTAGGGTAGTGTAGGGTAGGGTAGGATAAAGTAGGGAAGGGTAGGGTAAAGTAGGGTAGAGTAGAGTACAGTATAAATTGTCGATTGCACACAAAATACAGAAAAATAACACTAGCAAAAAGAGACACATTACAGATACATAGAACAATAGCGCACAAAGACGGACTTGTCATATCAAATAAATATATAGTAAATTTAAACGGTCCTGAGCCTTTTAACCAGTTCCAATTGATGAGCCATAAAACTATATTTGTCTGTTGTAGTGACGTTTATTGCGGCAAGGGCCAGGAAGAAATAAATTTAGTGTAGTAATGAAAACGCAACAACCATTTTACTTAAATTTTAGTCCGTACTATGATAAACGTAGTCTACTCAGGCATCTTGCTAATGCGGCTGAACGTGGTCTATGTTCGCGGAAATCCGCATTTGCGAATCAGGATAGTCTCCGAAATAGTAGACTCAGACATAGATAACTAGTCTCAGCGAATTGAACTCTTCGGAATGGTCAGCGCGGATTTCCGCGAATAGGATGCTATACCGAAATAGGAGGTTCTTCTCGCCGGCACAACTACTTATGTTGTACAAATCACAGATTAGGCCGGTGATGGAATACTGTAGCCACATTTGGGAAGGCAGCCCCCAGTACATGTTGGCGTCCTTGGATTCAATACAGCGCAGTACTGCAGTCACATCTGGGAGGGTAGTCCCCATTATCTGATAGCATCCTTGGAGTCGATACAGCGCCAAGCCGTCCGTCTGGTGGGAGACCCGAAACTGACTGATGATCTGGAGTCTCTCAGTCACAGACGATTTGTAGGGTCACTCAGTCTGTTCTACAGGTACTATCAATCATGTGTTCCGGCCAGGCTGCTCGGAGGAACTTGCTTCCCTTCTTCCTTTCCATCCGACCTATCTTCGCAATACTCGCCGCAGAGAAACTGAGCACACTTTTATTGTTGACATTGGGCTTTTGAGAACCCATCGGTTCGCAAAATCGTTTCTTTGTCGCACCGCTTGGTTATGGAACTGTTTCCCGGCGAGTGTGTTTCCCGAATCCTTTAACCTGGGTGTCTTCAAACGTCGTATGAACGGGCTAGACAGCCTAGCAACAGTCCGCAAATCTTCTGGCATGGCGCCTCACTGAGCGTGGTTTCGCGAGGAGAGGGGTTTTTGGCTCTGTCGACTACACCCATGTTGGTTTACATAAAAACAAGGGCGCAATAGACTGAGTCATGTCGTGATCGCGTATACGAAGCCTAGTAAGGTATGAAGTAAGCCAACCGGGACTTACTTGCGGCGCGCGCCGAACACGCCTTCTTTCCTCCTCATAACAAACTCAAATGCTCTGTGGTGTAGACAGTACTGATATGGATGATAAAATGTTGTTACAGATACGCAGCGACTGTCATTCGTCATCTTCTTCGCGATTCCATTCTGGGGGAAGTTCTTTATTATCGAGTATTCTATGAGGAAGGGCAATATGTAGATTTCCATAATTGACCTAATTAAATATATCTCACGAAGAATTCGTTACTTCATTGAACCGTGTTATTACTGAGACGTAAGAAATATATTGTGATCCCTCAAAATTTTATAGCTTTGGTACAGTAAAAATATTAAATTTTAGTACAACTTCAATATTTATTTTAATTTATATTCAATATTATTTTATTTAAAGTGTGAGCGTTAGGACCCCTGAGCAATGCTATCACTGCGACCTAAGAAGATCTATTGTGATCTCTCAAAAGTTTGTACCTTTGGTACAGTAGCACAATTTCTCATTTTAGTACGGTCTAAAAATTATCGATTTTATTACAACAACAAAATTTTCCACTTTAGTACAGCAACAAAGTTTTTAACAAAATTTCCCATTTCTGTACAGTAACAAAATTTCTCATTTTAGTAGAGTACAAAATGTCTCTCTTTAGTACAGTAACAAAATATCTTATTTTAGTACAGTAACTAAATTTCCCATTTTAGTACAGTAACAAAATTTCTTATTTTAGGACAGTAACAAAATTTCCCATTTTAGTACAGTGACAAAATGTTCTATTTTAGTACAGTAACAAAATTTCCCATTTTAGTACAGTGACAAAATTTTCTTAGTACAGTAACAAAATTTCCCATTTTAGTACAGTAACAAAATTTCTTATTTTAGTACAGTAACAAAATTTCCCATTTTAGTGCAGTGACAAAATTTTCTATTTTAGTACAGTAACAAAATTCCCCATTTTAGTACTGTGACAAAATTTTCTATTTTAGTACAGTAAGAAAATTTCCCATTTTAGTACAGTAACAAAATTTCTTATTTTAGGACAGTAACAAAATTTCCCATTTTAGTACTGTGACAAACTTTTCTATTTTAGTACAGTAACAAAATTTCCCATTTTAGTACAGTGACAAAATTTTCTTAGTACAGTAACTAAATTTCCCATTTTAGTACAGTAACAAAATTTCTTATTTTAGTACAGTAACAAAATTTCCCATTTTAGTACAGTGACAAAATTTTCTATTTTAGTACAGTAACAAAGTTTCCCATTTTAGTAGTGACAAAATTTCCTATTTTAGTACAGTAACAAAATTTCCCATTTTAGTACAGTCACAAAATTTCCCATTTTAGTACAGTGACAAAATTTCTCATTTTAGTACAGTAACAAAATTTCTCATTTTAGTACAGTAACCAAATTTCCCATTTTAGTACAGTCACAAAATTTCCCATTTTAGTAAAGTCACAAAATTTCTCATTTTAATACAGTGACAAAATTTTCTATTTTAATACAGTAACAAAATTTCAGGAAAGCGTTGCCAAATATTCTTCCGTATAGTCTTGTCAACTGTGTGTCTAACTGCGTTCTAGTTAAATATATAAATAAAAGGGCATTAGATAGGGCGCCGGAAGTACTGCTCCACCCCCGCCCCTCCCCCCTCGCTCCACCCGGTGAGCCCATCAAGATAAATAACTCCGCGACAGTGATGGATGGATTGTATCCTGCGACTCGGAGACCGGAGCACCCTTTGTTTGGGCAAGGCGCGGTTATTGTGTGGTCAGCGATCTCGATGGAAACATATATGAAATTTTTATTTCTTTATTTACAATTAGCCGCGGTACCAGTCTCGTCGCTGCCCGTGTTGCTGTTGGTGAAGGCACCGGGCCACTACGCCATCTGCTTAGAAACGTAATTCTGTATCCTACGTAAATTCTGTAGGTAGATATATCGTGTGGGGCCGCTTTAAAAGAATAGCCCCACTGCATCTCTCCCCGTGTATGTCGTAAACCATTGTTTGGGCAAGGCGCGGTTATTGTGTGGTTAACAACCTCGATGGAAACATTTATATGAAATTTTTATTTCTTTATTTACAACTAGCCGCGGTATCAGTCTCGTCGCTGCCCGTGTTGCGGCTTGCGGTTGGTGAAGGCACCGGGCCACTACAACATCTGATTAGAAACGTTATTCTGTATCCTAGGTAAATTCTGTAGGTAGATACATCGTGTGGGGCCGCTTTAAAAGAATAGCCCCAGTGCATCTCTCCCCGTGTATGTCATAAACCTTTGTTTGGGCCGTAAACCTTTGTTTGGGCAAGGCGCGGTTATTGTGTGGTTAGCAACCTCGATGGAAACATTTATATGAAATTTTTATTTCTTTATTTACAATTAGCCGCGGTATCAGTCTCGTCGCTGCCCGTGTTGCGGCTTGCGGTTGGTGTAGGCACCGGCCCACTACAACATCTCATTAGAAACGTAATTCTGTATCCTAGGTACATTCTGTAGGTAGATACATCGTGTGGGGCCGCTTTAAAAGAATAGCCCCAGTGCATCTCTCCCCGTGTATGTCGTAAAAGGCGGATATGTCTCCCTTCTTATATTACTAGGTGGTAGAGCTTAACCCGCCCGGGTTGTACCACCGCACTGAATGAAAGGTCGGCCGAAGCGGCTATGTGAATGGTTTGTGTTTTCCGCCCAGTTCAGTGTAGCCGGCAAGACCGAAGAGAAGCACAGACGTGGCACCAAGTTCACCCGGTGTTATGGGCTGACATCACGGATGTTGTAGGTGATCGTGTCAGATTCCATAAAAAACAAATAATAAAAAAAAACACTCGCCTTTATTTTTTATGTGCGATCGATATAATTGAGAATTATGTTTTGATCAATGTCTTCCCCGTGTTTCAGGTTCAGGAGTACTTGTAGTTCGCCCTTCAAGCGGCCCCCTCCTGTGAAGACCAAATGCCATCTTTGGAAGAGGTAAACAAGAAGAAATCATGTTTATTTAGAAAAACGCATTGCACGCACGCATTGTACCGTGTGGGGCCGCCGGTACTTTAAAAGAATAGCCCCACTGCATCCCTCCCCGTGTAAGTCGTAAAAGGCGACTAAAGGATATGACTCCCTTCTTATATTACTAGGTGGTAGGATTTAACCCGCCCGGGTTGGTACCACCGCACTGAATGAAAGGTCGGTTGAAACGGCTATGTAAATAGTTTGTGTTTTCCGTCCAGTTCAGTCTAGCCGGCACGACCGAAGGGAAGTACTGGCGTGGCACCAAGTTAGCCCGGTGTTATGGGCTGACATCACGGATATTGTAGGTGATGCAGCCAATCGTGTCAGTTTTCATAAAAAAAAATAACTCATATTTTTAACCCCAGACGCAAAAAGAGAGGTGTTATAAATTTGACTTGTGTATTTGTGTGTCTGTCTGTGGCATCGTAGCTCCTGAACGGATGGACCGATTTGGATGCGGTTTTTTTTATTATTAGATAGCTGGTTTAACCGGGATGTTTCTTGGCTATGTTAGTAATAAAGTAAAGAAGTAATTATTATAAAGTAATAAACATTTTACGCCTCACGGATTCACGATTTGGATGAGAGTTTTCTATAGAAGCTTCAAATAAAAGTTAAATAACAAATTAAAAAAAAAAAACCCCGACCGAAACTCACAGCTGCGCGGGTATTTACATAGCGCTCCCCGACTCCTTTAAGTTAGTAAACGGAAATTATTTTTGACTTTTTAATGGTAGGTTTTTTTAAATTTCTAATTGTTACTAAATCAATTTAAGACATGCACACAAAGACTACGAGTGAATTCACGAAGGCCTTTCGTAACAGATAAATAACGTCGCGATCATCGCAGCAAATTACTTTTCCGTCCCAAAGGAGGCCCCCGCAAACCTCTAGGTTTGTCGGGTAAACTTCCCGATAGCGGTCCACAAACGCCACCACCACAAAGGGGTTCGGTGTCTGTACTCTGTACCATCCAGCCCCCCCCCCCCCCCCCCCCCCCCTCCTCCGCTGCTTCAGCACAATAGATTTTATTGCCCGCACTATCACCAAGACAAATGAGAAATGTGAAATAGACAATAGGCTATTTACCTAACGCCATCCCTTTCTCATAGCGGGCCGCCTTACCGAACTGACAAAACTCGCACCACCTTCTTTTAGGCAAACGTTCGTATATCCTTATTGTAAATTTATCGATTTTAATCCCTAAACCTATGAGCATAGAGCTGGGTTTAGATTAGGCGGAATGGAGTCGAGTTACGGCCGGTTGGATTAAGAGTTCCTCGAAATTTATTGCGCATAAATGTAGGTGGCAGGAGGGCTCCGGGGTCTGCGGGGGTCGGTCGGTCGGGCGCAGTGGGCCGCACTGGACAGCGGTAGGCTTAAAAAACAGAGTAAGAGGCGTCTGGGGGGGCAGGAGACGCCTGGTGGGGTAGCGGTGGTTGGGCCCGGGCGTGGGGTTGCGCCAGTCCCAGGGTAGTTCGTTTTTAGAGTGCCACAAGCAACGTAGGCCTACGAAGGGGGTGGATTTAGGTTGATAAAGGTTTGTGTTAATCTAGGATTACCCGCTTGGCTGTAATTTAACGAGGACGGTGTCCGTATATTGTTTTGCTCTTTGCAACGTATCGCTTAATAGAGCTTTGCGGAGCCTTCGAGTTATTGCAGCTCGTGGAGTTAGGAGTAGCTACGACGTATAGGCGTGTCGAGGGGGAAGGGATTGGGGGTTCAAACGCCCCTCCCCTCCCCCCCCAAAACTTTATAGGTAAGTGCCATTTTATTTTTAACTACAATATACATTATTAATTTTTTGCCCACTAACATGCAATGGTTCGCCTACTTAGAAAATGTTCCTAAGCTCGTTCCTGTATTAGAATTTCCTTTAATCAAATCTGTGCTCAAAGTCGTCGTCCATCTCCTCGGGGTTCACAATTGCGACTGAATGAACGACCCGAGAGTGTGCTGGGTCACGACTGGGTCGCACTCGGTCACACACACGCCTCTCGCCAGAGACAGCCGGACGAACACGAGCAAGGGAACTCCAACAAGAGTGCACAGCCGCCATCAATGCATATGCCGGATTTGTCGTTGACGAACAAATCCGCGTGTAAATGTCGCACGCACGGTGCCGATCGATCGGCGCGAAGTTCGGCGCGAAGACGGCGCGAAGCTCAGCGCGAAGCTCGGCACGGCGCTCAGCGCGAGGTTCGTGTAGTGAATGTGGGCTTACTGTCTCCCCTCCCGCGGCTTCTTCGCTTCGCGGCAAAGTAACCTATAACCGGTGAAAACCCCATGTGAATTTGTCAGCCTCGATAGCTCAGTGGTGCAGACAGTCGACTGTCGCTATTGATTGTTAAGCAACACTGGGCGCGGTCAGTACTTGGATGGGTGACCGCTGACCGTTGGGGGCTGACCGTGGTTCGGATTCCACGTAAAACTGTAGGTCCCTTCCCTTCTTACCTTACTAGGTGGTAGGGTTCAACACGCCCGGGTTGGTACGGGTTGGTACGCCCGGGTTGGTTGGAAACGTCCGAAACGGCTATGTAAATAGTTTCTGTTTTCCGTCCAGTTCAGTGTAGCCGGCACGACCGAAGGGAAGCACTGACATGGCACCTAGCTCACCCGGTGTTATGGGCTGACATCACGGATGTTGTAGGTGATGTAGCCAACCGTGTCAGTTTTCATAAAAAAAAAACAATTATTGAGTAGTTCTCGAGTTATGAGCGAACATAAAACAGATAGCGTTACATATTGTCCGATTTACTTACCTAGGTTACAGTGCATAGAATTCCTACCTGAATGTGACCCTGATCATCGGCGAGGCTCTTCCCGCCGCAAATCTAAGTACGTCTCACTCGCACAAACTACAAAAAGAACTTTCTGTCGCTTTCAAGCTCTTGCTTAAATTATGGCGCTCCTCACTAGATCACTACGAAATAGTTTTATAAGTGTTTCAGTTATACGCTCAAAATTGACCCTTAAGGCCATAAAGTTAGAGTTCAAATCCTGATTAATAATGTAGTTCATAAGAATGATTTTCGTAAACACCATCGAGTCGTCGAGCTCTTGCGATTCGATTAGGGAAGGATTTATCTCTAACCCTATTTTTAATGCATTTTGCATCGTATTTTTCAGATGGGAAGGTATAAATTGCTTTAACATTTTATCAGTAAAATTCGACTTTTAAGAAGTGCACAGTACGGTGAGGACTGCGAAGGCGGTTGGGTATTAAAAATCCCACCCCGTGGGCGAGAGGGTGAATTGCGGGGTTGAAGAGGGGTCGGTCTGGGAGCGGGTTGGAAGGGGTGGGGATAGGTAGGGGTAGGTCTGGCTCTAGTGCCGTCGGCCTCGGAAGGTACACACACTTCTCGACTGAACGCAGAGCAGGGCGGGTCGGACGGAAGTCGGGACATACATAGATAGCACTTGGCTGTGCAGGCTTCGAACTTCTAGGAAACAATCTCGACTCGTGTAATGATGTCGTAGTTCGATTAAACGAATTTGTTGATGTTATTTTGTCTTACTGTGTTAAGTTAATTACTTTGTTATCTGTACTGTATGGGGCAGGTACTTAATAAGAATAGCTCCACTGTATCTCTCCCCGTGCACATCGTAAAAGGCGACTAAGGGATAAGGACAAGTTGCCGTGCATAAGGGCGACAGGTTAGCCACCTCTCACCTTGGCACGGTTTTTCCACCGAGTCATGCAGCAGGTGGGCCTTCGTGCCTTACTCGCCGCCTGATACATAGTTATCTTGTCCGAATACTTTGCTGAACGTGGTGGTCCGTGCTGTGCTGTAATTTACCAGAGTACTTGCAGCACAAAACCGATTACTCTGCTTACCCCTATTGTCGGGATACGGCGTGGGGTGTGTGTGTGTGTATTTTGTCTTATTTTCATTGATAAGGTTATCATAAACTAAAGGTAATAATTAGAAAAGAACGGTGCTTAGATTGAAACAAGAAATACTTTTCAAGTATGGAAAATATTAGACTTTTCAAGGTTCCGTACGACGGTTGTAGAATAAAATTTTCTACTTTCCTATCCGGTATGACATTCGTAGCCCCCGCATACGGCCGAATGTCTATGGGTGTCGTTAATAACCTTGTGGGTGGATCGGCGCCACAATATGTCACGCTTTCAATAAAAAAACCCGGCCAAGTGCGAGTCGGACGCGCGCACAGAAGTTTCCGCACCACAAAAAAAAAATGAAAAGAACACGTTTATTGTACGGGGACCACCCTTAAATCTTAATTTTTTCAATTTTTTTTTTATTATTTGTTATACCATAATAACAAATATTCTGTGAAAATTTCAAACGGCTAGTCGCTATTACGGTTTCAAAGATACAGCCATCGGACGGACGGACAGACAAATGGCGTAGGCTTAGTAATAGGCCTACGGGCCTTCCGTACGGGGTAAGGAAATATAAAAAAGGTGATTTATGTCAAAAGTCAAAAAAACCTACCCAGGCATTTTTGAAATTATTAAAATAAATTGTATTTAGTAAATTTAGAATACACAAAGATATCAATTTCTCATTTGATGTAATATCTGATTCCTTTTTCGCAGAGCCACACACGTTACGCGTCTGGTTCCTTTTTCGCAGAGCCACACACGTCACGCGTCCGGTGGCAATAAAGTAATTCCAACACAATCTCATAGATGGCGCTCGTTCATTTATTTGTAAGGACGCAACGAAATTCTAAATACATTCTAAACTTGAAATAATTATGTGAAGACTGTTATTTGATAATTTGCATTTTTATGTTCTTGAAATCTAAAAAAATAAATGTTCAGGTTGTTTGAAATCGTAATGTTTAAATATAACATAATAATAAACATCAAACATTAAAATATTTATATTCTTAGGTCACTTTTTAGTTAGTGCTGTTGTACGTTTTGACGCCTCCGTCTGTGTGTCCGTCTGTGGCATCGTAGCTCCCAAAAGGATGGGCCGATTTGGATGCGGTTTTTATATTGGACATTATTGCAAAATTCACACGCGGACGAAGCCAGCCAAACCAACTTAAGTATACAAATTTAGGTACTTAAATACAGACAGTCGAATCTCCAAGCACACCAGTAAGTAACATTATGTGTGACTGTACATAGCTAGCAGGTAGGAACACGTAGTCTCATAACGAAGTGCTCGAGCAGAGCTTGTTAGGAAGGGTGCTCGTCTCCAAGTACACCAGTACGTAACATTATGTGTTACTGTACATAGCTAGCAGGTAGGAACACATAGTCGCAAAACGAAGTGCTCGAGCAGAGCTTGTTAGGAAGGGTGCTCGTCTCCAAGTACACCAGTACGTAACATTATGTGTTACTGTACATAGCTAGCAGGTAGGAACACGTAGTCGAATAGCGAAGTGTTCGAACAGAGCTTGTTAGGGTGCTCGTCTCCAAGTACACCAGTACGTAACATTATGTGTTACTGTACATAGCTAGCAGGTAGGAACACATAGTCGCAAAACGAAGTGCTCGAGCAGAGCTTGTTAGGAAGGGTGCTCGTCTCCAAGTACACCAGTAAGTAACATTGTGTGACTGTATATAGCTAGCTAGTAGGTAGGAACACAGTCGCATAACGAAGTGCTCGATCAGAGCTTGTTAGGAAGGATGCTCGTCTCCAAGTACACCAGTAAGTAACATTATGTGTGACTGTACATAGCTAGCAGGTAGGAACACGTAGTCGCATAGCGAAGTGTTCGAACAGAGCTTGTTAGGGTGCTCGTCTCCAAGTACATCAGTAAGTAACATTATGTGTGGCCGTACATAGCTAGCAGGTAGTCTCATAACGAAGTGCTCGGACAGAGCTTGTTAGGAAGGGTACTCGTCTCCAAGTATACCAGTAAGTAACATTATGTGTTACTGTACATAGCTAGCAGGTAGGAACACGTAGTGGCATAACGAAGTGCTCGAGCAGAGTTTGTTAGGAAGGGTGCTCGCCTCCAAGTACACCAGTAAGTAACATTATGTGCGACCGTACATAGCTGGCACGTAGGAACACATAGTCGTATAGCGACGGGCTCGAACAGAGCTTGTTAGATAGGTTGCTCGTCTCCAAGCACACCTGTAAGTAACATTATGTGTGACTGTACATAGCTGGCAGGTAGGAACACATATGTAGTTGCATAACGATGTGCTCGAGCAGAGGTTGTTAGGAAGGGTGCTCGTCTCCAAGCACACCCAGTAAATAACATTATGTGTGACTGTACATAGCTAGCAGGTAGGAACACATAGTCGCATAACGAAGTGCTCCAGCAGATCTTTTAGCAAGGGTGCTCGTCTCCAAGTACACCAGTAAGTAACATTATGTGTGACTGTACATAGCTAGCAGGTAGGAATACATAGTCCCATAACGAAGTGCTCGAGCAGAGCTTGTTAGGAAGGGTACTCGTCTCCAATTATGTGTGACTGTACATAGCTAGCAGGCAAGAACACATAGTCGCATAACGAAGTGCTCGAGCAGAGCTTGTTAGGACGGGTGCTAGTCACCAAGCACACCTGTAAGTAACATTATGTGTGACTGTACATAGCTAGCAGGTAGGAACACGTAGTCTCAAAACGAAGTGCTCGAGCAGAGCGTGTTAGGAAGGGTACTCGTCTCCAAGCACACCTGTAAGCAACCAGTATGTGTGACTGTACATAGCTGGCAGGTAGGAACACATAGTCTCATAACGAAGTGCTCGAGCAGAGTTTGTTAGATAGGGTACTCGTCTCCAAGCAGACCAGTAAGTAACATTATGTGTTACTGTACATAGCTGGCAGGTAGGCCCACATTGTCGCATAACGAAGTGCTCGAGCAGAGCTTGTTAGGAAGGTTGCTCGTTCTCCAAGCACACCTGTAAGCAACCAGTATGTGTGACTGTACATAGCTGGCAGGTAGGAACACATAGTCGCATAACGAAGTGCTCGAGCAGAGCTTGAGGTGCTCGTTTTCTCGGTGCGTCGCTATCAAGTCCGGCATAATTTTTCATTACATTAACATAAAAAAGTTGTGCAGGCGTGAAGATAAAAGAGACGAGCGGTGGTGGGCGGCGGCGGACCCGCCCCCGGGCCGCCCGACTCCTACCATGCGATGCGTTCTTTTACGACTGCACTAAAATTCATCGGTCCTTGCGAATCCTGCAATAAAATTAAAACAATGAGTAGTGAGCGAGGTAGTGATGTGAAGTAGGTACCTAAAAATATTTGTTATCGATTATTATGTTTTATAAATTTATTATTAACCCTTTGAGTCCCTTTGACTCAAAATAGTACTACTCCCCTTGGCTCCCAGGCCCTTTTAGCGGCGCTCAAAAACGCAAAATTCTAGCGGCGCGCAAAAGGCAAGCAATAAGTGGAGCGCTCGCTCCACTTGGGAGCCATGGGTAGTCGACGAAAACTGGAGCGCGCGCTCCACTTGGGATTAGAAGGGTTTCATCAATTTATATAAGTAATTGAGAAATCATGGACAAATTTTTTTCTACCGTTTTTTTTCTACAGTCCTTATTGTTGTATAATGTATGGATCTATTTTATATTAGAACGAATGAACTTATTTTGTGCTAACTTTTTAAATTATTATTATACTAAATTATATCTCACATCAAAGCTGAAGTCGCCTACTCACATAGACAAATCGGCGCAGCAATAATTATTATTATCGAATTCGGGACCGGCCAAGCCACGTGTGTGGCGATCGAACCGATTTCGCCGATCGATGAGGACGTGTCTGAGTAGAGTTATTTTACCCACACCACTAAATAGCCCGCGCAGGTGGGACGACGACATCAAGTGCGTCGGCGGAAAGCAGTGGTTCCGTACCGTTGAAGGCCGGGAGGACTGGAGGAAAATTGGAGTCTAGTAGTAAACGCATACGCGGTGACTGACTGACTGACAGAGTAACTCGTACATCAATCAATACTTACTAATAATAAATCTGTAAGGGATGGCCCCACATACCATTCCCACACTCCGTTTTCCTGTCCACTGTCCACCAGTGTAGGGCACGATTACGCCAACGGTCGTCGTCTCTTCGGCTAAAGTGCCCAGCCCACTGCCACTTGAGCTTATCCACCCGGTGTTAGATATTCAATATCGCCGTTCTGACTCTGAAAGCAAAATAATTCAAACTAAATGTTTTCGATAAACGCAGTACTCCTGCTCAATTCGTAAGCGTCAGTAGCTCCGGTGTGCGATTATCGACCACAGTTCGTGATCTTAGGCACACCTGGGCGCGGTCAGAACTTACTTGTGTGACCGATCGACCGTTGAGGTTGACCGTTGTTAAGATTCCACGTAAAACTGTAAGATAATTAAGTAAGTAGGTAGGTAACTAAGGGACCGTCTTACCATACTATGTGGTAACGCTTGGCTCACACCGCACTGAATGAAAAGTCGATCGAAACGGCTATTTCAATAGTTCGCGTTTTCCGTCCAGTTCAGTGCAGCCGGCACGCCCGAAGGTAAGCACTGACATGGCACCCCGTTCACCAAAGGTGTTATGGGCTGACATCACGGATGTTGTAGGTGATGTAGCCAACCGTAACACTTTCTATAAAAAAAAACCTTAAATTTTAATCAATGTTATGCGTAAAATTTTGACTAAAACAAATATTACACAAAATAAAAAAAAAAATCACAAATTTCGTGCCTTACACGACTATCGAGCACATTGAAAATGAATCTACGGAATTCGAAAAAATATTGTCTCTGAGCGTCACGAGAAAGTCGGGATAAGGAAGAGTTGGGTTCTGATGATGGAGCCGGAAGGAAGCCATAGGAACTCCTAAACTACACATGATAAGCCCATCATGTTTGGGCTCGTTTGATTTGTCTTCGCAAGTACTCTAGTCATATGTTATTTCCAGGGTCCTGATGATGAAGTCGGAAGGAAGCCATAGGAACTCCTAAACTACACATGATAAATCCACCATATTTGGGTTCGTTGGATATAGGGATATAGGAATATAGGTTAGGTTAGAAGATGCGATTTATCTTTAGAAGATGATTATATTTTTATATTTAATATTTATTAATTTGTTACTTTAGTTAGAAATTATGTCAAGTTTATCTATTTTTTTCTGTCTAAATTTTAGTTTACATTTTTTAAGCTGCTTGTGTTTTTGAAAAATAATAAAAAATATATAAATGTAATGTTTTTTTTTATTTTGTTGAATTCGTTTTCAATGCGACGCATCTTCTAACCTAACCTATTCTCCTATATTCCTATATCCAACGAGCCTATATATGGTGGTTTTATCGTGTATAGTTTAGGAGTTCCTATGGCTTCCTTCCGGCTCCATCATCAAGACCCTGGAAATAACATATGACTAGAGTACTTGCGAAGACAAATCCAACGAGACCAAACACGATCGATTTATCATACGTGTGGTTTCGGAGTTCCTATGGCTTCATTCCAGCTCCATCATCAGGACCCTGGACATCAAATACGATAAGAGTACTTGCGAAGACAAATCCAACGAGCCCAAACACGATGGGCTTATCATGTGTAGTTTAGGAGGTCCTATGGCTTCCTTCCGGCTCCATCATCAGACCCAGTGGCGGCTGGTGACTTCAGTGACCGGTAGTGCGCTAAGTACCTACCTCCTTAAATACCAAATTTCCCAACACATTCCCGTCATGCTATTTTAAGATCGCGACTTCCGAATTTTGTAAACGCCTGCGTTGTATTATGTACGTACCTAGTATGAATATTCTCAAGACACTCAATAAGTTGCAAAAAACAAGAAAATAAATCCAAACAAGTTTTTTAACTCATTTATAGCATACATCGATGATTTATAGTACCTTTATGAACACACCCATAGACCACAACACTACTGCAGCTTTCAAAAAGAAAAAATAGCAATGTCCCAAAAATACTTAAAAATGTATAAAAAAACATTTGAAAAGTAGGAATTGAACCCGGGATCACCTGATTGTAAAGCCTTACTTTTAACCAACTTGAGCAAATATCGGCACCACTTAATTCACAGTATCACGTGAGCACAAAACCTAACCATATCCCATTTTAAATATTCGCGCGCTAACGGGTATGTGACATCACATGACAGCGCGCTGACTCTAGGTAGACGGACTCGTGCAAAAGGAATCGCTCGCGACGTGTCGCACGCGCGGCTATTCACGATATAGCGTCCTTGTTTGGCGCTCGTGCGCCGCACGCAGAACTCCATTTCGGCCCATACTGTTTCTATGAAGTATCTTTTGTCTCACGCGCCAGCGGTGTTTTGCCGATCCCCATACATTCAGATGGGAGACCCGCGTGCGTTTTTCGATTCCGCACGGGGCGCGGATTTACTCGCAAAAACGTGCCTTGTGATCTATAAAATAAGGTCGAATTCACATTCGCATTTATTTGGAGTACGATCTTTATGGTTTTAATGTATACCTACATTGTTGTATTGTAAGATATATTTATGAAGATGTATTTTGAGTGAAGTGACTTCTCGTGATATGGTAGTGCGGCGCACGGGCGCACTTTAGGACCAGCCGCCAGTGATCAGACCCCAACTAACCTTTTCCTTATTGCGACTTTCTCGTATCGCTCAGCGACAATATTTTTTCGAATTCCGTAGATTCATTTCCAATGTGCTCGATAGTCATGTGAGGCACGAAATCTGTGAATTTATTTTTTCAAAAATGTTGAGCTACAGGGCAAATCCTTAACCCGATCGTCTTTGTTTAAGGCTCAAATTGTAGCTGGCTAAATTGTGCAGAGGAGTTTTTCTCAAATATTTGATATCATTGTTCGTTTCCAAAATATCGAGCGCCAAAATAAAAAAAATAAAAAATTTTTTTTTTTTTTTTCACTCTTTCGTCCATAACTTTTTTTGTTTTTTTTACTTTCTCAAATAATTGTTTTTGCGCCTTACAGCTCTCATGAATACGCGTCTTTTGAGTATAATATCTTCACAACTCTCCGAGATATAAGGGGATCGCCTTAGGATCGCAGTATAGGCCCCGATTTCGTGAAATCGGGGCCTATACTGGAACGACCCAAAAGACATTTTCAATGTCAAAAACACTTATCGCTAAGCTGTCGCAAGCGTGTCGCCACTGTCTCTCAGTAGGCGGGAAGGGTGTAGCGGGGGTGGGGGGCCGGTGCGGCGGAGGCAAGGGGTGGCGGGGGCGGGGGTGGCGACAAGCTTCTCCCTTAGGAAATTAATACGGAACTTGCGACTCCATGGCGCTGTGGGTCCGACTTCGCGCGCATAAAGTTACCTACGTGTTAATCCCTCTTTCCCCTATCCCACCGGCCCCAGTTCCAGCCACCCTTCAGGGCACGTTTTTGAAGATAAGTATGTTAGGTGTTCGGGCTTTTTAATTAAAGTCAGTCTGCGGAGAGCAGTCAATTTTTAAAGCGGTATTAGTTTTCTTATTATTCTATAATGAGTAGAATCATGCTCAATTTCTCGTAGCAGGATTATCCTCGTATTTCGCTAATCTTAATGCTTAATTGCATGAAAGAGGATTATCCTCTGACTGTGATATAAACTAAAAAACCGCCCAAGTGCGAGGCGAACTCGCGCACCGAGGGTTCCGTATCGCCATGTCATGGCTAGCGCCACTCACGCCATCTAGATTGCGTGTTATGAAATGTTTCATATTAGTTAAATGTCATGATTAGTTAAAATGCTTCATCATCTATTCGGCAGATGGCGCGCGCGCATACACTTTTTGGTTTCTTCTATGGGAACCCCAGTGAAATTTTTACTTTTTCTTATTTTTAACCCCCGACGAAAAAACGGAGGGGTGTTATAAGTTTGACGTGTGTGTGTGTGTGTGTGTGTGTGTGTGTGTGTGTGTGTGTGTGTGTGTGTCTGTGGCATCGTAGCTCCCAAACGGATGGACCGATTTGGATGCGGTTTTTTTTATTAGGAAGCTTGTTTAATCGGGATGGTTCTTAGCTATGTTTGTAATCAAGTAATAAATTAATTAAGTAATAAAAAAAATAATTCTCTTAAAAAGTGGACCAATTTGCATACGGTTTTTTTTAAAAAAGCTTAAAAAAAAATATAAAGACTCAAGAGTTGCGCGGGAATTTACTTAGCGGTCCACCGACTCCTTTAAGTAAGTAAACGGGAATTATTTTTGACTTTTTAAGAGTCGGGGGTTTTTTAAATTTGTAATTTAACTTTTTATTATTTGTTATTATATATCGTTATTATATTATATATTAATATATCGGCCATAATAACTATGTATAACACATATTCTGTGAAAATTTCAACGGGCTGCCTATTACGGTTCAAGAGATACAGCCCTCGGACAGACAGACAGACAGACGGCGGCGTAGGCTTAGTAATAGGCTTCCGTACGGAATACGGAAACCTAAAAATGAAACTAAGAAGCAATTGTTTATTGTTTATTTAGCCCCTATTGGCAGTACTCACTGCGCTCAGATTTGTCATATTTACATTGTAAGTTCCGCCAGTTCGATTATCACAGCGAAGAAGAACTGACAAGAAACTTCACTGGAATTTTTTTCAATGTGCACTTAGTCTACTTTACAAAAATGTTTTCCACTGCCTAGACACGCATGTGCTAAGTAATTTTTTTTTAAATATAAAATTGTATGAAGATAAATACCCACCACACTGCCACATGAAGCAGGCCAGTCTCCACAAACAGCACCAGTTCACGAGCACCACATCTGGGCCAGCAATCTAACTAATAAATAAATAATGTATTGTGTGAGGCCGGTAATTAAAAAGAATAGCCCCATTGCATCTCTTCCCGTGCATGTCGTAAAAGGCGAACATGGTATAAGGACAAGATGCCGTGCATAAGGGCGACAGGATAGCCACCTCTCACCTTGGCACGTTCCTTTCGGTCCACCGAGTCGTGTAGCAGGTGGGCCTTCGAGCCTTACTTGCTGCTTGCTTGATTGTCCTAAAACCGTGCTAAATGTGGTGGTCTGTGTTGTGCTGTATTTTGCAGGAGTACTTGCAGCACAACACCGACTACTCTGCTTACCCCGATGGTCGGGATACAGCGTGTCGTATGTATCTTCCTCAACAACCAACCCAAATCATATAATTCCAATTTCATATCTTATTCGTTTCAGCCGCTGAGAACAAACGAATGTCCGAAATTCGGAACGTTATTCTGTCGACGTAATCGGACCAATAAGTGGGTCCCGAGTTGAGAAATTTTCGTTCAAAATTCGCGCTTGGAAAAACAAATTTACTTTCCAATTAGGCAAAGCTCTCGAATTTTCAACAGTAATGGTCTCAAATGTCTATAAAGGATTTGCGTTACACAAATACGTACTTATAAGTAGTGTCCGACCGAAAGAGTAATTTCACTTTCGGCCGAAAGCCGTAACCGAATTTCGGCTAAATTAAACTTTCGGCAGAAAGCCGAAAGCCGAAGCCGAAAGCCGAAACCGAAAGCCGTAGCCGAAAGTATGTATGGTATTTAAGTACCTAGTTAGTTAGTTATGCATTATTTAGGTAGAATGTTATGCAAGTGACAATAAAAGGTATTTATAATTATGGGAAATTTTTATTTAATGCATAAAACAATATGCACAATTATTAATAATGAAAAATCAAACAAGGTTTGTCTGTCCAACAACTTTCGGTTGGGCCGAAAGTGACCACTACTTTCGGTCGAAACCGTAAGTTTGCCGAATGTGGCAAATATTGGCCGAAAGGCCGAAAGCCGAAAGCCGAAACCGAATATTCGGTCGGATACTACTTATAAGGGATTTCCATAGTCAGATGCGAGACTTATAATGTAGGCACATAGGTATAAAATGGAAATGTATTTTAAGTAAGCATTGAACAAATATTATAATTAGATTTATGTCTAATTAAATAAAATAAAAACGAACATGATGTTTTTGATCAACTTTTTGACCTTTTTTATGGTTCCTACAGGGACACAGGTTTTGAGTAGAAATGTTGATTTTTGAAGTGGTCCGATTACGTGCCTGAGTATGGGAAGAATTTTCTTTGGATGCAGTGTACCTTTTTTTATGGAAACTGACACGGTTGGCTACATCACCTACAATACAACATTCACGATGTCAGTCCATAACATCGGGTGAACTAAGGGCCATGTCAGTGCTTCTCATGTCGGCTACACTGACTGAACTGGACGGAAAACATGAACTATATAGATAGACGTTTTGGCCGACGTCAGTGCGGTGGTATCTACCCGGGCGGGTTGAAACCTACCACCTAGTAAGGTAAGAAGGGAAGGGACCTACAGTTTTACGTGGAAGCCGAACCACGGCAGCCTCCAACCTGTGGCCTCCCACGGTCTAGCGGTCACCCATCCAAATACTGACCGCGCACCGCGCTCAGGGCTGCTTAACAACAGTCGACCGACCGCACCACTGAGCTATATATTCTTTCTAACACCAAACTCATAGTGGTTTGTGAGTAAAATCAACTTAAGAAGCAGATATTTGGTATTGCTCCCCTTCTTTAAACAAAAATTTTGAGAGGGCACTCAATTTTGCAAAATGATCCCTTCAACTGCCACGGCACCCACAATTAAGGACTTATACTCATACGTACATACTTATAATTTAACTCTAAGGCTTACAAAGTTAATGAATACAGTTACAAATAAAATGTTACCACGAAAGTTGAAGTCGCTAAAACCTCGCTTATCACTGCGCGCGGCTGCAATTAGGTCGGTAATGCAGTCACGTGGAGAGGCAACAGAATGTGTTGTGTCTGCTGCGCTGGGGCCGGGTAGACTTTGTAGCGAGCGCCTGAGTTATTATCGTTACAACTAAAACTAAACTCGAGCTGCAATAAAGGCTCTGAGTGAATAGTTTCCAGCGGAGCGGTTTACACGGCATGGAAATTGCGTAGGTATTGAATTTATTATTCATTATTATTACATCGATCCGTTTTGCCGCCATGCGCTCAACGCTATCAACTATGACTTCAAGAATAGAATAGAGAGCCTTTATTGCGCTCATGAAAAAAAAATGACACAATATATAATAAAAAAAAATATATATATAAAATACAATAGCGTCATACCATATGGCAATAATATCACTATATGTAACTCTTCTAGTCAACTTTAGAGTATTTAATCAAATAAATTTGATTAAATCCTCTAAAGTTATTTAGTCACAAATTGGTCCAATTACGTGATTAATTTCTGAAGCGCAAGTGAAAAAAACACAGATATTAGAAATAAGAAGTTTTTTAGTTTCCGGGTCCCGTAGGAAAGCCGTTAAGATTTATCGCCTAAAACCATCTTGAGAAGTGGAGGAATGTAGCAGTGAAAACCGCATGTAAATCGAAAAAGTGGTTCTCGAGATATAAGACTACTCAATACTGACGTACGTTATACGCTCGCCCGCCTATAGAAACTTAGAATAGAATAGAATAGAAACTCTTTATTGCACGCAGTTGAAAGAAGAACATTATACATACGACAAGAAACAAGAAATACAGGAATGTGCAAAAGCGAACTTATCACTGCAAGTGATTTCTTCCATTCAACCTTTCTAGTCAAACCTCTCTTTATTTATTAGGATTACAAATTGGTATCTAACACTTTCTTATGATACATTTGACAGCTTATCCCGCCTCTGTTGATTTTTTTTTCGAAGGTTTTTTTAATTTAGTTCGGTAGATATGGGTGGCTGAGTCGGAGGGGCCAAAGCACATGCTTCGATCACCTCCGAGAAGGTATGTGCCGTACCGGAGACTTCCCTGGATTTCTGGCTATACTGGAGTAGAGGAGAACACAGCTGAGGCTGCTATGAGGCCATCTCACTTCCAGTAGATTGGTATCGCAGTCGGCTACAATTTTGAGCCTACCACCTAGTAAGGGGCAAGGGAAGGGCCCTACAGTTTTACACCGGTTCCGAAAGGTGAAGCAGCAGGTGTAGGTATGCACGTACATTTTTTTTTCTTCAATTAACAAACAGTCGTAGTATGTCGTATAAGCTTACAATATCAGTACATAATATAATCATAAAGCAGGTAGTGTGAAGCGATGCTAACAATTTAGTATCGCTGAGGATCTAAACTTTTGTTTAATTACATGATACTGTGGAGCGGTACGTGCGGGCGGGGTGCGGAGGGGGAGGGAGGGGGACGCTCGGCAGGGGGCCTGTACTCTGTTGTAGGCAGGGTACTGATGGCAAAAAAATTAGGTATACAAATGTGTACTATAAATTTGCTTTCTCAACATGTAACAGTATATAAATAATCAGGTCCTTCAATTCAAGTGAGGCGCGAATAGGCATCTATCAGGTCAGCATGGCATTTGCAACACCCGCTTACGACTTAATGTCCATGTGCGTCGCTAGACACCTTATGGGTGGATCGACACCACATGTTGCTTTTTCTAAAAAAAAGCGCGCGCATTTGTGGCAATCCAGGGCTGAGGTAAAAGTTTTTTTAAGGACTCAGTTGGCTGCATCACGTATAACATCCGTGATGTAAGCCTAGATAACATCTTGGTGAACTAGGTGCTATGTCAGTAAATGCCTTTGTTCGAGCCGGCTACAATTAACTGGACGGAAAACTCAAACTATTTACACAGACGCTTCGACCAACCTATCATTCAGTGCAGTGGTACCAATCCGGGCGGCTTGGTACCACTGTAATATAAGAAGGGAAGGGACCTACAGTTTTACGTGGAATCCGAACCACGGTCAGCCTCCAACCCTTGAAGTCACAAATCCAAGTTCTGACTGCGCTCAGGGGTGCTTAAGTGATCACAGAACGGCAGTCGACCGATCGCGCCACTTAACTGAACTGACAACAATGTATTTAGCTGTTTATTTAGTTGATCAGATCTCGGATTAAAATGTGACAAAGTTGATGAAATATGCAGTAGGTATGTATGTATACTATCAAATCTGCTGTCCGTACTGGCGAGCAGTTTGCCGACCGCACATAATTTATCGCCACCAAAGGATAGGAAGCTGGGCCCAACTTCGCACTTCCATCGTATTTTATACTTAATTTATATTTATCGCTAGTCACAAGTTGTTCGAGTATGTAAGGAGCATAATGTAAACACCTTTTGCTTCTTATACTCTCGCTTTATATGCTTACATTTCAGGTTTCCCATTATGAAAGTCTGAAACAGAAATTGTGTGCGAGTGGTGTTGTGAGTGTGAGATGGGGAGGGAACGTCTCGGAATTATTATATATACAAAACAAATCTACTAGGTATATACTTTTATGTCTCACTTTTCGTTTGACAATGATTTTTTTAATAAGTGAAAATTGTTATTCTCAAGCAAGAACATAAGTAATAACCCGGTAATTCTTTAATCAAGAAAATATAAAAGTAATATAAATAACTAAAGAATTAAAAGCATAGGTAAATAAAAGTTTACAAATAAATTAAATGTGCTTGGGCCCTCTGACTCAACCATCCATACCGGATAACATAAAAAAAGGTGAGGAGTTGTGGGACACCCGACAGAAACCAAGCTACTTACGCGCTTTATATATAATTTTTTTTATAAGCTGCCTCACCGTTCGGAACCGGTATAAATCTGTAGGTCCCTTCCCTTACCCCTTACTAGGTGGTAGGCTCAAATTGTAGCCGACTGAGTTGGCATCACCGTACTGGATGTAAGATGGCCGCATAGCAGCCTCGGCTGTGTTTTCCTCTAGTCCAGTATAGCCAGCAATCCAGGGAAGTCTTCGGTATGGCACCTGCCTTCTCGGAGATGATATTGGCTGGTCGGAGCATGTGATTTGCCCCCTCCGACTCAGCCGGATACCGGATTACATAAAAAAAAAAACAATTATTAATAGCACCATCCATGCGATATTCTTTTCAACTTATACAATGGTTCGACTTCAAAATAATCATAGATGGCACTCAGGCAGCGCTGCGCGCTGCCCAGCCAATGAGGAGCGTTGCAGCTACCGTTCGTACTTTCGTGGCGTTTCACTTTTTCTGAGTTAGGTCCCCATCCCAAACGCGCGTTAAAAAGGTTCTCTTCAAAAAATGTTAATTAATAACAAATAATAAACAATATACACATGCACGGTATTTCATTACTCGTAGCATGCATGTAACTATTTAGTAATCTGTGGTATTGTATTGTATTGTTTATTGATCATTCTTATGGCAGTTAGACTGCGCTCGAACTTGTTACAATTTGTTCTATCCGGTTCTATTACACCCACGAAGAAGAACCGACAAGAAACTTCGCAGGGTATTTTTTTAAACATATTATACAAGTATTTAGTGACTAGCCACATAATAACACCGCCCATAGTCCATCTAAAACACAGCTTGAGAGCAAGATTAACAATTTTGCTGAGAGTTCTGACTACAAAGACTTATTAATTAAGTGAATCAGGTGTAAAGAGCCTTTGTTAGAGTACATGTAAATATTTAATTTTATATTTAATCGGTCCCTTCTAGGAGATTAGTAATTTTGATAAGTATTAAAATTATCTGTGCAACACGAGTAAGACATTTAATTATTCCTTTAGTCTATTCTGCTTTAAGTAGTACCTTAGTACCTAAACACTTGTTACAAAGGCTTGAATTTCTAATTATTTGCAAGTGAAGCTTCGTTTCATGTCCCTTTTCAGTATAACTAGCGGTAATTAAGATGGCTGCCCAGCCTGTACAGCCCACAGAGCAAATAAACAACTGGTCTATTCCAAGTATGACAACATTGTCAAAGGGAACATCATTTTGAGCTATTTACGACTTCCTATTGTATATAACTTCAAATAATATGCAAGACTAATATTCCACTGTGTGGGGCCGGTACTTAATAAGAATAGCCCCACTGCATCTCTCCCCGTACATGTCGTAAAAGGCGACTAAGGGATAAGGACAAGATGCCGTGCATAAGGGCGACAGGCTACTTTGCCACCTCTCACCTTGGCACAGTGTTTCCACCGAGTCTTGCAGCAGGCCTTACTTGCTGCCTGATCTGATCTTATAAATTACGCCCTTTCTTTTGTATTTTGTAGCTCCATTTCTGTTAATGTGTTTATGTAATATAATGTATGTGCTGAATAAAATTCTATTCTATACCATTCTATCTTGTCGGAATACTTTGCTAAACGTGGTGGTCGGCGTTGTGCTGTAATACCAGAATACTTGTAGCACAACACCGATTACTCTGCTTACCCCGATTTTCGGGATACGGCGTGTGGTGTTTATGTATTAATATTCCTAAACAAAATTATATTGGTTTGTGAACCTTGTTTTGAACTTATAATTAAGTTTTATTATTGTTTGAGATACTTAAATAGAGCTTTCGTCGCTGTACGTTTTTAGAATGCATGCGGAACTCTAAGCATGTTATTACCAACCCTACACCGTCTGTACGTTTGTCTGTCCGTCTTGCTCATATGTTTGCTTGCCATGTGCTCTGGCCCCTCTGACTCAGCCGGATACCGGATTACATAAAAACATAACATAATCCAGTTCCCGGGAGCAAATAATGCGTTTTGAGCTTTAGAAAGAGACAATCCGGTTGTAGAGCGTCGTCCCTGTCGCACAGTGACGTGCGAGTTTGTGCGACAGGGACAACGCTCTATCTACGCTCGCGCATTATATCCTAAAAAACAGCTATGAGATCTTTTGTTTCCACAAACAAGGTCATTCAGAATCATAAGTAGCGGGTATCATAAGGAAAAAACCACAGCACCAAAGAGTTTGAATACACAATCGTTTGGTAATGTAGCAGTTGGGAATGAACAAGTAAGGCTCTTTAAAAATCCACTGTGCACTACACTACTCAGTAGTGCAAAAGTGAAGAAATAATTCCAAACGACACTACCGGTTTCGCAGCTGGTAGTGCAGTAGTGCAGATGGGACAAAACATTCCAAACAGCACTACCGGTAGTGCAGCTCGGTAGTGCCGTGTGGAAGGAACGGCCGTGACTGGGCGTACAGTTGCGTCTTGCTTGGAATCGAGCCGTCGCAGTCTCTCATTTATTTCCCCTCTGAAGTCGTGCTTCTAAGTACGACCGATGTTGTTGATGTGGACACATTGTTTTTGTTCTGTTTTCAGGTTTCGCGTAGCGGAAGGGCTAGAGTGAAGGGTGAATAAATTAAGGGGTAAGTTCTCTTACTTTTAATTGATGTATAATGATGTCATTGTAGGTATATAAGTTTTATGAATTTATTTCATTAACAAAAAACAACAGAAGTATTATGCCATTCAGCAGGTGGGTCTTCGTGCCTCACATGCTGCTTGAAAGTTATCTTGTCCGAAAACTTTGTTAAACGTGGTGGTCGGTGTTGTGCTGTAATTACAGGAGTGCTTGCAGCACAATAATTATTACTCTGCTTACCCCGATTTTCGGGACACAGCGTGTGGTATATATTAAATAATAACGACAATAATTAATAAAACTTGAATACTCCTAATCAGATATCATATTTATAAGTAAAATATTTTATTTCTTTGTTCTGTGCTAAACATTGAGAAATAATATCTAAAAGTGTTTACCTACATTTAAAAGCCTAAACACGTAGTTATAGAAAGTTTAGTCAGGTTAGGCAGCTTAGTCGCGCAGCGCCGCTGTCGCGTAACAGGGTTTTTTTTATGGAAACTGACACGGTTGGCTACATTACCTACAACATCCGTGATGTCAGCCTATAATACCGGTTGAATTAGATGCCATGTCAGTGCTTACCTTCATTTCATGTCGGCTACACTGAACTGGACGGAAAACACGAACTATTTACATAGCCATTTCGACCGAGGAAGTTTCATTCAGTGCGGTGTTACCAACCCGGGCGGAATATACCCTACCACCTAGTAACGTAAGAAGGGAAGGGACCTACACTGTTTTACGTGGAATCCGAACCGCGGTCAGCCTCCAACGGTCGTGCGGTCACCCATTCAAGTACTGATCGCGATCAGGATTGCTTAACCACTTAGCTACCGAGGCCTGCAGGTTTACTTCATAAAATGTCTTAGAAATAATACTTCGACCCGTCGCCGTAGCGCATTGTCGCGCGGTACGATCTCACCTTAACGAAGCGTCTGAAATTTCACCGAAAAGCTGCCAAAACGCCACGCAGATTAATTTCATCGCCGACCGTACGGCCGCAAGGATAAATATCTCCAGTTGCCGAAAACGTTCGAAATGAAATCCGACTGTAACGTTTCACGACGCGTGGGCGGCGCCCGCCCCCCGGGCCGTCGTCGCCGCCCGCCCAACTCATTACGGAACTTTTCTCATTGTGCCTAAACTGCTCGGATACTTCGCGAGCCGACGCTCCTGGCCTTTGGTTAGACATAGCAGGTATACATTATGTTATTTATTAGACATATCCGAATTGTTCTAGGTATGCTAGATAAGGGCGTAGGTATTTTTAGGTAACTATTTTGTACTTAGGCTAGGGTGTTAAAGAATTTATAGCGACAATACATTTTAATATATTACATGAAAATATTTATCTAAAACAGAATGTATAATACGGACGCAGTACTAAATACTATGTCACTTTATTAAATTTCATTATTTTATAATGTGTATCTAGATCTATCTATAGCTCTACCTATATATATATATCTATATATAGGTATACCTATATATAGATCTACCTATAGCTCAGCCTATAGATCTACCTATAGGCTGACGTGGCACCAAGTTCACCCGGTGTTATGGGCTGACATCACGGATGTTGTGGGTGATGTAGCCAACCGTGCCAGTTTCCATAAAAATATATATATATATATATATTACGTGATACTACATAATCTGACTTAGGTAAAGTCAGAATATGTACGTTCTTGATTGTAAAATAAAAATAAAATTATAAATAGATAAGTAGATACTTACAATTCAATCTAAATTAAATCTAAGTCCCTAATATCATTATGTGCTTATGAGAAATAATAAAACAACTTTTTTTTAGTTTCAGTCCAACTCCACACATTCCTTATTCCTTTAATATGTGATTAATATATATAACTTTCACACAAGTAAAAATTTGTTTTTTTTTTCAAAAAATTAGCGTTTGTGGACCCTATTAATTAAAGTTGACGACACCTAACATTGTTTACAAATAGAATTGCGTGCGCTCCCGGGAATCTTTAAATATTCCAAGTTTCAAATCAAATCAAATCAAATCAAAATTATTTATTTTTCAATTCTCTTATTAATAACATATACAATCTTTATACAATATACAGAATGAGTCGTGAATTTAAAAAAAAGGTGTAGGCGCAGCATGTGGCACTGGCATTTCAGTGGCGCTGATTTTAAGCCTAACCTTGTAGGTAGTTTCCAGAAGATAGCTTGAACAGTTTAGGATGTGACAGACATACAGTCGGACGGACGGACAGACATCTGCCCGATTTAATAAGGGCCAGCGTCGCTGGGTACGGAACCCTAAAACGCTCATTCCATAGCGTTTTATTACACGAGGCACTTAAATAATTTTATAGATAGAGCAAAATTCCACCTGAATATTCTCATTATTTCGCCGACCGCGAAGCCAGAAGGGACAAAAAAAATTTCCCATTTTTTTCCGAATTTTGAAGCAAAAAACGAAGCACTTAATTAGCGAGAAAGTTTTGAAAAAAAAGGAGCGCCGCGTCACAAGAATAAATTGTACGTCCCATATTTTTTCGTGCAAGGCAAGTAAGTGGTAAGGGAGGGTTAGGACGCTGTCACACCGCGCGGATATTGTTTGTTAAAATTTAATTAAATAAGTATATTAATATTGTATTTGTTTATTTTCATGAATACAATTTTACATTTTGTTGAAAACAATTTTGAAGTGAAAACTTCTTTAGCGGCGCTTGGCACTTTTTTTAGATGGGTAAAAAATATTAAACTCGCGTCAGATCCGTAGCCTGATCGAAAAAGCGTAAGATTCGAAACTTCTTTAGCGGCGCTTGGCACTTTTTTTAGAAGGGTAAAAAATGTCTAACTCGCGTCAGATCCGTAGCCTGATCGAAAAAGCGTAAGATTCGTTGAAATTATGGATGAAAGTTTATTTTTCTGAGAAATAAACTTTTTGATATAAAATAATTATAATAGTTCTGTAGTGTTAAATTTTTTATGTAATATAAATTGTCATGCGCAATAGGTGCAACCTTAGGCTTTTTTTCTAGGTATACTTAATAATTAACATCATATTGTTTAACGCTTAACCGGAGCAACCCCCATTTTTCTTCGTCTAAAAAAACTAGGTATAGGTAAATAATTATTTTTATCCAATTTTAATAAATATACTTTCACACACAAGTAATACATTTTATATATTTATGAATGAATTTTTTTCTACTTTATATATATCATAATATGATATATAAAATATAAAGATGTTATCATAATGTCGGAAATCAGTCAATCAGTCTGTCTAAAACACATTACCTTCCTTTTGTTTTCGCCGTAGTCGGGTAAAAAATTGACTTTTGTTCTTTACGAGTAGGCTGTCTTAGCCGCGCAACTTTTTACCCGACTAATCGCGAAGCTGAAAGGAGGGTAATGTGTTTAGCTTGATTTTGTAGATATGTGTGTGTGTGTGTTAAGATAGCCTGTAACTCCTAAATCTAAATAGCGGCCACCAGTGTCCAACTGTATTTCTCCAATTATCATTGTACACGGCTTGAATTGAAACGGAGATTTTAAAACACTACACTTTATGGGTGAGTATTAAAAATCATTAAATAAAAAAATATATTTTAACCCGACTTGCAAAACGACGAAAATAAGACAAGTTGATATTAAACAGCAGTATAAAATGATGTAGTCGGGCGTTTAAAGGAATTAGAACCAGCAGATAGCCCGTCTTAAGCGATTTTATCAACTGCCTCGTTTTCTCCGTTTTTTAACTACTCTAATTCCCCATAAGGTCAAACATGTGTGTCCGGCCTTATTCCCCGGCAGTGTCGCAGGCCGCAGCAAGGCCCGCGGGGGACGCGTCCGAACCGGGGGCGGCTGGGGGGCGCAAGGGAGGGGTCGGCGAGTAATAAATTCCTGTCACAGTAGAAGCGGCACTTTTCTTTAGCCGCTTCCGTCGCAAATTGGATCCTCCCACCCGCCATTGTCCTCTGATAATGCCTTCGCGTGAAAAACCGCACTTACCTAAAACCCCTTTTTTTCAGCGCCCGCAGTACAACAGAGCACTGTTCGGTTTTGCTTAGCGCTTGTCTGTATGTCTGTCGATGTGTGTATTAGAAGAACCTAGCTTTTTGAACTTATACCTACTTCTTTAGGCGCCTTATGAAAATTTTATATGAAAGGATGTTGTGAAAATTCGAGAGTAAAGTCAGAAATAACGTCATCGACATCGTCATCGTCACCGTCATCGCCACCGTATACATATTATTTTTATGAGCTTGTTTTTTGAATGAGATTTTGATTCTTTATGATCTTTGATAACTTCTGAAGTACAGGCGTGCAGAAGTACAGGCACCTTTTTTTTATTGCTTCCGAATTGCGTGGTTCGTGGTCTTGGTCTCAGGCGCAGCCAAATCCAGCCCCGAGAAGGTGCCAGTTCTCAGTTTTATTTTATTTACTTCCTGGTCCCGCGACGCCTTTAAGTCACTAAACGGGATTTATTATTTTATTTTTTAAGGGTTGTTGATTGGTTGAGAGTTTTTACAATTTATAATTTACCTTTTTTCGTCCAGTACATTCGAAGAAAATAAGCCGTGACAGACGGACAGACAGACAAAACAGTGATCCTATAAGGGTTCCGTTTCTTCCTCTTTTGTGGTACGGAACTCCTACCCTAACCTAGCTGTGCCGACGACTCAAATATTTTTAAAGGTATCCTATTGTTCGTGTTAAAATTCTTCAGATGTAGCGAATATTCAAACACACGGCAGTTGTTACGCTTTATAACACGTATAGAAGGAACATATTATTTAGAACTAGCTTCTGCCCGCGGCTTCGCTCGCATGAAATTCGTATTTAAAAAGAAGCAAGTAAGTACAGGTCGGTTAACTAAAGCTGGCACGTACACAGTACTCACACCAATGCAATTGCCCGCATGCGAGTGGGACAGATCGGGTTTTCGTGATGCGTATGCAGTGCAGTGCGACGTCTCACTCGCACGCGGGCAATTGCATTGGTGTGAGTACTGTGTACGTGCCAGCTTTAGTTAACCGACCTGTAAGCCCGGCGCGCGGAACAATTCGGTTTGTATGAGAGCCACATCTTAGCGTAACCTAAACTGAATTTGATTTGGCCTATTCTGTGTCTCGTATAGACACAGAATATAATATATAATAATAAATGTGCTTGTGCTAAGTTTTATCGAATGCGGTTGATCGGTTTATGGAGTTATGAAGGAGTTATGGAGGAACGTACATACATACAGAAGATATTTCAAAAAATCATCAATTTAGTTTTAGTATCATACACAGAGTCTTCAAACGCAAATCTCATAAAACAAAAACTGTATCGCCGATGTATACGTATGTGTACATGTATACGTATGTTTATCTACGATAAAATCCGACCAAGTGTAGCATACCTTATTCCCTACCACCCGTCCTATCTCCGCATGACTCGTCGCAGAGAGACTCAGTACCCTTTTGTTGTTGACATTGGGCTTTTAAGAACCCATCGCTTCTCTAAATCTTTGTCGCACCGCTAGAGTGTAGAACTGTCTTCCGGCGAGTGTATTTCCTGAATACTTTAATCTGGGTGTCTTCAAGCGTCGTATTAACGGGCTAGACAGCCTAGCAACAGTCCGCAAATCTGCTGGCATGGCACCTAACTGAGCGTGGTTTCGCGAGGAGAGGTGATTTTGGCTCTGTCGACTGCACCATTGGTCTCTCGGCACAGCCACTCATGCTGGTTTACATAAAAAATTAAAAAGAAAAAAAGTGCGAAACCGACTCGCGCACCGAGGGTTACGTACCACTACGTAATTGGCCGATTTTTATTTTTCGTTTTTATTTTACTTAAGAGTTGTAAAGTTTGACGTTGAAAAAAAGACATTGAAAAAACTCGTTTCTTGTAAAAAAATTTATGAATATTTCAACCGGCTACCTACAACGTTTCGAAATTTTTTATTAATTTACTTAATTTTAAAGATAGAACAGACGAACGAACGGACGAACAGATAATGTAGGCTTAGGATTGGGTACTGAACCCTAAAAAGGAAGCCTTCACGTTGGTAAATAATTATACATAAAATTAAAACCACATTTTCGTTCAGAACAGTATCCTATTAACTTGCGAGCCCTCCCACGCATGAGCCGGGAGGTCCAAATTAAAAATTCTCAAACAAACCCGAGCGAGGGTACTTTGAAAAAGATATATGAGGGTATTCTTTCATCTTCCCTCCGAGGGTAAACCTTAGTCGTTTGCGGACGACCCAGGAGGCGGCTTCGGGGGCTGGCGGCGGCGACGGTGCCGATACGCACAATATCCAGACGCCTCTATTACAAAACAATCCAGATGGGCTGTTTATCTACCACCACGGCCGTTACCGACCAGAGTTGTTGCGAAAATTAGCATCAGCATCCGCGGAACTTCAGCATCATTTTCAACATCAGCATCGCATCAGCATCCGCATTGATCAATGCTGATTATTAATGCTGATGTTCGAGTCGTGACATGACCGCAGAGGGGCGGAGCGTATGGCATGTGTTTTTTTTTTCGCTTGCTAGTTCTGACCAATCGTGGGGTCGAAAATCGGCGATTGTGATTGTAAGCAAACACAAACTTGTCTCATTCATTTTTCATTACGTGGGAATACGTTATTGCGGGTGAAATCGGAACAGATTCAAAGCGGAAAAAGCTGCACATACAGTTCCAAATAGTTCCAAAGTTGCATCCAATACTAATAATTTAATTGCTAAGGTAATTACTAAACTGGTACTGGTATCAGATTGATTCTTTTTTTTTTATTAAATGTCACAAAATTATTGAAACACAATCTTTTATTTCAATACTAACCAAATCTTTGGATATAAATTCATAATATTCATATAGTTCAGTATTTTTCCCTTTTTTTAAAGAATATAATTAAAATCAGCATCAGCATCCGCTGATGTCAATTTAAAATATCAGCTTCAGCATCAGCATGACCTGATGTGAAAAAAAATGTGCGTCAGCAACAACCCTGTTACCAACACCCGACACTCGTCATTGATAGCAAATGCGAGTGCGGGCAACCGATCGATTCGGTAGACCACGTACTCTTCGAGTGTTCCCTGAGCGATAACGCAAGGGGAGCACTCGAGGACGTGGTCCACGATGCCCCTGAGAACGGTTAAAGGCGATCGGGTCGACTTTTACCATTTTCAAGAGATTTTTGCAAGTTACTTCGCAAAATGAACAGTCTATTTAGTCGTGTCGTAATCTCGTCTGGATTTGGCACGTACGGGTCTGGCGGGAAAGTTGGTTTGGCCGGGGTAAGTTTGGGGGGGGGGGGGGGTGAGGCGGTTCGGTGGGGGTGTGCGGGGGCGGGTCAGACCTCTGCGGTGGTTATTTATGGGCCTCTCGAGCGGGGCGAGGAGCCCGCGGAATATAAATCCCGGGCAAGCGGTAAAGACTTAAAATGTAAAATAAGAACCTACAGGGCCCTATGTACAACGGTGTCTATGTAAAGTAAATGGGTGAGCGGACGTAAATTCTGCTCGAGATAAATAAGGCGGTGGTGTTTTTCTTAATGTTTCTTTTTGTCTTTTGTGTTTTTAACCGAGTTCTTAGTTATTTTTTTTCAGTTTGGTTGGATATAGACTCGGGAAAATCTATATAGCAAGTAAATAAAAATCGGCCAAGTGCGAGTCGAACTTGCGCACCGAGGGTTCCGTGTCGCCATGTCATGGTCAGCGCCACTCACGCCATCTATGGCGTGTTTATGAAACATGTAATGATTCATATTAGTTAAAAATCATGATTAGTTAAAATGCTTCATACTCTTTTCGGTAGATGGCGCGCATACACTTTTTAGTTTCTTCTATGGGAGCCCCCTTGAATTTTGTACTTTTTCTTATTCTTATTATTTGTTGTTATATCGGCCATAATAACACATATTCTGTGAAAATTTCAACTGGCTACCCTATTACGGTTCAAGAGATACAGCCCTCGGACAGACAGACAGACGGCGTAGGCTTAGTAATAGGGTCCCGTACCGGATACGGAACCCTAAAAACTGAATTATTGAACCTGTAGCAATTATCGCGTAAATAGCGGTAGCTGCAGTTCCGTCTCACTCTAGACGCATTGAGATGCCCGTTAAAGCGAGTGAGACGAATCTTGAGAAATTTTCAGTAGCGATGAATGGGACGAGGTGGCATTTTTTTATGGAAACTGACACGGTTGGCTACATTACCTACAACATCCGTGATGTCAGCCCATAACACAGGGTGAACTAGGTGCCATGTCAGTGCTTCCCTTCATTTCATATCGGCTACACTGAACTGGACGGAAAACACGAATTATTTACATAGCCGTTTGGACCGTCGTCGTTTCGTTCAGTGTGTTGGTAACAACCCGGCCGGGATAATCCCTAACACCTAGTAAGATAAGAACGGAAGGGACCTATACGGTTTACGTGGAATCCGAACCACGGTCAGCCTCCAACGGTCGAGCGGTCACCCATCCAAGTACTAACCGCGTCGAACGACCGCACCACTGAGCTACCGAGACTGGCATGTCTCTCGCGTCTTTCCGAGGCTTTCCTTTGGTCGTGCCAAGTCAAAGAATTTTTTAAATCGGGTGAGTATTT